>JAZKJV010000406.1:39623-369500 GCA_037367405.1 Ottelia alismoides
TCAACAACCGCCCCCCTCCATCCTTTGGTAATGATTCTACCCCAACATGAAAAGCCGCAAAAATATCTTTATTCAGATCGAGATCTTGCTTCACCAAATCATGTGCATATCAACTCCCATCTCCTCCTCAACCTATTCCTCCCCCCCCCCCCCCCGCGAAGAAGCAGTACGCCTTCTTGACCGAGAAATTGCTGTCTCCCCAGCTGAAGTGGCCCCTTCCCTCCGACAGTCCCTCCATCTGCGCCAACTCCACAAGCAGTGCCATGAACTCCTCGACGCGTTGGTCCGAGAGATCCGAACCAAAAGTAGGGGACCAACACCCCCTCCCATCACATGCCCACCACACCACCTCCTCTTTATCCACTGCCAACTACATCAACCACGGGAATTATTTTCCCAACGCCCCATCCCTGGTCCAATCATCCCAGCCAAAAATGAAAGGCATCTCTGTTTCCGAGAGTGGGCCTTAATTTACGTTTCATCTTCGACATCACATGTGCAATGCTTCTCCACAAAGGTGATGGAAAGTGTCCCAATGACGACCTCCAACAACGACGATATCCCATATATTTTCCTCAACAGTCTGTATACCAGATCATCCGACTTGCCCCAGATAGCAGATATGAGTCACCCATTTGGCAATGAATGTCTTGTTTATATCTCCCAAGCGCAATACGCCTAGCCCACCCTTACTCATTGAGTGATGTAACCCTGCACCAATCCACCAAACGCATGCCCCTCTTAAATGGCACCCGTCCGACCAGAAAATCCTCCTCGTCAATATCTCAAGGCTCCAGCGCATCCCAGTAGGTAAAGACCTTGTAGAACAAAAGAAAACAGGGATGGCTGAACAAAACATGCCTAATTAGAACAAAACTCCCCCTTGACAGCTCCTCGCCTTCCACTCCCCCCCCCAACTTCCCCTCCAACCTCGCGATTAAACCTTTTCAGTCCCTCATCTTGTGTCTTCATGCCATCAAAGCCCAGATATGTGGTTGGCAACGAGGCCGCAGGGCAACCCAACTCTAACAACGCACGCTCTGCTTCATGCTCTGATAGATCGAAAGGTACCACCTCTGACTTGCCCCGAGTTAAACGGAAGCTCAAGAGCTCCCCAAATATGTCCATGATACCTGACACTCCACGGATAATGTCCACCTCTGCCCATCGGAACCAAAATAATACACATCAAAGCATGCATGAACAAGGACAGTCATAACATGCAATATTTAAGTATTTTATTGCACAATCATTATGGTAAAATAAAAGGTGATCATTGCTTACTCTCTTGTCTTTCTCAATTGATTGGCACACATGCCTCAACCAATTTTTAAAAATGGTATGGACATCCAAGCCCTTTAGTTAAATTTTATTCAAAACTTTATGAATTAGTATTACAGATATTTACTCATTGTTGTGCTTGCAAATCCATATTTACTTAACTCCTTACAGTTCGAGAATGCAAAAGAAAAGAATTATTTAATAACTAACAACATCTTATGCTTAAATTTAATATTTCCCAACTTGTTTACAGACATGACATCGATGTTTAGAGATGCAATGATAACTTGTTTATGTTTGAATTTGCTTTATTAGCCTTTCACGTATTTTGATGGTCAAATTATTTATGTTTTGAACTTTTATGTCGTTAGGGATTTGAAGTAGTTTAGTTCCCATGTAGTGCGAACTTGGATGTTTGAAACATGAAATTAGCCTTGAAATGTCATGGAGTTATGTTTTTTTTATCAAAGCTATTTAATTTCTAAAACTTGCATAATGTAATTATTATTAATTATCATGTTTTATGAAGTTTTTTTCTTTTTGGAGTGAGGCTTACGCCTCGATACGTCTCGTGTTTGTAAAATCTCGGTGATGGTTGCTAAGTTGTACAACTCCAGAGCCTCAACAGACAAGAGAAAGTGGTCAATACGCAATCCGTAATGAAGAGTCCGTCCATGTAGTGCATTCGCCGCATCCAGGACCTCCAAAGCAAGTTCCCCGATCACCTCAGCAAGAAAACATATCCAAGATCATGCGCCCCCTACCCCTTTGTTTATCCTCCGCTAACAACATGACATTTGAAGTCACCACCCACAAACCAAGTCATCTCCAAGAATCTTGTCATAATCTCCTGCAACTCATCCCATAAGATCGCATTCGGAGAGGAGCCTTCAATGCAATACACTGAGGTCACCATTAATCGAGATCGATCTCTCTTGCTGACCAGAACAAATAAAACTTAATGACCCAGAATGATCTCATCAACCAAGTTAAAAAGATCACTATTCCATGCAACGATGATTCCCCTCAAACTACCATTCGCCAAGGTTGCAGAAATCGGTACCCGATCGGTAGGGTCACTGACTAACGATTAATCGGCAGCCGGACGATTAATCGAATCTAGTCGGCCATTAGTTGGTTTTGAATTTTTTTATTTCAAATATATAAATTATTGTTTTATACATATATTCTTATATATTTGCATAGATTTATGCATTTTCTATAGGGATATTTACAGTCATAATCCAACGTAATCGTGAATTACATGAGAAACCCCGGATAGTCACTTTGTCTCACACCCATAACCCTCCGTTGATTTTCCTATTAACCCAACCATATCATTGGATAATCAAACACGTGATCTATCCGATCGCTATTAAAAAAATCAAAAAAAATAAAAAACCCTTCCTCATCCCACCCCTCCCCCCTCCTCCAGGCCAGTTGTTGTCGCTGTCACAACCTCCCCCCTCCAGACCAGCCCCCCCCCCCTTCCTCCTCTAGGTCTGCCGACCACCTCCTCACCCCCCTCCCCCAAGCTTACGGACCACCACCCCCCTTCCTCCGCCCCACCCCTTTTTCTCCAGCCTCGACCTCCTTTGACACCCCCTTCTCCAACATCGTGCTCCTGCGAGGACCCTCCTCTAGACCGCCCCCTTCTCCAGCTCCATCGCTCCCTCTGGGACCCTTCCCCCTCAAACTCCCCTACGGGGCTCTGTCGCCCCTTCTAAGCCCCCTCCTCCAACCCCAACGCGGCACCGCCGCCCCCTCCCCAAGACCCTACTCTAGCCTCCCTCATCTCCTCGTCTCCTCCGCCTTGGACCTCCTGGAGACCCTCCATGATTTCTCCCAACCCAACCCTACCTCCCCTCTCTCCCTCTTCCATGTCTAGCACACCCCCTCCCTCCTCCTTTTCTCCTCTGCCCTGGACCTCCTAAAGACCCTCCACGATTTCCCCCATCCCGACCCTGCCTCCCCTCTCTCCCTCATCCCCATCCAGCATACCCCCTCCCTCCTCCTCGTCTCCTCAGCCCTTGACTCCTTCCTTCCCAAGCTCCTCAAACCCACCCCCGGATGCATCCAGAAGCTCCTCTCCAACGGAGTCCTCCTCGACCATCCCTCCTCCTCTAACTCCCCCGTATCCCTCCTCATCAACGTCGCATGTCGCTGCGCCTACCTCGACGACGACTCCAACAAGCTCTTCGTCCTTCGCAACATTGTCGATGTATTCTGCTCCCCGTCGTTAACATCCGCACCTCCCCCATGGCATCGACGGGCGTGGTGGTGGAGGAAGTTGCAGATCACGTCGAGGGGGAGGTAGGAGCAGAGGTTGAGGGGGCGAGGATGGAATCAAGGAGATGAGAGGGGCATCAACACATCAATGAAGAGAACTATAAGGCATGATTTGCAAATAAAATTGAGCATTAGGGGCAATTTTAACTTTTTTCTAACATAAATGGTCAACCAAGGTTTGAAAAAAACTAAAGGCGGAACGAGGCGTTTTCCTCGGAATCGAGGGAGGCGTAACCTCGAGACGGTCGATGCGTAAGCCTCAGTTTACAGAGAAAACTATGCATAAAACTATAATTATATATATGTCAATGTAATTATATGTTCTCTGCCCAACATATAATACTTAACATTATAAGATATGATGAAATAATAGAGATAAGAACTCCAAAATATAAGATAGAACAACATCATATCACTTTCTATACATTTTCATCCAATCAAAAAAAGAATTAGTCGTCATTGTGAAAGAATTAAACAATACATATCTATTTGAAGTATTATTGTAATTAAAAGTACGATTAAATATACGTCGAAGAAATTTATATTATGTATCTAACATATAATTTATGATTGCAAGAGAAACCGTGAATCCTATCCATTCGAACAAATCTTTGAAATATTATTGTAATAAAAAGTACGATTAAATATATGTCGAATTGTAGATATGCCTTGAAACATAACAATCTGGCCATTGTTGAAGAATCGTGTATGCACCCCTCTTGTCGTACCATACCCCGAGAAGACGAGGGTCTTGTTTCCCCCGATCAACGAGCTTGGGGGTCTAGGGGGAGCAGGTGTGCCTCCCCCCTGTGGGGGTGTGGGAGCAGTGCCCCTAGCGAAAAATTTCAAGAGCGGTTCTATTTGTATTCGGGTATATGGATCCTTCTATTTTTGACACGAAAGAAGAATTGCTTCCCTTTGTCATTGATTGATCAGATTTTGGAGAAGTTGGCAAGGAAGGAGTATTTTGCTTCTTGAATGGGTACTCGGGCTATAATCAGGTATCCATTGCTCCGAAGGACCAAGAAAAGGCCACGTTTACATGTCCCTTCAGAAATTACGCTTTTAGGCACATGCCCTTTGGGCTATGTAATGCACATGAGACTTTCTAGAGGTGTACGATGGTAATATTTTCCGATATGGTTGATGATTTCTTGGAAGTTTTCATGAAAGACTTCGCGGTTCTTTAGAATTATGCATAAATGATAGTTAGACATAACTAATAGTAAATATAAAGCACTTTACTGAAATAGTTAGATGTGATTAATAGTAAATGTGAAGTTATGGGCACGAAAGAAACATCAGATTGATGCATAATTAATAGTAAATATGAAGCAGTTTGCTGAAATAGTTAGACATAATTAATAGTAAATATGAAGTTATGGGCACGAAAGAAACATCAGATTTAGGCATTTAACTTGTATAATCATTACCCTAAACAAGTATATATTTATAAGCTTCTCAAACCATCATGTAAACCATTAAAATCATTAAAAAATTCAAAAAGGCAAAAACGCCTCAGAAAATGCCTCAACCGTCTCGAGGCGGAATGCCTCGAGACTACGCCTCAGCCATCTAAGACGCACGCCTTATTGGACAGGGCTGAGGCACATGCCTCGAGGCTAAAGAGGACGGTATCGGCTCTAGGTATACGCCTCGATCGCCTCGAGGTACGTTTTTTAATTACATGCCGTCAACTATAACGAGCATCTTAAAGAAATATAACACAGGGTTATGTCATGTAAGAGTTAAGCATTACTTCGGGTTTCTCGTGTAATTCACGATTACGCAGGGTTATGATTGGAATTACAAAATTACCTAGGGTTATGGGTGTAAATATCTCTTTTTTATTCTATCATAATGAGACAAAAGAAAAGTAATTGCCTTTAAATATAACATTAAGCATGTTAGAATAAGTTTGTTTTTAAGCAAAGCAAAAAAAATTAAAATAAAAAAACTCTATGTAAAAGTCGGCAGAGTAGTCGGTCTAATTAGTCAGGTTGATTGACCCTCCCCACCCGACTCGACTAGTCGGACCGACTAGTCCGCCTACTCAGTCGACTTTTACAACGGTGCCATTCGCTAACACAATTCCGAAGTCATTGAGATGAGGTCCTACCAATGTTCAAAAAATGAAAAGTGGCACGAGCTCGAGGCGTAAGCCTCAATTTATATGGATAAATACCTATAAAACTACTATAAATATATACTGATGGAATTTCATATATATTCTGACTAATATCCCTATAACATATAATAGAATTATAAAGATAGAAATATCAAAAGAAAAGATATAAATTGTATATGCCTTTATATTAAATTTCCATCCAATCAGTGAGGGAGTTTGTTGATGTATCCCTGAATTCTAACCATCTAACTCAAGTTGAAAAATCATCGTCTGCACGCCCTCCTACCATACCATACCCCAATAAAAAACGAGGCGAAAATTTTAGTAATGATTTTATTTCTGTTCAGATATATGGATACATTTGCATGGGAGTAGTATATAAACTTTCCTTGAAATCTATTTTTTTGTTTATTAACGGGTAATGTTTTCTATGATATTTGTGGATTCGTATGCTTAAGGATATAATGGTAAGAGTTTATTGACGTAATTGGACATGTTTAATGGTAAATATGAACATGAAAGCATGCAAATTTAAGCATTCATCTTGTATAACTATATCTTAAACAACTAGACCATTATAAACATTTGAAATAGTCACTACAACAAATGTTTTACATAAAATATTGCTCTAAAAAACAAAAAATACCTCAAGGATCGCCTCACCACCGCCTTACGCCTTGACCAACTGAGGTGATCGCCTCACAGATCCCAACTGACGCGGTCGTTCTGGAACGGTAACCTACTGCCCTGCCTCAAGGTGTATGCCTCGTGCGCCTCGAGGCGATTTTTTTATCATGGGTCCAACAATGGAAATCCATCTCATCGACTCCCATGAATTAACTTTAGTATCCTACAAGCAAGCCGCTTCCACCTTCCATGCAGTCAACAATGAGCTAATCATCAACTACTTCTCCTAATGGCCTAGCCCCTAAGAGCTTCATTTGGAAACCATAGGGGAAGCCCCCACCACCTTAACCTCCATTATTTGTGCAACCATCCTCTTGAACAAACTCTCTAAGTCGCATGCATATGCCTCCTCAGGGGTGCCTTGATTGAACATATCCCCCTCACTCAGTGTGTTGGTTACATGCGCTACCTAGCCTTCAATGTTTGCCCCCTCCCAGGCAACAAAGGAGACTTCATATGTCTTTGCATCCCTAACTACGGAACCTTCAACATCATCCAACATGTGATTGCTCTTGAGCTGCCTCGACTCCCATTCATTCGCATCCATACGAAGATGCTTTCGCGAAAAGAAAATCAGTTATCACCCTCCCCAAGTCACTCCTTGAAGAAGTATCTCCTTCTGGAACCGTCTTCGTGGCCCCTTTCGCACAAAGCTCCTTGTTAGAGTTATTATACTTACATTTATGTCTGTAATCCTTAGGGTTCCATAACTCTTAATCCTTCGGATTCTGTAACCCCTCAAGGGTATTTATGTATTTTTCCTTTTGTACTCTCTAGGGTTTTCTCTCTCTCTCTCTCTCTCTCTCTCTCTCTATATATAAGAGACCCTAGCCATATGGAGTAGATATCTCATTCGTCTCTCTTCTCCACATGGTATCAGAGCAACAGTCATGTATCAGGGTTCTAACCTAAAAACCCCATCGCCACCTTCAAGCCTCGCAAAAGCCTGTGTAGGCCCTCTTCCCTGAATTTTGATCCCACGCAAGGCCCTCCAATCGCCTCTAGTGCAGTAGCTTCACCCCAAAGGAGCATCTCCAGCACTATTGGTGCTGTTGAAACCACCTACGAAGACCCGCTAGTGCCGCCCGAGTCCACAACCCTACTGTTAACGTTATCCAACGCTTCCAGGAATTCAAATCTACTGTTCGTTGAGGTTTTTCAGCCCTTCTTCAAGGGCTCAGGCCCTCTTCCCTGAATTTTGATCCCACGCAAGGCCCTCCAATCGCCTCTAGTGCAGTAGCTTCACCCCAAAGGAGCATCTCCAGCACTATTGGTGCTGCTGAAACCACCTACGAAGACCCGCTAGTGCCGCCCGAGTCAACAACCCTACTGTTAACGCTATCCAACGCTTCCAGGAATTCAAATCTACCGTTCGTTGAGGTTTTTCAGCCCTTCTTCAAGGGCAAACATTTGTCATAAGACATTTTCTAGCCCTTTTATGCATCATTAATTGATCATAAGATCTTCTTTCTATTTTAAGACCACCACGGCGCATTCTTCTACCAAAATAAAGCACTTGGCCATGAATATTATGGCACAAGGCACTACTATCAAACTCAAGGCACAAAAAATTATGTGCTATGGTCTCAATCTTTTATGGTGTTCATTGGTGATCAGAGGAAACTCGGCATTATGACTAAAGATCCTTAAGATGAAAAGGACAAAGAGTATGATAACTGGCAACAGACAACTACTTGATTATCAATTGGATGACCAACAGTGTTGAGGCTCAGATTGCATCAAATTTTTTTTACAAAAATACGATCAAGGAAATGTGGGAGGATCTCGAGCAAACATAATCCCAGAAGAAGACAAAGTCACACCTTGCAGACATTTACAAGCGAATCTGGTCGGCATCTCAGGGTGATTCCGCCCTCATCAAGTATTACAGGCATCTCTCCAGCCTGTATGAGGAGCTTGCAATATTCCAACCCTCATGTTGCACCAAACAGATACAAGAGCGTTCTGGCTGGCAGGTATATCGCTTTCTTGATGGCATGCATTCTAGATACCATGTAGCAAAAGAATAATTTCTTATATCAGACACACCGCCAACAACGAAAGCCATCTTTGGCCGACTTGAGGAAATCGAGACACCGGCTGCCATGCCTCTCGTCCTACTTTCAAGAAAGAACTTTGCACACATCGTCTCATCTGGGCGAGGAGGCAGATACAGCTTACGAGGAGGATGCGATCATGATCTAAGTCATGGCCGTGTATGGGAATCTAGACGAGACCGTGACTTTGATCGTGGTCATGGGTGAGACTCTATTGTCCAATGCACTCATTGTGGTAAGCGGAACCACCCGACTGAACGATGCTGGTAGAAGTTTGGCGTAACTTCTTATCCCACCAATAATGCATATGAGGATGCATATGAGGATGCATATGATGTGGAAGATGCATCGGCTACAGCAACCTTTAGTAGCAAGACTTTTTATCTTAATGACACAGATTACTCCCACCTGATGCAGATCCTTCATACTTCAGGACCTAGTACCACTAGTAACACTACCATTGTTGCTTTGGCTGCTCCTTCATGTACAATAGCCAACATTGTTGTCACTCCTGCTCCAGCTTGGATTATTGATTCCGGTGCCTCTACTGATCTCACTGGAGAAGGTAATCTGCTCACCTCTTTCGTACCATCTACCTCTGTGAAGTCAATTCGAGTTGCTAATGGGACTCAAGCACCGATTACTACTATCGGAACTATGGAATTCTCTTCCAAACTTCGACTTTCTGGGGTTCACTGTGCTCCTGATTTTCCTCATGGCTTGCTGCCAGTTCACAAGCTTTGTATTGAACTTCATTGCCGTATGATATTTGATGAGTCTTGTTATTTTCAGGACATTCGGACGAGGCAGATTTTTGGTGGGGGTCATGAGAAGAATGATCTATATTATCTTGGCATACCTCGAATTCCAAATTTGTTGGTGTTGCGTCCATCTCCGAAGATCCGCTCCTATGGCATATGTGCCTTGGGCATCCCTTTGCTAAGGCCATTTCCATGATGTTTCCTAAACACTCTGCTCTGAAGCCCTTTCAGTGCGAGGCGTGTGAGTTCGGGAAACACCACCAATCTTTTCTTGTTCATACTGAGTCTCGTAGTATTACTGTTTTCATCTTGTTAATTGTAATGCTTGGGGACCTTGTCCAATCCGCACATTAAGTGGCCATCGTTGTTTTATAGCTTTCGTTGATGATTATAGTCAATCTTCTTAGGTATATCTATTAAAGGAGCGTTCAGAGATTAATTAGATTATTAGAATTTCTTTTAATATGTTCAAATTTTCCTTTCTAGCATTGTTAAGATCATTTGTACCGATAATGCTCGAGTTAAACCAACAGGACTTGACCTCTTTCTTTGCATCCCAGGGAAATGTTCACCAAACATCACGTCCATATACCTCACAACAGAATGGTATAGCTGAGAAGAAACTCCGGCACTTGCTAAATGTTGCCAGATCTCTTCTTAGTCAAATGATTGTTCCTAAACATTATTGGGGAGATGTTATCCTTATTGCAGTTTATCTCATCAATCTTGTTCTTCGTCTGTTCTAGAAGGGGCAACTCAATTTTCCTTACTTTATCCTATTGAGTCTTCTTTTCCCATACCTTTGCGAATTTTTGGTTGTATTACCTTTGTTCATAACTTTAATGTAGCTGATAATTTATACTCTCGTGCCATCAAATGTGTCTTTCTTGGGTACTCCCGTACCCAGAAAGGCTATCGCTGCTATGATCCTATTTAGCGTCCATACTATGTATCTATAATGTCTCTTTCTTTGAGCAAACAAGTTATTTCAAACAGATTGTGAGTGACAGTCCTCAGGACCTCCCTCCTTCACCAATCGTTTATACTCGCCAGTGTACCTCTATATCTTCTACACCAGTGTTTGTACCTTTGCATGTCCCTTTTATGCAGGATGATATGGACACTTCGAGTGCTCTCGCCACTGCTGCCCTGGATGTACCTGATGAACTTCCTATAGCTCTATGCAAGCAAAACGGCAATGCACATGTCACCCTATGTCACATTTTACTTCTACTATGGGTTATCTAGCTGTGACAAGAGATTTGTAGATGCTCTGAATGTTATTTCTGTTCCAAGAGATCATTTCAGTGCAATGCAGGATCATGGTTGGTGACAAGCCATGGATGAGGAGATGGATGCACTTACCTCCTAGGGCACGTGGGATCTTGTGCCACGTCCCCTGGGAGTTCGCCTTGTAGCTTGTCGATGGGTCTTCACGATCAAACAGTTGCTTTTCGCCCGTTGCTAGAATGGGGTCGATATGTACCATTCTCTCTGTTGCTGCCAACAAGGCTTGGCCCATTTATCAACTTGATATGAAGAATGTCTTTCTTTATGTTGATCTTGAGGAGGAGGTCCACATGATGCAACCGTCGAGGTATGTAGTCGAGGGAGATCATGTATCTCGACTACATAAGGCCATTTATGGCCTGAAGCAGAGCCCCAGTGCATGGTTTGACAGGCTCATTATGGAGCATGGCCTCAAATTTCAACGAAATTCGATCGAATTTCTGTCGAATATCAATATTCTGTCGAAATCGAAATTCGACCAAAATGGCCGTAATAACCGAAATATAGGGCTCTGGTACAAAAATGACCGAAATGACCGAAACATCGATCGAAATTCAACCGAAATTCTGTTTTGATCGGTCACTAAAATGCTAACCGAAACCGACATTCAAGGCCTTGCTACGGAGATCAGCACACTTGATTTTCAGAGGACAACATTTGACTACTCTGCCTTTGTTAGACGACGGTCTACTGGCACGGTCATTCTTGTTGTCTATGGTGATAATATGGTTGTCACAAGAAATGATGTAAACAGTAATCAGGAGACCAAGACCTTCCTCCAATAGGTCTTTGTCATGAAAGACCTCAACCAACTTCGCTATTTTCATGACATTGAGGTAATACACACTATAGAAAGGCTCCATCTTTCACATAGGAAGTATTACCTCGGTATTCTGACTGAGGCAGGACTACTTGGATGCAAGCCATCTGGCATCCCTGCAGAAGTGAGAAAATATTCAGCATTTACTGTTCCAACTTTTGAGGATGCAACACGATGCAAAAGCTTAATGGAAAAATTACTCTATCTCATTGTTACTAGACCAGATATATCATATGTTGTGAGCAGAGCCAGTCAGAGAAGCCTCTTTACAGTCACTGGCAGGATATTCTTTTGATCCTTCAATATTTGAAGGAATCTCTCGGACGTGGACTTTTTTATGGGGTGAATGGGCACACTATTATCTCTGCCTATACATATTCTGACTATGCTAGCTCTCCTAAAGATCGTCGATCCACTACAGGATACGCCATGTTTATTGGGGATAACCTTGTCACTTAGCAAAGCAAGAAGCAGGCAGTGTGCGGAAGGAGAACACAGGGCAATGGCTCAGGTCACTTGTGAGATCGCATGGTTTGTCTCTTTCCTAACAGAATTTGGTGTGTCAGTCGCATGGTTCGAAAAGGCTAGCCTCGAGGCGGTCGAGGCGTACGCCTCGAGGCGAGGCGGTCCCTTTTAGCCTCGAGGCTTAAGCCTCAGACCAGTCCTGTGAGGCGTGCGCCTCGAGTGGTCGAGGCGTAGCCTCGAGGCGGAACGCCTCGAGGCGGTCGAGGCGTTTCGTGAGGCGTTTTTGCTTTTTTTGAAGTATTTTTTATTATTTTCATGGTTTCCTTAGTAGTTTGAGAAGCTCATCAATATATGTTTATTTAGGATAATGATTATATAAGATGAATACCTAAATATGATGTTTATTTCATGCCCATAACTTCATATTTACAATTAATGTATCCAACTATTTTGGCAAACTCTTACTATTTCACTCTTAATGAATGAATTCATAAATATTAAATTAAACAATACTTGTAACTTAACAAGATTAGCAATATATCAAGCAAAACAAAATGGATAAGGTTCATGGTTTCCCATGTTGCCTTATATTATATATTAGACACAACATAAATTTCTTCGACATATATTTAATCGAACTTTTAATTACAATAATATTTCAAAGATTTGCTCGAAATGGATATGATTCATGGTTTCTCATGCGATCATATATTATATGTTAGACACATAACATAAATTTCTTCGATGTATATTTAGTCATACTTTTAATTACAACAATATTTCATAGACATATATGTATTGTTTAATTCTTTCACAATATCTATAGTCAATGAATTCCTCTTTGATTGGATGAAAATGTGTAGAAATGTATATGATGTTGTTCTATCTTTTATTTTGGGGTTCTTATCTTTATCATTTCATCATATCTTGTAGTGTAAATTATTATATATTGGGCAAAGAACATATAATTATATAGAGATATATATATAATTGTAGTTTTATACATAATTTTCTATATAAACTGAGGCTTACGCCTCGACCGCCTCGAGGCTACGCCTCGCCTCGATTCCAAGGAGACCGCCTCGTTCCGCCTTTCGTTTTTTCAAACCTTGGTCAGTCGTCACTCTTGTACCCTTATACTGCGACAACAAGTCTGCCACGTACATCGCCACCAATCCATTTTTCCATGATCGGACAAAACAAATGAAGTTGATTGTCATTTCATTCGTGATGCAGTACAGGGAGGATGAATCAGCACTCCACACATCTCCACTAAACTTCAACTTACAGACATCGTCACAAAGGCTCTTCTAATGAAGCGCATCATGTACTTAGTGTCCAAGTTGGGCATGATCGATAGATATGCTCCAACTTAAGGGGGAGTGTTAGAATTATTATACTTGCATTTATGTTCGTAACCCTTCAAGTTCTATAGCCCCTCGGAGGTATTTTTGTATGTTTCCTTTTGTACTCTCTAGGGTTTTCTCTCTATATAAGAGACCCTAACCTTATGAAATAGATATCTCATTCATCTCTCTTCTCCACACATCCCTTCCCCTTTGTACAGTGTTGGTCATTGTCGCCTTCTTCTAGAAAGTCCAATCCAAAGCCATCTCAGGGTTCCTTCCTTCTTAGTCACATTTGCCACTATCGACCTCCAACCGATGGTCATCAAATCCCCTCGCAGGTCTCGCCTCAACCAGCGTAGAGCCATCGTTAATAGAGGGAGGCGATGTCCTCAACTGCAGAATCTCGTTAGCAAATGGCCCCTTAAACCACACCCAAGGTTGTGTCATGCCATCCAACGTAGCAAAGAGATTCGAGCCTTTGGGTTCAGGACATATCTCATATCTGAAAACACAAGCCCCTTTGATCCAAAATCGCTCGGGCCGGAAGGCGACTGAGGAACCACACTTGAGAACTGGAATTGGGGCTCCCAAATCATAGCAGTGAGCGGTGATGTAGTTGATTTAGGAGGGAACCCGATAAGCCATCCCTATCCGAATAGCACGATGGATCTGCCTCACATGTCCGATTTAAATGAACCCCTGAAGTCGAGGCAATGTTGGAGGAACGAAAGAGGACAATGTTTAAAAACGATTTGGCGATCGTGTTAGGGTTTCTGATCACCAAACCATCGTTTCACCTCCGGATCACACAACTCCCGAGATACCCGTCGCAATCATCGACCCTCGAAAATCTCTGACGATCGTCTGAGCCACCGCCATCACGTCATCACACTCTCGATGACTGTCGTCCGAAGTATGCTCCTCCGGTACATCAAGATACAATGGCACCTTTTTCCTTTCGTGTCACGTGCACGGGCAATGAGGGTCTAGTCCCTCGCATGACCACCACAACCTCCAATTCTTCCTCTAGCCTCAGACCGAGCAGCTCAACTCCACAACCTCACCTATCTCCGCCAACACTTCCCGCAGCAGCTCAACCCTCCCAATGGTTTAGATATCAGCATCAGTTATCGTATTGACACCATGCGATGAAATTTCACCCATATCTACCAGCATTTGTAAATGAATGATCTGAAAATCACCATTTCGCTCAAAATTTTGGTCCCATGTCGAAATCAATTTTTTGATAAAAAAATCATGAAATATGAATCCCTCAACCCTCCTACAACGCTAAGGAACCCCCCGATACCTTCATCTTCGATGCCAAATCAACATTCTCTGACCCTCCATCCAAAAACAAAGGCCTTCTCTACTGGATTTAGTCCTTCAACTTCAGTGACAGCCCACCCTCCAAGGCCCCATCAATCGCCTTCTTTGCCCCATCTGAGAAGAGGCCCTTTATACATAGTGACCCCCCCCCCCCCGCAACCACACAGAATCGACGCAATCAAACTTCTTTGTTGCGACCCCAAACAACTCAACTTATTCATGTTTTCCGTAGCCTCTTCCCCCATCAGAAGGCCCTCCAACGATCTCTCCAACCTTCGAGAGTGGATTTAGCACATCGGCCACCTCCTCGTCGTTAGCCAGCTCCGTTGAGGCCACCGGAACCGCAACAATCTTGATTGTCTGGGAGTGTTTTTTCGTCAACCAAGATCCCCACACTAAACATTCCTTCCGACGATGGCCCGGGCAATCGCACCTGATGCATAACTGCTCAGTAGTGAAGCGTCCCTTTGAGATATGATTGGTGGCGTCGCACCTAAAACACCATGTGCTAACCTCACTTCTGGCCTTGGGAGGTTGAGTTCGCCTCTTCATCGAGCTCCACATCCCATCCCCCGCTAACTCCTCCATCACGACATCCTCCAGCGTCTCTACCTTTGTTGTGGTGAGTCATCGTCGCCCCCACCCTCATTGGTGGCCCTCTGATCACCGATCAGTGGGTTCTCCTCCACCTCCCTCATTTCCTCCCTCTGCTCTCCTGCCCTTGCCCTCTCTCATCACAGTCTGTTCAGTACCCAAAAACTTTATAAACTCAATTATTGTTGGTAGTGCATATAAACTAATTACCGTTAGTATTGGAAATGATTGCTTGCGTATAAGTATTATTCACCTTAATGCAAATTACGAAAAAAAAAACTAATCAAAACCAACTTCAATGGCCTGGTAGTAGTGCAGGGTGCCTAAACAGTATTCAAATCTTGGGGCGAACACCAATGTGTGTTTCCCCCGCTCATTTAAAAAAAAGGTAAAAATAAATATTACAGTCTAAAAGTAATATATCAACTTTATCTAGAATGCAAAATGAAAATGCAGTTGATGCGACTGAATATGTAGATATGTGGATCGAATATGCAGTATAGTCCGCACAATGCACTACATAGACAATGCGATTCAGCATGCCTACTGCATAAGCATACGCTACCGCATGCAGTTCATGCAGGGGAAATCCTGAACACGAACATTGATCATAACATGCGTCTTTATCTATATTTCCTTTTAATAAAATTCAGATGACTGCCCAAAGGTGGTCATCATTTGGCTTTCAAAAAAATGTGGCATCATCATCGAGATGGTCGCCAACAAGATCTAAAAGACACAAGCATAAGGTCAAGCTCCAGAACTTGAGAAACTGTTATTGAAAACAGCGGGTGATAATGCCGATGGGAGGGCGAAATAAGAAGTTGAGCTCGATAATGGAGAATGTGTATGTCGGCGGGTGTACTGCCAGGCAGTTTATCTCCTGTTGGGCGTAGGTATGCTGCAACAACCCAGAGCATCATCAACATTTATTAGATGGGTGCTTCTAGTTATGTTTTCTTGTACATAAATCCACCTCCTCATATTATCTAGCAGTTATAAGGATAATAAAACTTTCTGAAGATTAGGGCAGTGGTAACAATTGGAAAACCCATAGGACCAACATATTACAATATAAAAGTTAAGGAACTACATTGGAACTTTCAAGGTGAAGGGGGCTTATTGAGCTTGACCCAATACTTGATAATGTTTATATTGTTCTTCTTTAGTTGTTAATGTTAACAAAAATCCCCAAAATACGAGAATTGCAGAAAATGGTATGGAGTTCCAATGTGGCTTTATTGAAACTCGATTTTTTTGCTAGGTTGTTCGAGAGAAACCAACATGGATATTATGTTGGACAGTGGAATTAATAGCACAAAATTAAAAATAATGATGTATCAAAATATTTCTAGCTATTCACCTCTAGGGAGTCTCCAACTGAGAAACAAATTGCGAGCTTGTTCCCCAGTTATTTTGCCATCTCTGTCTTTGTCAACCTCCAAAAAAACCTTCATATACTTTTGTATAGTAGACTTGGTCATTTTTGGCCATTGCAATTGAGCAGTGCTAGCTTCAGACGGAGAAGTGATCGGGATTACATCATGTTGGTTTTGCTTGACCGACGATTGAGTTGGCTGAATCTGAGAACTAAATGATGTTACTCCTGTGCTGGGAAGTAAAGCAGATTGGACAGGCCTAGAAGGAGTTTGAAACCCCATGGTAATAGGGGGCACACCGGATGTGCCAGGAACCATGTTTGGAGTAAAAGAGGAGGTTCCACCCTGCTTTGATTGTGTTGCAGAGAAAGCACCCCCTCCAATTACTGAATCAGAAGAAAAGCCATTCCCAGAAATAACCAAAGATTTCGAATCTTTGTCTGCAGGTTGTATAGATGGCATCACTGGTCCTGGTGGTTTCGGGGGGAGCGAGGCTGATTGCACAACAGCCACAGGTAATGCAGCTACAGGTGGAACAGTTGGACCAGAATAAGCAGGTCCAAACCCATCTTGTTTTACAGTGGCACTAGCACCCCTGGAAGCAATCTGTATGGTACTTCCATCAGATGAAGCTCCGCCCATTGGTCCACCAAACCAGCCAGTGGATAGATTTGGATTCGTGGAGCTAGGAGGACGAGGGTTAACTATGTTGCCTCCTCTAGGAAACCCTTGAGTTACAGATTGGATCGAAACTGAAGGAGATGTAGTTGCAGCCGGGCCTAGCATATTGCCTCCACTGGGAAGGCTCTGGCCAATAGTTTGCATCGGATGTGGCCTATGTAGCGGCCTCATGGTGTCAGGGTGGTTTTGCTGCTGATTACCACCTGTGTAAGGAAGCATCTGATTTCCTGCTCCACGAAATCCAGGAGTCTGAGATAAAGATGCCTGCATACTTCCTACCCGTGCAGATGGCATCATTGCATTCACTTGAGGTCTTGGAGGTCCACTGCTCAATGGAATAGGAGTTGCACTGACTTTTATTTGTGGTGCGGGAATTTTCGATGCAGCAGGGCCTCCTAAAGCAGCCACTACAATGTCTCTAGTGAGTTGTCGTCCAGTTTGTGCCACTGTTACAAGCTTTAATGCATTATAGAACTCCTCACGTCCAAGGAAACCCGAATTCTTCGCATCACTGTATGTCCATATCTGCATGAAATCATATCGATGCAAGGAAAAATTGTCAGCAAAATCGTCAATAAAAACATGTATTAAACACCACTCTCCCATAAAATTATATACAGTTTCACTGTTCCATATAGGTTGGATGAACCCCTATTATGTCTTGCCACTTGCCACAAATCAATAAAGTAAGAGGTCGCACACTTTGCTCAAGGAATTACACGAAATAACAGTACAAATAAACATGAAATGTGACAATCAATATCATATTTTTAAAAGCATTCTCAACTTATCACCTATGGAGTGCTACATACACGACAATATGGCAGATGTGGGTGAATGAAAGAAAATGTTGAGAAAGGACATAAAGTCTGGCTGGATATCATCGATGAACACTGCACAAAAACAATATCCCGCCCTTTTCATCAGGCCAGTGTGTATGTCATATTTACATTTTTTATTTTATTTTATTTTATTTTTTTGCTTTATCATTTATGATAGTTTGTGACTTTGGGTTTTTCAACTTATTATTTTAATCCGAGATGACGCTACAAGACTCTTAAAATTGCGATGAAGCTAGTAACACCAAGAGACATGCAAACCAGCTCACAGGTATACAATGTATCTGATGAACGATGCCATCAAAACCACAAGCTACTCACTCCTCAACCGGAATTTTCTTATGTCCCTCTCACGATCATCACACAAAAACCAAGAATTTCAAATGGAATTTAGATGCGAAATCGAAACTTTAGCACCAGAGGCGGAACGGCAGATCAAAAAATGCACGGAGACGGAACTCACCTGAGCGAGGACGTTCTTGGGCAAACCGGATCCCAGGAAGAACGCGACCGCCTCAGCACCGCTGACCCTCCCGTCCCGGTCCAGATCCGCTCTCTGGAAGTAAGCCTCGAACTGCTCCATGTTCGGCGGGTGTCGCGGCGGCGCCGCCATCTCGCCGCCCTAAACCCTAACGGCACCAGAGATCGGGCCGCGGGGCAAGATCAACCGCTGGGGTCTCCTGATCGAACCCTCCCCCCGCGAATTCGGAGGCGGAGGGATCGGCTTCGGAGGATCAGGGACGAGATTCGGTGGTCGGGAGCTCGCGGAGCGAGGGTTTGGGATTTGGGTTCGAGATTTGGGTGTGTTCTTCGGCTCTTCCCCCGGAGAAAGGGGTTGAGATCGGGAGGGAAAGAGATGCGCGAGCGAGAGCTTCTTCCTTTTTCTTTTTTTTTCTGGGTTCTTGATGGGTTGGGTGGTAGATGACGAACGTGCCCTCGGTCGGAGCAACATTCGGGTTGTAGTGCTTCCTTGAGAAGATTATTACATTTGTACCTCTACATATATCAACGTTCGGGTTGTAGTGCTTCCTTGAGAGGATTTTAACATTTGTATCCCTACAGATATCATAATCTCTTTTCTATGTAAATTTTCTTTCTATGTATAAGAAATCAAATTTTGTTTATAAAATGAGTTGTTCCAGCCCTGAGACTTGATGCTTCAGCAACATATTATAGGGTAAACTAGAACACGAACATTAGCCACAACGGAAGAGGCCACCTTCTCAACGGTAGTGCCAGCCCACCTTCAATTCCCTTCTCTTCAGCACGGGAGTAATGATGGGAATCATCCACAATCGCATGTCAAATCCACTCCAAAATATCCGGTAATGGCAGCATATGTGGTTGGGGTAGCTAGTAGGACCCTATACGAGAAGGCATAATCGAAAAAGACATGATACCGGCATTCCAAAGAGTTGGAGTAAATGTAGCATGGGGTTGACGCACGGATCCATACTTTGCGAGACGATCAATGGTAGGGAGCCTATTCAATGTCGCATGCTAAAGTACACAAGAGTGCTTTTGGGGTTGTTTGTTTACACCAGCCCTTGGTAGCCCACAAAACCTTGATACCACAAGGTTGGGTGAGGATGCAAGCTTACCCAATGGAGAATCCCTTGATGGAATGGATCCATGCTAAGAAAGGTGGGGAGTCAGAGATTGTGTCGCGTAAGGTGTTGCAGCTAGCTAGCATGTGCTTCCAGATCAATGAGTCGATATTAGCCCGAGACACCTCCTAGAAGGAGAGGCCCTTCAAGTATTTCCCATGCATGTAGAGGGCCTAGATAGAAGAATCCAAGATGAGGAGTTGTCAAGACCAAGCCATAATCATTGCACAATGTATGGTATCTAGAGACCGCAATCCAAGTCTACCATTCACCTTAGGGAGACAAAACCGTGCTCCAAGCAAATATCATGATGACCATAGCCCCACGGGAAGTCAGCGCAAAGCATATCGATCATCCCAACAGAGGCACGAGGATTAAGGTACCAGTTGCCTAGTAGAGAAGCACACCAACAATGACAGATTTAAGGAGTTACGTTCGGTCGGCCATGGATAGGGCCTTTGCTTTCTAATCACAAAGCAAGGCCCTTACCATGTCCTTCAGATGGCAGACCATTCTATTCCTCCCATAGAAGGAAGCAAGTAGGAGGACCAAGTAGGTCGTTGGAAGTGTGTGCCTCAACATACCCACATGAGGTGTCATACCAAAATCATCAAGTGTGCGCTTGGGCATAAACAACTTGCTCTTACGAGCGTTCATTAACAGGCCCAAATTTCGGAAGGAGTTATCTAGAATATCCTTCATAGCCAACAACGAGGTGGAAGGGCCTCTACAAGAGCAGGTCATCTGCGTAGATAAGATGAGTAGAAGACGCCTTCCGGCCTCTCCCCCATTACCTTGAGGCGATCGCTAGCAACTGAGTCCTCAACAAGGCTAGAAAGAGATTACATGCTTACTGTATGTTGTGAAAACCAGTCAGCTAACCTAACAAGCTAAGATCAATAAATCGCTATGTTGACCGATCCACAACAGTCAACAATCAACCCGTATTTAGATGTAATCAAAGTGTGTGAGTCCAAATTTATTATAACTTTAAATAAATATGTATATGTGTACGTATGGTAAAGCGTCGAACACTAGGAAGCGATGCGAGGGTAGAAAACTATTACTAATTATTGCTAATTAATTATAATTTTACTAGGATTTTTATCTTTTCTTGTTTTACGTGGGTTTTTAATTACATTTAATTTTTATAGTTTTAAACTATTTTATTTTTTTATGTTTTTAATTTTGTAAATTTTAAATTCCTTTTTTATTTTTTAAAATAAGATAAATAATATATTTAATAATATAAAAATTATATCTTATATATTAACTTTTATATGTTGAAATAAGTCAAAATAAAGTCGATTACATAAAATAAAATGTTTTTTATTTCATATATTTTCTCTATTATTATTACTCTTATGATATTTTTCTAAATTTATGGCTTTCGAAAGATGCAAAATACTCAACACGGTGAGTATATTAAATACATGACCTTGTTTAGGATTTTAAAAATATTTACAAGTTCAAAAATCTTAAATTATTTTAAATATATAATATATACGATAAATAAAATCCCGAAAAAAAGATATGTTTTTGGATTTTTGTAGAATATTTATTAATTTTTATAATATTTTTATTATTTTGAAGTTTTTAGGTTTTATCTGTTTGTATTTTTAATGATTTTTGGTTATGTGAGAAGATATATTGTAATATATTTAATATAATTTTTAGGAGGCTTTGGAGATATATTTTAATTTTTTATGGTTTGTTAATGTTAAATAGGGAATATATGTATGTTTTTACATTTTCAATAAATATGAAAATAAGTTTAAATGACTAATAAAATTATGCATGGAATACCATGATTTCAAACATCTATCATAATTTTCCCATAATTTTAGCATAAAAGAAATATTTAACGCAAATAAAATACACATGATAATTAATACATCAGAATAAGGTCCTTTTCGCAGTTAAAATAAACAAAGTATGCATTTCAGAATAAGTCCATAAAAGTCTATGGTAAAACACGTACAATGCACAGACGCCTCGCGTGGGGAACCACGTGAGGTGACCTGAAAAGGACCTACATGCAATTACAAAAATGTTTTGGGTTCTAAATACCAAATTAACATAAATATTTTACATGTTACTTAATATTTAGGGGACTAAGTAATAAAACAAAAATGTAGATGGGCTTAGGTGAAATATACCCAGTGAGGGAGCGTAAGAGGCATGTGCGGGTGATCCAACTGCTGAATGCGCCACTTAAACATGTGGACGGTTCTGATGAGGCACCGTTTCGCTTAGATTGGATGAAATAGATTAGATCTGGGTTGTGTTCTTCATTTGAAGGTCTATGAGGGTGATGAATCTGTGATTCGTCATCTTTATTCATTTATTTTAGCTTAAATTCCCTTATAAAACACCTGTATATAATACTAACTCCATATTCTTACTAACTTTATTCATATGTGTGTAAATATTGTACACTTTGTACTGATTTTAACCTAAAATAAAGAAAGAAAGGAAGGAAAAAAAAAGAAAAGAATATATATATATATAAAAGGAAGACTGTATACAGGCTGACCCAAACCTCGAGAGAAGGTCAAGACTTGACCTGATCGACAAGGAATAAAGTAGGGGGAGATAAGGTCCTTAAGTAGAAAATCCAAAAAAATTGTGTGTATGTTATTGTAAATATTTCTCACTTATTATGTGTATATATGTATAAAACTGGCACTAATTTATTTGTGCCTTAATTGACCTCAAATGGAATAATTTTCAAAACCAAAGTTGCAAATAAAAATGTGTCCTAATTAATAAAAATAATTGCATAATTATGAACTATGTCTCTTTTTAAAAAATACTATTATGATCTTTATTTGTTTGGCTCCAAAAATAGCTAAAACATTTTGTTTATACATATATATGTGATGCAATATAAGACTTAGGTGAACTCCATATCCAATATCTATAAGTTAATCATATACAGAATAAAAGCAACCTCAATTGGAAATACTAAGCACTAATTGAAAAATCAATTACGGCTCCATATGAACTCAAATTGAACCAATCTCGCTTCCATTGGAATCTAAATTAAATTATCTTTAAAATGTTTGTGATTTCATAATTTTTGGATTTACGAGTAAAAAGTTGGGTTTTCGGGGTGGATTGTGCAATTTTCCCACGTATTTTGTAAATATTGTATTTGTATATATTTGTTAATTATTCTTACTAATTATTTTAAATAAAAATCAAAATCAAAAAAGTAAAATTTAAAAAGAAATAAAGAAAGAGTTAATTTCCTCATTTACCCTTGTATATAATGTCATATATGTAAATAGTATATGTATATAGTTTCTATTTTTAATTAACTGTCATAAAAAAATAACATTTTCTAATTCATATAAATAAAGTGACGGAAATTCAAAAAAAATTGATAATTTTGTAAATAGTTTTATCTCTTTTTCTTTATCTCATGTCATCTCTCCTATCTCTTCCAACAAAAAAATCAAAAATTCATTTCAATTTTCATCTATTATCTCTTTATCCAAAAAAATTCAAAAATCCAATTTCATTCTATCTTTTCTATTTATATGGCTGCTTTTCCCTCATTCCAACTGGACCAATCTTTAGAGAGAGGAGCACGATCTCTGAGAGAAAATTTCGTCGAGAATAGTGCCTAGCCTCCGAACCATCCGATGACAGTGAATCGACCTTGTCGAGGCGATCATGGTCCATTTCCGCTCCTAAGGTGAGATCCACATTTTTTCTTCTTATTTTATCTTAGTTTAATCGTAGTTTATTTTGTCGCAAAATTTTTTAATTCCATCGTCATTTCATTTCTCTAAAAAAAAATTCATCACGATTTTTGATCCGCGTCGACTCGATTTCATCTCACGTTCTTAATCTCCCCGCGTTTTATTCTATCGTCCACGATCTCTCAACTCCAGCTGTGTACGGTGGCCGGAGATCGGATTCAATTCTTCCATTTTTTGTCGAATCCCCGTTCATTTTCTGATTTGTAAATAAATAAAAAATAATAAAAAAGGTATTTGTTTCTTTTTCTCTAACGTTGGTTTTGCAGAATCATTAAAAAACAACAAAGAAAAAATAAAAAAGAATTTCTACATCCTTCTTTTTTAGTTACTAATTTCGGATTTAAAAAAATAAAAAATCTTTTTATTACTATTTACATTACAATAAATAATAATAATAATAAACATGTCGCGGGGTCGTCACCCCCTGTCGCCATCATCCATGCTGACCCAGCGGCCCTCCGTCCACCGCCGATTCGCGCACCTCCGCCATGTCCAGCTCCTCCAGCGCGACTCGCGTGATGCCCCTGCCACTCCAAGTTGTCGTTCTCCACATCTGTCCCGCACGTTTAGCCCGCGGCGCTCGTCCTCCGCATTCCCTTGGGCGGCGGCGGAGTCCTTGTAGTTTGAAGAAGAAGAAATGAAGAACCCTGGAGGGGGAACATAAATTTGGCGAAATTGTGTCTTAGCCCCTTGAGAATTTTCAAATATTGCAAAGACGCCCACGTGCTTCAGAAAGTCGTGTGTGTGGCACATGTTTAGTGGGTAAATTTCATATTTCTTCCTGCATTTAATTCTTGTTATTTTATCAGTCTAAAACTTTTGCATAATTGCATTTTAGTCCTTGGACTGTATAACAATAACTTGCTTGCTCTTTTTTAATGAAATAAATATTTTTATTAATCTAAAAATTCTCAAAAAAAATTGGGTATGCTCATGATGTAGTTTTTATCATTTTGTGAATTTTTTCATCAATTTTTATTGCCATTTGATATTTTAAAAAATCAAAAACAGAGTCATTTTATCTTCCTGAAATTCAAAAATTCTTAAAAATTCAAATACTGTTCCAAAAATTCCAAAAAAATTTACGGTAGTTGTATTTCATTGTCTTTTAATTTCTGTACAAATTTTGTACATTAATTATCTATAAGACCTAAAAATGAAAACATTAAAAAATATTATAAAAATCATAAAAAAATTGTACAAAAATCCAAAAATTGTGATTTCAGTTCTGATTGTAGATATTTATCTCTAGTTTGTCATAAAAATAATTACCAAGAGTTTTGGGCACTTATTTTTTTAAGTTGCAAATTACTCCAAGTTGTGCACAATTTTGCTTTTTCTCACTGTTTGATTTTTAGAAAAATACAAAAACATCTGAAAATTCCATAAAAAATCCCAAAAACATTTCAAAACTTTAAAAACCCAAAAATATTTTTCTGGATTTTTCTGAACATTTTTGGTATAATTGAAAATTACAAAAAAAAAGAGTTGATGTGCATATTTCTTGTGCTTGTGCATATTGTTCGTTTTTTGAAAATTAAAAAAATGCAAAATCAAAATCACTAAAAATTTGAAAATCAGAAAAAAAAATATCAAAGATAAAAGATCGCAAAAATCAAGGATAGTTGTCCTTTGAGGTTCATATAGTCAAATAAAGCAAAAGCTTATGGTATACATGTTACATCTCATGAAGCTTGCAGCAGGAGACTCAGCTACACTGGTTAGAGATCCCAAGGATACATGGCTACATTGTCCATGGTCCATTCTCTTCTTTTTCCCCCTCTTCTTGAGCCGGTTGCACTTGAACTTAGAAGGGAATACCTGCTTCTCGAGGAAAGAGTTGCTAGACCGAGGCATTAGAGTTACCAGGTTGGGGGAGGTTGTTTCTTTGTTACTTCTGAGGTGGGGAGCTACATATCACATACACCGCATGGAAAGATTCATGGTCATTAGAGTTTGTGTATGTAGACTTGTTCTGATCTGGTTTATTGAGGAGTCTTGTCCATAGATTGGTGGAACTTAGAGGCTGTTGAGTTTTAAGCTTAAGTCCAAATAAAGTTCCGACACATTAATAATCCAAAGATCTGATCGAGCTTCATATTTCAATTTAATGAAGACAAGTTTAATAATCAGCCTTAATCCATGTATATTCTCCTCTTTTTCTTTTTCTTTCTCTTTTTCACTTCTTTTTCAAATAAGTGTTTGCTAAGGGACTAGCAAAGTTAAGTATAGGGAGGTGATGAATACCCATTCATCACTCTTTATTCTTATATTTTAGCTACAAAAACCTTTGCAAATACATGTATATATCTGTAAATACAAATAATTACCAAAGTGCATGCATTGTATAAAAGTAAATTATTAGCATGTTTTTGTGCATAAATAAAAGAATAAAGAGACAAAAGAAAAAGAGGGAAATATTTAGAATAAATATTGAGCAACCTAATCCCAAGGGAGGGCTCAACATGGGCCTGAACGCATAAAAACCCAAGTAGAGAGAGATAAGGAAGCTCATATGTGTAAATATACCTGTAAATATAATAAAAATATTTTACTCTAAAAATAAAATAAAAATAGGTTTGTATATATTTGTAAATATGTGTAAATACAAAATCAAAATAAAAATAGAAAAATTAAAAAGAAAATAAAAATAACCTTCCTTGCACATATTCACCATGTACATAAGACCACACATATATTTATTTTACCTTGTAAATAAATAAATCAAAATCCCATAAAACTTGTATATATTCTATATTTCATGATGTAAATAAATAAAATAAAAACTATAAAAACAAAAATTAAATAAAAAGAACAAAAATAAAAACCAAAAGAAACATTGTATATATGCCATGTATACAAATGTATATACCTATTTATTTTACCCTTGTAAATAAATAATAAAAATCAAATAAAATACCTTTTTACTCCTAATTGTATGCTATAAATAAATAAAATATAAAATGGGAATAAAAATGTGTAAAAATAATTAATTAAAAATCAAAAATTAAAAATCAATATTGTATATATACCTATATATAGCACTATATCGTAAATACCTAATTTATATTTCAAAAAAATTAATTAAAATCACAAAAAATTAGTTTAAAATAAAATAAACATTTTTCATGTTTTAACTTTTTCAAAATTCGACCATTTATTATTTTTATTCAATTTCCAAATTTTTAATAAAAGCTGTGCTCCCATTGGTCCACGGGGGATTGTTGACTCCGGTCAACTCTCCCCCGCGGACCTCTCTCCCCGCGGATCCAGCAACCGACCCATTTTCTCCAAATTATTCTCGTTTGACCCGATCACCATTTCTCTAAACCCCGGGTCCTAATCACTCGCCACACATCCGGGAACCTCGCCCGACACATTGCCTAGGGATCCGTGCTTCACCAAGCCGGACCCGACCCTTTCTTCCCGGACCTCCACGCGTATAAAGTCTGAGCTCTGCCCCCATTTTCACGCATCTTTGGCTCCCATCTCTCCACCCCAGGACCTCCATTGTTCTCGCCTAAGTGACACTCGCGAGTGACGGTGTTGCAGCGAGGAAGGAGCGTGTAGACCATCGATCCGGCGACCTAGCACCGCCGTGCGCCGCCACCAGGGTGGTGCTTGAGACTCGGGCCTCGACGTCCCTCGAGGCGAAGACCAGGAGCTCCTGGAGCTTGTCCACAGTTGAATCCACACACCCAGTAAGCTTAATTCCTTCTATATTTCTCGAATTTTGATTCACGCCCAAATCACCCTGTCGTTGATTATCTTCGATTCCGACCATCCTCGCCTATATTTCCATCATCGGAGTCATCCATCACCGTCACCCTTCCCCCGTGCACCTTCTCTGCCCTTTCGTTCAACCCAGTTCACCACGGAACTGGGATTGGGGCTCCACCGCCGTCGCTTCGCCGGAGCCCCCTCATCTCGACGCACCGACCACCTACACCACCGCTAACCGGGTCGAGGCACTTTGCCCTCGACCCAGGAGCCTGTTACTTTGCTTTGCAGGTCCAGAAGAGCCCATCTGAGGGCTTGACATCCAGGAGCAGCAGCTCCAGCTCCGCCGGTGTCGCTTGAGCTCTCCGGAGCTTTGTTGCGCCATCGGAGGGGCTCATCAGAATCGGGAGGCCCAGACGTTTCTTCTCCGATCATCTGTAGCCCGCGAGGAGGTCCACCGCACGCTCACCGGGCCGGCGAACCTCGCCGGTCATCAATTCTTCTAGGACCCTCCAGGACCGTCCGTTTACCCCCGCAGTTCCAGATTATGTGTGGACCGTCCGATTAGGGATAAGAGGAGGCCCTACAGCCACCGTTCGATCAGACACGTGGCCTCCTCTTAGCCCTCCATCCAGTGAAGGGGATCCAGCACTTCTCGACCGTTGATCAGATACGTGGCGCGTCCCCAGCCGTTGGATTAGCGTCGCGGACTCCTTCGTTGAGGCGTCCCTGCTCCAGACCGTCCGATCTTCCACGTGGCGTCCATCCGGCCCTAGGATATAATAAGGGGTAATTTCACTTAGGCCCCTCTTCTAGTTTGTTTTAGCTCTTAGTCCTGTAAATATTTTTCGTAGTTTATTTCAGTTTGGAAAATTTGCATAGTGGACCTGGTGGTTTATCTTATTTGCTTTTATACCCCTGTGTGTGGTGGACAAGTGCTTCGACACGTGATTTTCTTGGGATAATTGCATGTATGGGCCTGTGGTTCTGATGTGTTAATAATTGAAAAATATTTCTTGATATTTGCACTTATGCACCTGTGAGTATTTTAATTGTGCATGTGCCGAATTTAGTAAGCTTTTTACACTTTCGCCCCTAGACTTTAAGTACGTGTTACTAATTAGCCCAGGGACTTAAGTTATTTGCAAATAGGTCCCTGAGTGCCCCAGACACGCGCCTCGCGCGTGCAAAGTTGGGAATTTTGCACCGGATCCCTTGGGTTTCCTGGCGTTTTATTTTTAGGTCCTCCAAACATGTTTTTATTGCAACTAGGTCCCTGTGTACTGTGGGCTCTTGGTTGCTTTAAATAAAATATCAATTCACATCCAAATTGAGTGAAAATTTGACACGTGGCTCCTGCCACTGTGTAGAATTTTCACTAATTTTTGAGAAATTTTTGGAGCCCATTTATTATTTTTAAAAATTCAAAAACACGTATTTTTCTTACTATCCGATTTTAAAAACCATAAAAAATATTAAAACAAATTTAAAATTTACAAAAAAAATAGATATTGTTTGTTTTGTGTTGTTTGATTTTCTGACCAATTTTGGTCATTTTTAGATTTATAAAATCTATAAAAATTACAAAACCCTTAAAAACCCATAAAAATTCTAATAATTAAAAGAAAAATTAAAAATTAATAAACCTAGTGCCTACTTTTTCCTTGTATTTTATACTTCACAGAAAATTACCTTCAGACCTTGATAGCCATTATCTATTTTATTTTGGCCCTCCAAGTCTGACTGGACAACAACACTCTTTTCTGTTCTTGTTTCATTTTTATTAAATTCCATAAATATCAGAAAAACCCCAAAAATTAACCAAAAACATAGAAAATTATAAAAAAATATAAAAACATTTTTATTTGAATTTTTGGGTGAATTTTGAGCAGTTAAATAATTGTGTGAAGTTGCTTGTTTCCTTGTTTTTCCTATTTTCTTTATTATTCAAAAATTCAAAAAAATATAAAAATTATTAAAAATCCACCAAAAATAATTTTCTCTTATTTATTTTCACTTTCGACTACTTCGTAGGCCGTGTTGGAAATGCGAACCCACGGCGAGCCATTATGCAATAAATGTTATTGCACATATCATTCCCTGATCTGAAATGAAGAATGAATAATTTGTATAATAGGTCCCTTAGTACAACTAGGGTTATGTACCATGGCTATCTTGATGATCATACAGCTGTTGATTCAACTATTGAATCGTAAGGGCTGGTGCTTGGATGAATATCTAAAGAGTTAGATTGAGGACTCATCAAGCACCGTCAAATGATTGTTAAGAGATGATCTCCAGCCTGAGTAGGAGATGGCAATCCTTATCTCTTTAGGCTGATATCTGACCGACCTGTTGATGCATATCCTCTGCATAGGAATAGGGATTCGGAGGTGTCGGATTAGTTAGGTCAAAGAGTTGACTTAACGAGATCGAGATAACCAAAGTCCTATATCGTATGCTGTCATGATATAGGCACGCATCCTATGACCGGAGACAGATGTTTTGCTATATGTCTAAGTATGTACATTTGGCAGACCAATAGGTTGATGATCTAATCAAGGTCTATACACCGGCGCGCTGGTGTGAATATAAGGGCATATGAGTAATATGATCTCTCAAAGGGATCATACAGGTTCAGTTACTGAACCGGAAGACATGAGCTCACTCATTAGATATTGGGATGAATCAAATTCCATGCGCATGGTTGTCTGGCTTTGGAAGCTTGGCTGAATTTGTAGGTTTGATATATACTTTTAGTATATGATCAAGACCTAGGTATGATATACGCTTTTGGAAAGTGTATGATCGATACCAACTCCCAATGATCGAATGAGAAACTTACTGATAAAACCATGAAGTAGACAGTGTAAAGTTGATCCAATACTTCGGGTTTAATCTGAGTCTTCCAGTATGCAGGATGTACAGGTATTGGGAATACCTGAGGGTGATTTGATCATAAAGGATTGTATAACCATGACGCTTCCATTCCTAGGGAGTGATGAAATGGGTCTGGATTTTAGTGACTCCTCTCAGTATAGAAGTAATCTGATCTTGGTCCAAGTGTTGGACATTGATCTTAATGTGATTCAGATACAATGAGAAGATTAGATCTACGGTCTTGATTTAATCAAGCATCTATGGGAGGCCCGCGATCTGGATTTGAGATATGATCTCAATATCCATGTCACTATACGTGGAACAATACAATCGCCCTGTCCTTATCTCCAAGTATCTGAGGAGTAATAACATTATTCTTAAATGGTTTAAGAATAATTCCATAAGATCTAAGCAAAGAGAAGTTGATAATTAAATGTGATTTAATTATCATGATGTATGAGAAATTATCCAATATGATTAAATGTGATTTAATTATTATGGATAAGAATAATGTGGATAGTAATATCCAATTATTCATAATATGTTATAAATGTGATTTATAATATATTAGAGAGAGTTAAATATAATTTATATTAGTAGATTAATTATTAATGTGTATTGGATACACATTGTCTAATTAATTGAAAATGTAAATTACATTTTGTTTTGGGTTGTGAATATGATTCACAATATTCCAATGTCAAGATTGCAATATTCCCAAAATTAATTGAGAATTATTTTTGGTGAATAAAATACCAACAAATAATTGTTGGAAAATAAGTTAAGAGAAAAACAAGGAGATGTGCAATCTCATGGGGATCCATGAGATTTCCCTCCCCGTATGGGAAGAGGGGGGCGGCACCAATTCCTTTATGGAATTGGTGGCCGTCCACTTCTAATGGGGAAGGTGGATCTCATTTGTTTCTTCACTCCTTATTTGGTTGGTTTAATTTGGTATTAATATATATTTGATTTAACAAATATATTTAATCAAAATTAAATCACAAATTGTTGGTTTTACTAACAACAATCTTGACCATTGGATTGACATAAATCAATCTCATCCATTGATTTTATATGTCCCATGGATTGAGATCCATGGATCCCAAAACCCTATAAATAGAGAGGCATACCATGCTCTCTCTTTACACATGCTATTGTAGCAAACAACTCTCTCTCTCTTTCTTATACTCGACAGCCCTATCTCTCCCTCTCTTCTTGGTGGCCGTCCACCTTGGTGGAGAGAATCGTCGACGCCCGCGCCATCGTGCTGCCGCTTCGACTCTATGCGGTTCTTCGTCTTCTTGCAGTGTTTCACTCACGAAGGAGACGTTTGATCTCGTGCGACGAGATCAGGAGCAACCGTGCTTGGATCAGCTTGGATTGCGAGGACACCGCGACTCATCCCCGCGCGCGCAAGCCGTTACTCCGACGATCGGACTTGAGACAGGAGGTCTCTTTTCGTAGAGACTTGATCAACCACGCTTCAAGAGGTATTGCATTATACTTGCTGTGGTTGTAGATGAAACGATTTGAGAATGGTTCTCGGATCATGTGGTTTCATCGGATTAAAAAATTTTTAAATTCCGCTGCACCGAACAACTAGTACGACTAATCGTTCTTCGTCGTATCCGATACGACGATCACGCTTCCGTGATGTGCTTGAGGATAATTTCCATATCCTTCAAGTGGTATCAGAGCCAGGTTGACGGTCGAATATGATTCGAAAAACCGATGACGACTTGGGTTCGTTAAGGTCGCGAAAGTTTTCATCGCATTTGATTTCGCAGATCTGTTTAGTAAATAAATTCGGCACTGTTTAAATTGTTTAAACACGAATTTAATACTTGGATTTTGTTCCCCATTAAATAAGGAAACCATAGGAACTGAGTTTGCGTGAATCGGATTTCGTATGCTCTAGTTATGGTTGTTTTAATGAACATGTATGCACTGTTGCGGGAACAGTAGATTTTAACATGATTAAAGAATTAATTACTGTTATCATCTGTCTCGAAATGCGTGCAACTCCACTTAGATTCTGTCCTAAATCAAGTTAGCAATCTATGAAAATCGAGTTTGCTTAATTTGGATTTAAATTGATTGAGATATGTTAATTTTAGTGAGTAGGGGTCCTTACTGAAATTACATTCCTAATCTAGAACCAAGTGATTGTCAATTAGTGAAATTAATTGTTAATTTCGTGAAATAATCTTGAAAAATATTTGTGAAATATTGAAACATGATTATTTGCCTAATTGACTTGGCTCCAACCAATTAATTGATTAAGATATGATCTAAATCATAATTGGAAACCACAATCTTTCAAACTTGATGCTTGAATAGGATTTGGGAATTTGTCTAGCAAATTTCCTTATAATCAAAAATGTTTTGATTATTACTATATGGTACAATTTCGGTTGAAGAACCGATGATCATCTCAAGTACAAATTAATCAATTTGGCATTATCCTTTCCCGAGGCGGATATGGTGCCTAGTCGGAGAGCATTGGGGTTGCGGGTTGCAACGTATGTGGTCCGTCCCACTCTCGTCGGTACTGGCCATGACAACGGGTAGGACCGGGATAATGTCCGAGGGATTAAGATGTATTTTTCTAATTATTAAAATTCGAATTAATACGTATTTTGAGATATTACCATACATGTATTCAAGTAAAATAATCAAGTTTGATTGATTGAATTGGATTGATAAGTAATTTAATATGATTAAGTTGATTATGTCCAATTGAAATACTCTAATATGATTAGAGTTAATAATTAATTATTGGGGCGATATTGGATTGCGTATAGCGTATATATGATTAAGTTGATTATGTCCAATTGAAATACTCTAATATGATTAGAGTTAATAATTGAAATATAGAGAAGCGCATCTGGATCGGGCTCTTCGCTTCTCGAAAGAGTAAGGCCGTATACGTAGTGACCTCAATATCAGATCCTCATATTATTGGGGCGATATTGGATTGCGTATAGCGAGTACTATTCCTGTTGAAGGTTGGTTCAATTGACGACGGGTCAACATCGCCTCAGGGGTGGTGGGCTCGGGTGTTAAAGACCGAATTGGGAAATGCAAGTTGGACTTGCAAAGGCGGAATGTGTTCCCGCTTCTTTTTATCCGAGTTGCAGATTCTCATATTATTGGGATGTAACAAAGATAAGGAAGGAGATCTGATGATTACAATATATACAGAGATAATATGATCAAATTATGTGATATACAACCTTAATGATTGATCTGGAAACTCTAAAATCACATAATCTATATTCCTTACATACAACAGCAGAAATATCCATAATTGCATACAATCAATTAAAAATCTCTGCATAAATCAAATGATCATAATTTCGTAATCAAGTAAAATGTCTTCAAAAATACCGATTACATATTTTATGATTCCTAATCATTTTTTGTTAACATGAACTAAGCAAATCATATGGAAGAGTATTGGGTACATATAGCATTGAATATAACACATTGATATGACTCTACAAAAACTTCACTTTTTATTAGGGAGAAAAAGGAAGGAATGATAGTATAAATTGCCCACTCATTATGGCATGGATAAAGCTTATAGTTTTTTATTGGGAAGAAATAGGGAGGGGGTTTAGTGCATTTTTTCCACTCATTTATATCATGCATTGAGCCACCCTCTTTATATCTTCCCCATGCACTTAAACAACCCACGTACATTCCCTTCCCCATGACACTCTCTTCCCCATGCACATGCATTAAATCTTGTCTTTATTTGCATAGAAAGTCCCCATTTTATAGCCGCACATTCCATGTATAAAGAAGGATGCATGCGTACACCCCTTCTCCCATTCAACAACTCACGCACTCTATCTCATTCGACCCCTCCCTCTCTCGTTCTCTCTATCTAACGCACCCTCTCTCTCGCCCTCTACACTCTCCTTCTTGTGTGTTTTTGTTTTCTCTGCAGGTACACGCACGCACATCAGCCATCCAGGCCGCGCTCCCTTGTCGACATCCTCCTCGTGGTCCAGCCCGCACGCTCAGCCGGTACCTCTCTAGTGCGAGCACCACGCTCCACTCCGCAGCTGGACACTCCACCTAGCAGCCACACACTTCAGTTCCCGGTCATCCCCTCCGCGCTATTACTGTGTGCGCCATCCGCTCCCGCATCCAGCCACCGGCATCTTCTCTTTGCGTGCGTGTGAGCGCGCTCCAGTTTGCAGTAGCCAGCGACACCCCTCTTGCGCGTATCATCATCTACAACGCGTGCGAGAGTGTGTCCGGCCACTGCCCCCGGCGCATCTTCCTCCTCTGCTGTACGCTTTTGCACGCCACCGGCGACCCGTCCTCTCCCACGCGTGTGCACCAACTCCAGCCATCCTACGCGCGGCACCACCACTGGCCGAACCACACCTTCAACCATTCTCATCTTTGCATCTTGTTTATTGTTTCCGTTTCATATTTTTAATTTTCCAAACTCCATCACTCTATATTTTCTTTGCTATAGTTTAAACGAAATATGCATTTTTAATCATTGTCTTTTTATGAGATTTTGCTCATTCATGAGGATTAAGCTACAAGCACTATTTTGGACATTAACCTTTGTTACAAGTATTTCTTACTATTAGTCTTGCCCCTCTAAATCCATTTAAATCACATGCATGCCCTTAAGTTTGTAGAATAACATCTGTTTATATCCTTGCAAGTTGGAAGTTGAGAAGTGGTCTAGAATCGTTTGAAAAAAAAATCTTGCAAGCTTACTTAGTCCCTGTGGATTCGAACCTCTACTTGTCGTATGCATATTGTATGTCTCCATTGTGCTCGTAGTTGTATTTTATTTGTTTGATAACGGTTTATCGTGGGAAAACAACGACTTGATAAAATCATCATTTTAAACCGCGAAAAACCTCGTCAACATTTTGGCGCCGTTGCCGGGGACTAGGCAACATTTGCAACTTTTTCTTCACTTCCAACTTGTTTTCAAGTATCTAATCCGTGTATTTTTTTTGTTTTGCAGGTACTTAGGCTTCAAAAAGAAAAAAAACTTGTCTTTTCAAGCATTTTGTTTTAGCAAACTTGTAATCTGAAAAAAAAATCCCCCCCATCTCGGAAAAGCTCGCCATCAAGAGGACAAAATATTACGGATTTAGCGCCAGAAGTGCAGGCACTGTGAGTCCCTCTTTCTCTTAGGCATCTTAGGATTTTAAAATTTCCTGCATTTGTTTGTGCTCCGAACATAAACCGAAAAAAATTAAAAAAACACTTCTTCTTTGCATCATCTCTGGGGTCTTCTCCCTCTGATAATCTAACTCAAAGACCACCAAATCGTGTACTGATCATTTAAAAAGATAAGCTTGAAAGGCCACCGCAGTGGCCCGAGCAGAAAGCGGGAAAATTGTGATTGCTTGATTTTATGCACGTGTATGACACAAAAATCACGAGCACATAGAACCCTTGGATAGAGACAAAAATCCCTGGTGCTACGTGGGATTGCAGAGAGAAATCATAACTCCTCGACGCGTTGGGCACAGGTTCTTGTGGGAGAAGCAGATCTAATGATCTGAGTACCAACCCTGGATCCCCCAGCCGGATTAGGACATCGATTTCTCACAATCTTCCACACCCACCTCATCCTTAAGGACTCTAATTTCTCTGAAAACTTTTGTTGAATCACTAAACTAAAACCGAAAAGATAACCGTTTCCGCGGCAATTTTTGTGTGAGTTGGTGAATTAACAAATTGTCTTGTGTATTGTGTTGTGTATGCTAGGTCGTAGGTCTCTGAAAAATCCAGTGCAACAACCATTAGAGTACGACCCGATTTATAGGAAAAAACCCAACCCATCTCCTTCAACTGACCTTGGAAACATGGGAGAAGAAAGACCAAACCCTATGGATCTCATCCTGCATCAATTGCAACTACTGAGAGAAGAAAATGCAACAATTCGCCATACCATAACACCTCTCATCCGACCACCACCCATTAGTACACATTACAACCCAGCTGCAGAAGACTTAGTTCATTGGGTCCAAATCCCGCCTGAGGTAGGAGACTTTGAGATAAATCCCGCATCACTCTCCTTGATCCCAAAATACTATGGAAATGACTCTGAAGACCCCTTTCTCCAATCCAAGATTTCCGATCTGCTTGTGACACCATGAGTGTCCCTGGGGTAGAAAAAGAATACATCTACATGAAAGCCTTCACTCACTCACTCAAAGACAAAACACTCCAATGGCTTAGAAATTATGGAACTCCACTCACATCTTGGGATATCTTAAGAGAGGCATTCATCAAGAAATACTTCCCAATAGGAAAGACAAATGCCTTGAGACAAGCCATATCATCATTCACTCAGAAAAATAGAGAGCCCATTCATGAAGCCTGGGAACGATTTAAGGAACTTCAAAGAAAATGCCCTCATCATGCCATACCCAAATGGAAGCTAGTTCAGATTTTCTATGAGGGCATAGATACATCATTTAAGAGAGTAATTGATGGCTCCTGCGATGGAAATTACATCAGCCGTGATGAGCATTTCGTTTGGAAATTATTTGAAAATATGGCTGACAATTCGATAAATAGTTCATCAATTGAACAATACAGTGCAAACACGAGGACAATCAATATCATTGATTATGAGAGATCTAGCAATGAGAATCCTGACAAATGGGCAACCCTCTCAAAACAAATGAACCTCATGACTCGAGCCATAGAAAAATTGGCCATGAATAACCCCACCAACCAGGAAGTTAACCACACCACATTCACCCATAATCAAGACATAAATCCGGAGACTATGAATTGGGTGTAGAGAAATCAAGGAGGAGGATATTCAAGTAACCACAACACATGGAGAGAACAACCAAATTCTGGGTGGAATGGACAAAACAATTATCATTTTCAAAATCACACCCAACCCAGACAACCGATAGCACCGCCCGTGACTCAACCCTCCACCACTGCGGTAAATTTCGACGCCTTGGCTCAGGCAATACAACAACTAGCTATAGCTCAACAACAGGCCACTGAAGCCCAACAAAAAGCCAACTCTGAGAATGCTCGTCAATTCGCTGAGATCAGATCGTACATCCCAGCCTTATCACCTCAACCGCTGCCCAATCCAAACATCAATAAGGCTAGCTCATCTGGAGTACTTCAAACTCCTCCACCTGTCGGATCTTTCACCTCACCACCTGGTTTTCAAAACCAGAGTCAAGGATTTTTTACACCTTCTAGGACAAACCAAGGGAACCCACAACAAGCGCCTAGAAATCAAGTCAATTTCAAAACCCCACCCCATCCAAACCAATCTGCTAATGCTGTCACTTTGAGAAATGGGAAAACCACTTCTGCCTACACCAGACCACTAGCCTCTGAGGATCAAATTGAAATTGAGGATGAGTTTGATGATAGAGAGAAATCAACTGAAACAACCATGCTCCCTCCTTCCTCCCCAACCATAACCATCCCCTTTCCCGGAGCTCTTCATCGAAGAAAATCGCGATCATCCACCATTGATCCAGAGTTAGAAAAACTATTCTCGGACATCGTCATTGAAATCCCGCTCTTGAAAGCCCTCGAACAAGTTCCAGCCTTCTCCCGATTTTTGAAGGACAAATGCACACCAAAACGAACATCCAAAGGAAAAAGTAAAAAGGACAATGAACATATTGAGAGACATGTGCTCCCTCAAGCAACAACCAATGCCATCTCCCAATTATTACCCACCAAAAAGAAAGACCCAGGAGCTCCTCTAGTTAGATGCACAATTGGCAAATTGACCTTTGATCACACACTGCTGGATAATGGCGCTTCTATCAATCTTCTTCCGTCTACTATTCTGGAGCAATTTGACCTAGGAAAACTGAAACCCGTCTCAATGACTTTGCAAATGGCTGATCGATCTGTGAAAAGACCAAAAGGACTTCTTGAGGATGTGATAGTTGATGTTCAAGGTCATAAATTCCCGGTTGATTTTGTTGTGATGGATATGGATCAAGCAAATATATTGAGTGAGACACCAATCATACTAGGACGACCATTTTTGGCCACTGCTAAAGCTCATTTTGATTATGAGGTTGGAAGAGTTGAATTTAAAATCAATGGCCAAGTCATTCCTGTTGATCTTGTCACCCCTACTTTCACTGAATCTGAGACCGAAGAATGTGGTTGGATAGAAAGATGTGCTGTTCTCAACATTCAAAAAGACTTTGCCCCCATCCATCTCACCAAGGATCCTTTAGAGGTTAGTTTGAACACCTCTAGATCCACTTACAAAAATACTTTTCATGAAATTGCCACCTACAATCTGAATCTTGCACTAGAAGCTCCACCAAGCCCTCTCACCGGACAAGAAATTGAGGAGCTTGATAATGCCTGGGACACATTAGACTCTGAACTCTCATTAACCTCAACCATGATCATGCCCATGATGGAACCACCATTTGAGACTATTTCTGTAATAGACTCAGGAAACATTACAACTCTGAATCCATCGACAACCACTGTTGAATTAAAACCACTACCCAAAGATCTGAAGTATGCTTTCTTGGATGATGCCCACACTCTACCATTCATTATCAATGCCAACCTAAATCATATGCAAGAGAGCCAACTAATGGAGGTGTTGAAAAAGAATTCTCAGGCTATTGGTTGGAAAATAACTGATTTGAAAGGAATAAGCCCGACATTATGTACACACCACATATATTTGGAGAATGACAGTAAACCCTCTCGAGAAATGCAAAGGCGATTGAATCCTAATCTACGAGAGGTTGTGAAGAATGAAATATACAAGTGGTCGAGTGCCGGCATCATTTATCCGATAGCCGATAGTCCTTGGATTAGTCCCCTCCAGGTTGTCCCCAAGAAAGCTGGATTAACAATCGTGAAAAATGAGAAAGGCGAGGACATACCTACCAGAGTAGCCACATCTTGGAGAGTCTGTGTAGATTATAGAAAACTCAATAAGGCTACTCGAAAAGATCATTTCCCATTACCATTCAATGACCAAATCATTGAGAAGCTAGCCGGAAAAGAATTTTTCCGCTTTTTAGATGGATATTCCCGTTATAACCAAGTGGCCATAGCACCTGAAGATCAAGATAAAACCACTTTCACTTGTCCTTTTGGGACTTATGCATTCCGACGAATGCCTTTTGGATTATGCAATGCCCCTGCCACTTTTCAAAGATGTATGATGGGTATCTTTGCTGACATGGTTGGTGATTTTATGGAGATATTTATGGATGATTTTTCAATTTTTGGAGACTCTTTTGAGGAGACACTTGGATTTTTGGACAAAGTCTTACAAAAATGTATTGAGGTAAACCTGATCTTATCTTGGGAGAAATCACATTTCATGGTGAAACAAGGAATTGTGTTGGGACATATCGTATCGAAGAAAGGAATAGAAGTGGATCCATCGAAAATTGAGACCATCACTCACTTAGGTCCACCCGTGAATATAAAGGGTGTTCGATCCTTCCTAGGTCACGTCGGTTTTTACCGACGATTTATCAAGGATTTCTCAAAAATCTCCCGCCCTCTCACCAAACTACTGGAAAAAGATCAAGACTTCACGTTTACTGAGGATGCTTTTGAATCTTTCAAAACCCTGAAGAAAATCATCACTGAAGCACCCATCCTACAACCCCCAGATTGGAACTATGAATTTGAGATCATGTGCGATGCATCTGATTATGCTGTAGGGGCAGTATTGGGTCAAAGGAAAGAGGGGAAACCTTATGCCATTCACTATGCCAGTAAAACTCTGGATGATGCTCAGAAGAACTACACTGTGACTGAGAAAGAACTTTTAGCTGTGGTATTTTCTTTAGAGAAATTTCGATCTTACATCCTAGGATCCCACATCATCATCTACACAGACCACTCGGCTTTGAAATATCTCTTCACGAAAACCGATGCTAAGCCTAGACTCATTAGGTGGGTATTATTGCTCCAAGAATTTGATTTGGAGATTAGAGATAAAGCCGGAGCAAAGAATGTCGTGGCGGATCATCTTTCAAGACTCCTTTCCTCAAACACAGACACAATCCCAATTTCTGATAATTTTCCAGACGAAAGTATCATGTCTGTTTCTCAACTCCCTTGGTATGCCGACATCGTCAATTACATCGTCACTTCCACATTTCCTGATGATTGGCCAAAACATAAGAAAGACAAAACCAAAGCCCAAGCTCGATACTATCACTGGGAAGATCCTTTGCTCTTCAAAGAGGGTACTGATTTAATATGGAGACGATGTATCCCCGAATCTGAAGTCAACGATGTCCCAACTCACTGCCACACTTCTGGGTGTGGAGGACACCACTCAGGGAGGCGCACAGCCGCTAAAGTCTTACAATGCGGCTTCTATTGGCCCACACTCTTTAAAGATGCCCATCATTTTGCTCAATCTTGTCCTACCTGTCAGACTAATGGAACAATGACCCGTCGTAACATGATGCCCCTCCAACCCGTGCATATAGTCGAGATCTTTGATACTTGGGGAATAGACTTCATGGGACCTTTCACCACATCACATGGTTACCAACACATTCTTCTCGCTGTTGATTACGTCTCTCGCTGGGTAGAAGCCATTCCCACTCGTGCTGCTGATAGCACAACTGTTGTCAAGTTCTTAAACGACCTATTCTCTCGATTTGGATTGCCAAAGGTGGTCATTAGTGATGGAGGCACCCACTTTCTGAATGCTTCAGTTAAGAATTTACTCAAGAAAAATGGAGTCGAACACCGTGTCTCAACTGCCTATCACCCACAGACTAATGGAATGGTCGAGCTGTCAAACCGAGAAATCAAGACCATCCTCCAGAAAATTGTTCGCTCTGATCGTAAAAACTGGTCCCAACACTTACCTTCTGCTCTCTGGGCCTATCGTACTGCTTTCCGCACTCCCTTAGGTATGAGCCCATTTCGGTTAGTCTATGGAAAGCCGTGTCACCTACCTGTAGAGGTCCACCACAAATCACTCTGGGCAATCAAGAAATGTCATCTAGATTATGATGAGGCTGGGAAGAAACGACTGTTGGACTTATCTGAACTTGAAGAATTGAGATCACAAGCCTATGATAACAACCTGCTATACAAAGAGAAAATCAAGTTGTGGCACGATGCCAACATTTCGAGGAAAACATTCAAGGAAAATCAAAAAGTATGGCTATTTGATGCAAAACTGAAGTTATTTCCAGGAAAACTGAGATCGAAATGGAAAGGACCATACATTATAACTCAAGTATTCGATAATGGCTCGATAGAAATTTCTGACCCAAACACTAAAGCCACTTTCAGAGTCAATGGTCAAAGACTAAAACCTGTTGTTGAACCATCTGGTCCTATGCCGGTTTGCACAACATACCTTCTGCAGGAAAAATGAACCACCACATCGCCTAGCTGAGGCGTTAAATCATGCACTCTGGTGAGCCTCCCCTCACAGGTATCTTTTTACTGCTCGCATGTTTTCACTGCATTGCATTAGATAAGTATGGGGGTACCCCTCTACATTACATTCCAAACAGACAAAAAAAAACAAAAAACAAAAAAATACATTTCACATCCCTTCTGATCCTCCTATTGTACATTGTCTTCACCATGAGGACATGGTTTCTGTTAAGTATGGGGGGGTGTCTGCATAGTTTTTCAAAATTGCATACTCTTTCAAAAAAAAAACAAAAAACAAAAAAAAGAGAAAAGAAAAAAGAAAAAAACTCTCTTTTGCAAAAATTCCCCTAAAAATATTTTCAAAAGCAAGAAAACCACCAAAAATACATCCTTCCTAGTTTTATCCTATTTTGAAAAATCAGATCTTCACTACATAAATCATAGACTGAGGTTGAGTTGACCCTAATCCACTAAACTTCATCAGAATTTCACTAGGCATGAGTTTCTAAACTTTCTTCAGGTCCATTTGGACTTTATTCTCTCAGTTCCACTAATTCTACTGGTGAATGAACTTCTGTATCTAACTAGATCACCTGAGCAACTAGTAGCACTCTTAAACTCTTCAGTGGATATTAAACAACTACACATTGCACTTAGCTTGAGTGAGTTGAGTTTACGAGATACAATTACAATCTAGTTGAGGTGAGGAGTTGTCCTCTTGGTTGTGCCAATGCCTGAACCTTATCTATAGTCAGTGAAGGAACCTGACTCAGGAGCAACATGATCTCTCTAGTCCAAGTGTGTCAGCAATTAAGCCAGTATCGTGCCTCCAAAGACAATATTAAATTGATACTACCTCTTGATGCCAAAACCCAAGACAAAAATACCACAAAAAGGCATATCACAATACAAATGCCAAAAAAACCACCAAACATGCAATGATGTGCAAAGCAAAAGCAAGGAAAGAAGACCACCAAATAACCCTTCTCCACCAAAAAGCCGTGGTAGCAGCCCAATGATGCTACCTAAATTTCTAAAAGAGGCCCAAAGAGGCCCAGGGTTATGCTCTGCAAAAGGAAAAGAATGAGAGCAACGGACCAAAGCGGTCTACGGAAAACCCCGAAATTAAGTCCCATTCTCCAATAAACTATAACCTATTTTTCTATGCTGACATACTTGGGTGAAAGGAGATTATGCCTGAATCTAGGTGAGGACTGAGGCTATTTGTATAGGGAATCATTCGGTACCTTGATAGATTGTGTTGTTAGCTCGTTCTCTTGACTCACAAAAGCTAAAACTATCACTAACACTGTTTATATCCACTCAAGGTCAAAGAGAATACCTGTTTCTTAGGGATGAGCTGACCTGATCGACCTTTTGAAATCATGTTTGATATTGTTGGAACTGAGAGGCTGTTGAAAATACAAAACTCGAGTCAAGTTGACTATTCGAATAAATCATTAATCCATGGGTCAACTCCACTTAAGTTTGTGCATCTGTGTGGTTAGGATCTGAAAACTCAAGACTTTGTGGGTATGTCTGCTGCAAATCCTCACCCAATCTATCTTGGCTATTTTCCTTCATTATTACTTATCTTATTCTTGCTCGGGACTAGCAAGACTTAAGTATGGGGGTGTGATGATTACAATATATACAGAGATAATATGATCAAATTATGTGATATACAACCTTAATGATTGATCTGGAAACTCTAAAATCACATAATCTATATTCCTTACATACAACAGCAGAAATATCCATAATTGCATACAATCAATTAAAAATCTCTGCATAAATCAAATGATCATAATTTCGTAATCAAGTAAAATGTCTTCAAAAATACCGATTACATATTTTATGATTCCTAATCATTTTTTGTTAACATGAACTAAGCAAATCATATGGAAGAGTATTGGGTACATATAGCATTGAATATAACACATTGATATGACTCTACAAAAACTTCACTTTTTATTAGGGAGAAAAAGGAAGGAATGATAGTATAAATTGCCCACTCATTATGGCATGGATAAAGCTTATAGTTTTTTATTGGGAAGAAATAGGGAGGGGGTTTAGTGCATTTTTTCCACTCATTTATATCATGCATTGAGCCACCCTCTTCATATCTTCCCCATGCACTTAAACAACCCACGTACACTCCCTTCCCCATGACACTCTCTTCCCCATGCACATGCATTAAATCTTGTCTTTATTTGCATAGAAAGTCCCCATTTTATAGCCGCACATTCCATGTATAAAGAAGGATGCATGCGTACACCCCTTCTCCCATTCAACAACTCACGCACTCTATCTCATTCGACCCCTCCCTCTCTCGTTCTCTCTATCTAACGCACCCTCTCTCTCGCCCTCTACACTCTCCTTCTTGTGTGTTTTTGTTTTCTCTGCAGGTACACGCACGCACATCAGCCATCCAGGCCGCGCTCCCTTGTCGACATCCTCCTCGTGGTCCAGCCCGCACGCTCAGCCGGTACCTCTCTAGTGCGAGCACCACGCTCCACTCCGCAGCTGGACACTCCACCTAGCAGCCACACACTTCAGTTCCCGGTCATCCCCTCCGCGCTATTACTGTGTGCGCCATCCGCTCCCGCATCCAGCCACCGGCATCTTCTCTTTGCGTGCGTGTGAGCGCGCTCCAGTTTGCAGTAGCCAGCGACACCCCTCTTGCGCGTATCATCATCTACAACGCGTGCGAGAGTGTGTCCGGCCACTGCCCCCGGCGCATCTTCCTCCTCTGCTGTACGCTTTTGCACGCCACCGGCGACCCGTCCTCTCCCACGCGTGTGCACCAACTCCAGCCATCCTACGCGCGGCACCACCACTGGCCGAACCACACCTTCAACCATTCTCATCTTTGCATCTTGTTTATTGTTTCCGTTTCATATTTTTAATTTTCCAAACTCCATCACTCTATATTTTCTTTGCTATAGTTTAAACGAAATATGCATTTTTAATCATTGTCTTTTTATGAGATTTTGCTCATTCATGAGGATTAAGCTACAAGCACTATTTTGGACATTAACCTTTGTTACAAGTATTTCTTACTATTAGTCTTGCCCCTCTAAATCCATTTAAATCACATGCATGCCCTTAAGTTTGTAGAATAACATCTGTTTATATCCTTGCAAGTTGGAAGTTGAGAAGTGGTCTAGAATCGTTTGAAAAAAAAATCTTGCAAGCTTACTTAGTCCCTGTGGATTCGAACCTCTACTTGTCGTATGCATATTGTATGTCTCCATTGTGCTCGTAGTTGTATTTTATTTGTTTGATAACGGTTTATCGTGGGAAAACAACGACTTGATAAAATCATCATTTTAAACCGCGAAAAACCTCGTCAACATTTTGGCGCCGTTGCCGGGGACTAGGCAACATTTGCAACTTTTTCTTCACTTCCAACTTGTTTTCAAGTATCTAATCCGTGTATTTTTTTTGTTTTGCAGGTACTTAGGCTTCAAAAAGAAAAAAAACTTGTCTTTTCAAGCATTTTGTTTTAGCAAACTTGTAATCTGAAAAAAAAATCCCCCCCATCTCGGAAAAGCTCGCCATCAAGAGGACAAAATATTACGGATTTAGCGCCAGAAGTGCAGGCACTGTGAGTCCCTCTTTCTCTTAGGCATCTTAGGATTTTAAAATTTCCTGCATTTGTTTGTGCTCCTAGGGTTTGTATGTCTCTATAGTCTTGATCTCATCGAATGTACTTTGGAAGTAACATGTCGATGATGATCGCAATTGTCAAATAATCCTTATAAAATCAATGAAGATATTCTGGCATGCATATGTGCTCTTGACATTTTATCACGAGTGACATGGTTCTCTGCATCATGCAGAATGGTAGCTCTATAAGAGATGATGTATTCAAAATGTTTGAATACCTACCTGAACCAATGTTTTTTAAGAGCTTAAATGGATGTAGATGATGAGTGTCATCATTCTACTGTTTATACTCTAGTTATTCATGAAGCTTCATAATATTCATATTGTATAAATTTAATGAAGCATGTATAAATGTTGAAAAACTCTTACTTTGAATTCTTTTGAATTTAAAATAAGAGATCCTCTGTCCTGAGCAATGGTTGCTCATAGATAAAGGGAGCGCAGTGGAAGCATGGGTTGGACACAAGAAAGAAGGAAAGTCAAAGAGTTGACTGGACTTCTGTGACTTCCATATGACATCCAAAGAGTTGGATGAATGCCAATACTGCAATAAGTTGATGTGTTGATAGTATGACTATCAAGTCTGTCTAGAATCCTTAGAGAAGGACTCGGATAGATCATCAAAATTATCTACATAAATCATTGAAATTGACTTTCTTATTTGATAAGATAGAGTCTAATAATTGTATCTCAATCTTCTGACAACACTTGCAATGGGTTGCATATGTTTTAGAAGACTGGAAAATCTGATCTTAAGGTTTATAGTTATCCACATGGATATTGATGCAATTGTTCCAACAATCTCTGTTGGATTGATAGACTTCATAATTTCAGTGGGAGAGCCCTTAGTCTTAGAGAATGTCTCTATGACCTAGACATTAGAATACACTCATTATTTGTTTCTAAATGTTGGAAATAAACATGAATTCTGGAATGGACCTGTCATAAAGAGTTATGATGGAGAAATTTCAGATAGTAATCTAAAATCTAGTGGACTCCACTGAATTAGAAAATTAATGAATGATTCATTAACATTTCTAAATACTGAAATTAAACCTCAAGATCAATAGGAGGATGAAGATCATTTGACAATGATCGAGCATAAGCCTTGGACATTTGTCTATTGATTTGATCGATAGACTAGTAAGAAATGAAACTTTAGAATGTCTAAAATTTCAAAACTTACGTACTTATGAATATTGTATTCAAAAGTAAAAATATCCAATACACCCTTCCTCGGGAAAGGTGTAAGATGTCAAGGTATTCAGGATCTCATACATATTGATGTATGCAGATCATCTGTATCATAGTAAACATTATGGATATGTGATATCTGTTGATGATTATGTATGATATGAGATTTCTTCTCTTCACTTAGAAACCTTTGAAAAGTTCAAAGATTTCACAAGTTTGGTTTAGAACCAAAGTTTGAAGGGAGATAAAAATGAATTTGGTCTAATCTAGGTAATCAATTCCTATTAGATGAATTCATAATATACCTTATGGAGAAAGGAATATCATTTCTATCTCAATCCTCCTAACACACCTTAACTCAATAGAGTTATAGGTAGATACAATTGGATCATGTGTGACATGATCTTATCAATGATGAATTTTTAGCATAACTATCCCTTAGTTTCCAGGTATATATGTGTAGTAGAGACTACAATATATATCCTTAATACGGTTCCATGTATGTTGGAATCTAGCACTTGAGAGTGCTGCTTCATTAAGAAAATAAAGGATGGTATTGGATACCTACTTTATGACCTTGAGATTCTTAAGTATCTCATCTCTGAAAATGTGATTCTTAGAGGTTGAGATTCTTGAGAATCAAGATGAAAATGAAGTATAGGAACTCATTTAATCTTGAGAAGATAATGAGAATCCTGAAATTGGAAACTAAAAAGACACTTAAAGATGAAACACTAATACCTCTTCAAATGAGTTTGAGGAAGGATTTCATGTGTTAGAGAAATCTAACAATGATCGGATTTCATGTGATGAAATTCCTGAGGATCATAACATGGAAAGATGGATGTTAACAATAAAAGTCTAAAGTAGACTTCATATACAAGTGTTGTATATGGACCCTCGAGGATCCACCTATGTGGGTAAGACCTGTAAAGGTGTAAATGGATCTTCAAGAGAAAGGGAACCTGATGAGAAGGTAGAAACCTTCAAAGCACGGTTCATAGCCATGAGCCACACATCGGAAGAGAAGACATTGCTTGCAATGAGACTTTCTCTTCGGTGACCATGCTTTAAAACCGTCAGAATATTGCTGACCTTAGCTACACAACTTGACTATTGCATCTTCAAGATGTAAGTCAATATTGCATTCCTCTATGAATACCTCTCTGAGGATATTCACACGAAGTAGCCCCAGTGCTTCATGGTTTAGGAAAGCAAGGTATGCAAGCTGAAGAATCCATCTATGGACTCAAATAAGCTTCTTTAAGTTGGATCATAAGATTTGATGAAATTATAAATGTTATGATTTCAGATAGAATCTGAATGAGCCATGTGAAGCTTAGTGGGAGTGCCTTTGTGTTCATCGTGCTAAATGTAGATAATATCCTAATCATTTAGAATGATATAAGGATGATAATAAGTATTTTATAGACTGGCTATTCCATATCTTGAAATATGATTTCAAAGATACCTCTTAGATCTTCGTTCTGAAGTTGTTCAGAAGCAAAGAGAAGAGGATATTGGGACTATCACATTTATAGTACACCTTGGACATATTCTATTCTTAGAAATTCCAAGAAAGGCTTCCATCCCTTAAGATATGGTAGTGACCTATCTAAAGGGATAGCACCTCAAAGAGTTGAGGCAGTGAATGCTAGAACTACTTGCCCTTGGGCATCAGTTCTGAGAAGCCGGGTGTGTGCTAGATGTGTACAAAAGCCAGATGGCTGCCATGCAGTGGGAGTAGTAAACTGTTACTAATCCTACTATGGAAATAAAACACTTGGTTGCAGTAATAACAAAATCTTCATATATGACAAGATTCTTGAGATATTGATCTCAAAGTCTTATCTTCAAAGGTTAAGACTTTATAGATAGATATCTAAAAGGTCTTAACTGTAGATACCTTAAGAGATAGTGATCTCCAGGAATAAGGGTATTCTGATAAGGATTATGGAAATACTAGTTATGATAATTGTTAAGACGTAGTGTCAAGGACACTATAGTTTTTAACAAGATTGAGTATTGATTGCATAAGATGCAACATTCGCATTAGATGCGAGCACTGTTACTGGGGATATGCAAGTTCCGTAAAAGGACTTGGCGTAGTCTCATAGGAACAGAGTGATTGATCAGCTTATCTAGCTATTTTCTAAATAGCCTATGATTGTCACATGAGTGCGGGTTTAAATGATTAGCACATTAATGGCTCTTTGGGCTAGTGGGAGATTGTTGGAAATGCGAGCCCACGACGAGCCATTATGCAATAAATGTTATTGCACATATCATTCCCTGATCTGAAATGAAGAATGAATAATTTGTATAATAGGTCCCTTAGTACAACTAGGGTTATGTACCATGGCTATCTTGATGATCATACAGCTGTTGATTCAACTATTGAATCATAAGGGCTGGTGCTAGGATGAATATCTAAAGAGTTAGATTGAGGACTCATCAAGCACCGTCAAATGATTGTTAAGAGATGATCTCCAGCCTGAGTAGGAGATGGCAATCCTTATCTCTTTAGGCTGATATCTGACCGACTTCTTGATGCATATCCTCTGCATAGGAATAGGGATTCGGAGGTGTCGGATTAATTAGGTCAAAGAGTTGACTTAACGAGATCGAGATAACCAAAGTCCTATATCGTATGCTGTCAAGATATAGGCATGCATCCTCTGACCGAAGACAGATGTTTTGCTATATGTCTAAGTATGTACATTTGGCAGACCAATAGGTTGATGACCTAATCAAGGTCTATACACCGACGCGCTGGTGTGAATATAAGGGCATATGAGTAATATGATCTCTCAAAGGGATCATACAGGTTCAGTTACTGAACCGGAAGACATAAGCTCACTCATTAGATATTGGGATGAATCAAATTCCATGTGCATGGTCGTCTCGCTTTGGAAGCTTGACTGAATTTGTAGGTTTGATATATACTTTTAGTATATGATCAAGACCTAGGTATGATATACGCTTTTGGAAAGTGTATGATCGATACCAAATCCCAATGATCGAATGAGAAACTTACTGATAAAACCATGAAGTAGACAGTGTAAAGTTGATCCAACACTTCGGGTTTAATCTGAGTCTTCCAGTATGCAGGATGTACAGGTATTGGGAATACCTGAGGGTGATTTGATCATAAACGATTGTATAACCATGACGCTTCCATTCCTAGGGAGTGATGAAACGGGTCTGGATTTTAGTGACTCCTCTCAGTAGAGAAGTAATCTGATCTTGGTCCAAGTGTTGGACATTGATCTGAATGTGATTCAGATACAATGAGAAGATTAGATCTACGGTCTTGATTTAATCAAGCATCTATGGGAGGCCCGCGATCTGGATTTGAGATATGATCTCAATATCCATGTCACTATACGTGGAACAATACAATCGCCCTGTCCTTATCTCCAAGTATCTGAGGAGTAATAACATTATTCTTAAATGGTTTAAGAATAATTCCATAAGATCTAAGCAAAGAGAAGTTGATAATTAAATGTGATTTAATTATCATGATGTATGAGAAATTATCCAATACGATTAAATGTGATTTAATTATTATGGATAAGAATAATGTGGATAGTAATATCCAATTATTCATAATATGTTATAAATGTGATTTATAATATATTAGAGAGAGTTAAATATAATTTATATTAGTAGATTAATTATTAATGTGTATTGGATACACATTGTCTAATTAATTGAAAATGTAAATTACATTTTGTTTTGGGTTGTGAATATGATTCACAATATTCCAATGTCAAGATTGCAATATTCCCAAAATTAATTGAGAATTATTTTTGGTGAATAAAATACCAACAAATAATTGTTGGAAAATAAGTTGAGAGAAAAATAAGGAGATGTGCAATCTCATGGGGACCCATGAGATTGCCCTCCCCGTATGGGAAGAGGGGGGCGACACCAATTCCTTTATGGAATTGGTGGCCGTCCACTTCTCCTAATGGGGAAGGTGGATCTCATTTGTTTCTTCACTCCTTATTTGGTTGGTTTAATTTGGTATTAATATATATTTGATTTAACAAATATATTTAATCAAAATTAAATCACAAATTGTTTAACAACAATCTTGACCATTGGATTGACATAAATCAATCTCATCCATTGATGTTATATATCCCATGGATTGAGATCCATGGATCCCAAAACCCTATAAATAGAGAGGCATACCATGCTCTCTCTTTACACATGCTATTGTAGCAAACAACTCTCTCTCTCTCTCTCTCTTTCTTATACTCGACAGCCCTCTCTCTCCCTCTCTTCTTGGTGGTCGTCCACCTTGGTGGAGAGAATCGTCGACGCCCGCGCCATCGTGCTGCCGCTTCGACTCTATACGGTTCTTCATCTTCTTGGAGTGTTTCACTCACGAAGGAGACGTTTGATCTCGTACGACGAGATCAGGAGCAACCGTGCTTGGATCAACTTGGATTGCGAGGACACCGCGACTCATCCCCGCGCTCGCAAGCCGTTACTCCGACGATCGGACTTGAGACAGGATGTCTCTTTTCGTAGAGACTTGATCAACCACGCTTCAAGAGGTATTGCATTATACTTGCTGTGGTTATAGATGAAACGATTTGAGAATGGTTCTCGGATCATGTGGTTTCATCGGATTAAAATTTTTTTAAATTCCGCTGCACCGAACAACTAGTACGACTAATCGTTCTTCGTCGTATCCGATACGACGATCACGCTTCCGTGATGTGCTTGAGGATAATTTCCATATCCTTCAGGCCGCAAGGCCATCACGTGCTCCCTGAGTCCGACCCTGGTCGCTATACCAGGCTAATCCAATAGCCAGGGCCACTATTGATTTTATTTGATTTTTATCTACTTTTGGTGGTCTGATCCATATTTTTCTTGACTGAGCTGATTGATCTATCGATCCGGGTCACAACGACCCTTGATCTATTTTTATCTGATCCAGATTGATCGATTTTCGGTTCATCAGAATGGATCAAACTGAAGGACTGTCCTGCTCCGAAGAAGAGGGTCAAACTCGAACCGGTCGAGTTGGGCTGCCGGAAGGAGGTTGATAGAAGAGCCGCGTCTAATAGAGTACGGTCGAACTGCTGCTCACTAATCTGACATCTGACATAAGGAGCTCCTGCATCTGGTCTTTTGGCTGGCAGCTGGTTCTAAATGGCACAACATGTGGCACGTGTGAGCACATGGATTTCTCCTCTGTTGTTCCTCTTCTTCCTGCGCACAGTGGTCTTTTCTCTCAGATTCTTTTGGAAGAGGGGGATATGCTCGAATGCATCCTGCAAAGTCAGCTGGATCTAAAATCTGTCTATCATCTGTTGGCTGAACTCTAACTGTTCCTTCTTTTTGGGATTTTCTGTTTTATTCCCCTTTGTCGAGCGGAGTGCTTGAGGGAAGGGGACGGATGGGCCCTCCTCAGACAGAGGGCTAGGAGAAGGTTTCTGGCCCTGTGAAGGACTGAAATCCATGCAATCATCATCATTCATCACACATGGACTCGGAATTGATGGAGAAACCTTTCCTTTATTCATTTTTTGGTCTTTTTTGTCAATGTCCAGAGATACAGAAAATGGCAATATAGGAGGTTGGAATACATCCGAACTCAAAATGGGGGTATCAGCACCACCCAAAATATTTTTCTTTGCGGCCTCAGCACCGCTCTCTGGCTCATCATCAAAAATGGTGGCTTCTATACCATCGTCTGCATCTGGTGTCACGACGGCATCATCGTTGTCGTCTGGAATGTCATTCTTGGTGGCATCAGCACCACCGTCATCATCATTGTTGTTAGCGGCTTCAGCACCGCTCCTCTCCTTATCTGGGGCTCTTGATTTTTCACGTATTCATCTCTCAGATGAGGCGTCGCCGGCTGGTTGCCTACCGCTCCTAAGTGACACAAAGTGAGTATCAAATAGAGAAGGCATGTCATTCATGAATGCACTAGGAGTGGTATCCTTTGTAAACTGTACCTGCTCAGACTTCCTCTTCAAACTATTCGGATTCGGCTCACTCTGTGCAGGTATGGCGGCTTTGCCTTTCATTATATCCCTTATTTCATGCCGGAACTCGTCCATTTCTCGTCGAAAGGATGCCTGTTGTTCGGAGAGTAAGCGGGCGAGATCGTCAAGTGTTGGGTTCTCCAAGGCATGTGCGGGAGAACCGGGAGTGTTCCCCTGCTGAAAATGAGGTGGTTGCTGCTGTTGATAGTGAGATGGAGGCTGGGAGTGTTGTTGCTGGTACGTTTGTTGTCGCTGCCTCCACTGTTGTCCCTGATGGGAGGGACGAGGACTCTGGTGATACTGCTGGTGGTGGGAGTATTGGGGATGCTACTGTTGTTGGCTGTATTGATTGCCCTGAGCTGGAGGCTGCTGCTGGGATGAAGTGCCTCCGGCGGACCAACGAAATCCGGGGTGATCACGGCGATTCCCGGGCTGCTGGGGGTACCGGTCGTACCATATCCCGTTGACTTCCATCAACGGCTCCTGCTCAGAGGGTAGAGCTGGTAGTGCTGCCAATGGTTGATCCGGTTGATAGACCACCATCTGAGTGTCCAGAGATGGTGGCTGTTGTGAATAATATGGTAACTGCTGATCCGACATTGCCTGGATGTGGTGAACTTGGCGGTACGGGGCATGAGGTGGGGTCGAGATGCTACTACAGGAATCAACCTGCGACCTGGGAGGCGGATGGGAAGCTGATTGTGCCTCCTGGATAATGAAGATGTGAGTCTTCAGGTCACTCATGAACTTAGCCAACTGGTCTATCTGTGCCAGACCTTGGCTCTGCTTTGCGCTCTCGATGCGGTCCAATTTCTCACTGATTATTCCCATGTCAGCAGCTGATGATTCCTCTTGTGCTGTCGTTGCTGATGAAGTATGGGGGCGGCATCAATGCGGGCGATCCTTTGGTACGATCCTGTTCCTTGGGGGGGTTTCTGCTGTGTGTAGACTCTGGCTTGGGCCATGACTATAGAGTTTTCTGCCATTCCTTCATAAATGGTCCAAACATCATCTTCTCCCTTTAAAAAGTATGACCCTCCACAAGAGGCATTAACAAGCCCCTGCAGCTCCGGTGTTAGCCCACAAAAGAAACTTTGAACCAAATTGGGCTTTAATATATCATGATGCGGACACCGGTCAATGAGCTCTCTAAAGCGATCCCAAGCTTCACGGAATTGTTCATTATTGGATCATCGTGAAATTGCTAATCATAGCTCTTGTTGCATTCGTCCGGTCGAGTGGGTAATACTTATTTAAGTATTCGGTCCGGAGTTGTGTCCATGTATCGATGTACCTTCCCAAGTGTTTCAGCCAATAGGCGGCTCGATCAACCAAGGAGAACGGGAAGGCTATCATTTTGATGGTGTCCTCAGTTACAAACCTGTCATGGATTGTGCTGCATATCATCTCGAATTCTTGCAGATGGAGGTACGACTCTTCAGTGGCCAGCCCATGAAACTTAGGCAGCAACTAGATGGTATGGGGTCGAAGCTCGAAATCTCCATATATGGGAGGGATACAGATCCACCGGTGAGTAAGTGTTGCGGCTGGATTATGCAACTGCCTCATGGTTGCTGGTGACGGTCTCTCCTGGTCTGGTCCTCCTCCGCCTGCTGCATCAGATATTTCTCCACCGCCCTCAGATCTGTCTTCACGGTTGGCTCGCATCTGTTCTATTTCTCTCAGGATGTTTCCCATGAAGGCTCCTTGGTCTCTTATATGTTGCTACATTGTCTCTAGGGATGCCATCAGGGAATTGTTGATAGCGGTCTGATCATAAACGAAGGGAGGCTCTCCCTGCTCATGTATGTTTCCCTCACTGATGGCCATGGATTCCTCTTGATTTTTTGCAAAGGCAAATGAACCCATTTCAGGTGTATCCAACTGAATGTCATCTGTAGTCTCAAGATTTATTGGAGAAGGGTGGTCGAGGGGGAACATGGTGGTTGAGAACTCAGGTTCAGAGAGTGGGTCTGAACTCTCCAAAACCCTCCTAGATGAGTGGGAAGGAGTGCTCGATAGTGGTGCCACTAGGTGTGGCCTAAGGGATCTCCTTCCCATCATATTGATGTATAAAATGGCGGATGAGATATGGAAAGCAAACAAGATGATCAATGAAACCCCCAACCTCACCAACGCGACACTAGAGCTGATGAGCGTAAAGGTTCGGTCTTTTATCTTGTCAATTTTTATTGGGTTATCAATCAATCTATCAGAGCGTTAGAGCGAGATGTTGGGAACCCTACTTTCCTAGCCGACTATCCCAATCCACGTTTGACCTTTCCCAGCCAGTATGAATTGCGGACCGTAACCCGGTTGTACCTGCTAATTCAATCTGTTAAGGACATCGCGGTCCGCTTTACCAGTTATCGGAGAGATCCTCACTGGAGAATGACTAATCACGACCAGTATTCAACCAGAATTTTAGGTGTGGCTCTATCCTAGTGTCGGGTCACTCTCTCGCAGCAGATAAATCAATCAATGAGGGGGTTGCTCTCCCCAAGGCAAAATTTTTGGTGAAGTGAATTTTAAGTCAAGTTTGCTTTAGCAGTCCCAATTTTTATTGTTTTCACTTTTTATGTTTCTTTTTCTGAACAAGCATCGTCTAACGAATTTTCTAATTTCTTTGTTATTTATAGTCCAATAAAACTGGGGGAGGAAAGCGGAAAAGCCGATGCGCGGTCAAAATCTATGATGCATGCAGGGATAGAAATACGTACCTTTTCGTCAGCACTCTACATGCAAAGTGATCCGCGCATAAGTTAAAGGCAATAAATAAAACTACCTAAATGCATGCACGAGGAAATTGTCCTAAGATGAGCAACTTCTATTAACGTGAAGAACAAGTAGCTATGACAAGGAAGAGAGTTCGGAGTCCGGTCTTGGGGGCCAATTGGTGTCCACCATAATGGATCCTGCACGCGTTGTATATGACCCCTCCCGGCACGTGGTCTCTAGTCCAAGTCAAGTAGCTTTTTTCATTGATTTTTAGCCAAGTCCAATTACGTTCTATAGGTACAGGCAAATATTAAGAATTGGGCCTTAGCTTCATAAGCTCGACACAGTCAACAAAAATTCCTATGTCTAAGGGCTAAAACCTCGTGAAACAAATAAGAAAAAAAAGCGATAAAGCCGCGAAAAACTCAAAACCGCGGTGAGCCTCCAAGTGAACAAACACTTGGAAATTAGGCCCGAGTGTCCTGGAGAGTCCAAGTTATTACAAATAAAGTCTCTCTCTCACTTTAAATTACAAATGTTCAAACTACAAAAATTCTACAAAAATGATGGTCTTCTCAAGCCTCCAAGTCTCTTTGGTGCTAAGTAAGCTTTCACGTGGCTGCCCAAGTGCCTAGGATGGAGCGCTTCCCTTGCTCGGCGGTACCTCGCACAAAATCCAACAAAAAGGGGGATTAGACCAATCAAGCAATATAATCAAATGAATAGGTAAAAAGATAGGCAAATATCCGCAATCAATCACAAAAGAATTGCTCTATACGATGTTGCTCCCCGACAACGGCTCCATTTGATAACACGGTTTTTGCAAGGGTCTAAATAGTCCACACAAGGCGGGACCACAATGTCGTTGCGGCGACCGCTCACAAAACCCGTATTAATCAACAATGAACCCATAACAGTATAAATCAAACGATGACAAGACAAGTGTGGAGTCAAATTTATTTTAACTCTACAAATAGGTGTATAGTGTGCAAGTGTGTAGAGTGTCGAACACAAGGAGCAAACAAGATAGAACAAGCAAAAATGCCAAAATGTGGTTGTGAATAAATGTCTACAATCATGCAACTTTTTTTGTGGGTTTTTTATTTTACATTTTTTTATTTTATTTTTTATTTTTAATTTTTTATTTTGTTTTTTGGTTTTTTTATTTTTTTCTTTTCATATTTTATATTTTTGTATTTTCTTTTTCTATAATAGGATATATATATATATAATATAAAAGGAAGAAAGGGATAAAGTATTTATAAAAATAGGAAAAATGCTCAAAAATCAGGAAAATAAGATGTTTTTAGGCCTTTTTTATTTTTATACTTTTTTTGTGATTTTTGGAGATTTTTGCAAATGTTTTTGATATTTTTAAAGGTCAAAATAAAAGAACACAATGAACTACACTACTGGCCGAAATCAAAGTGAGGATGAAAAATACTAAACAGTACCCAAAATTCCTCAAATTAATTTTAAAATAAAGGTAATAGAATAAGGAAGCTACAGAACCTGAGTTTATATTTTAAGATTTTTAATTTTTTAGATTTTTACGAAGTTTTTAGGGGTTTTCTAATTTTTAGGGTTTTTGTTTTGAAATTTTTAATGATTTTTGGACTGATACTAAAATATGATAAGACAAGCAAAATATTTTTTTGGAATATTTTAAAACATTTTTATATTTTTTATGGATTTTCTAATGCAAACGGTGCTGAAAATGCATGTTTTTTATTTTTAATAAATATGAAAATGCAATAAAAATGCAATGCAAAAATATGATGTTAAACTACAATGCAACAGGAGCCTATGGTATTTTTTTAGTAATTTTTCGAGTTAAAATGATGTATGAAACAAATGCAAACATCCAAACAAAAATACAATATAGGCAAGGGCATAAATGTAAATACGCAGAAGTCCAAGGGCCTACTTGCAAATTTTCCAATGATATATAACGTTAAGTACAATTTTCTGGACTCAAAATAAATACCTAAACTTGGAGGGGGTTCTCTGCAAAATGTCCAACTCACGCGCACCGAGCACGTGACCTAGCAGGGGTATTTTTATAATTTTTCAAAGTTCCAGGGGCTCAGATGCAATTTTACCAACATATTACAACTTAGTTAAAAAGTTCATGTACCGAAACGAAATAAAGAATCCCTCAGGGGGTCCTGTGCAAAATACCCAGTCCCCTCACGCACATGGGCACGTGAGATGATGTGGATAGGACCTAAGTGCAAATATGGAAACTACGAGTCTGGATGCAAATATTACAGAAATATTTAAACTACAACTGAAAGTTTATGGACTGAAATAAAATACAAAAATTGGCGAGGGTGGAAGTGCAAAATACCTACGCCTAATATCCTCGTGCGCGAGCGAATGGCGGAGGGCCGCTCACTTATCCACGTGGCGCGTGTACAACGCGCGATGACGGTTAACCGATGGTCGGCTGAGATCAGATCTGGCGAATATATCAACGATCGATGCGGGCTCAGATCGGACGGCTGACGATCGAACTGGAGCAGGCCTAGGATCGGACAACGGAGAAGCGAAGAGGAAGAACGGGGAAGAGCGCCGGCGAGGTGAACTTCCCCGAGCTCGATCTCGGGTCTCCGGCGGTCTGGACGCGTGCAAAGTGGCCCGGCGTGCTCCTGGGAGGTCAGGCTAGATGCTGGAGGGCTCAGGTTCGTCGTAGGAACGTCGTGGTGCTGGCGCGAAGGCGGCGGAGCTCGGGGCTCCAGGTAGCTCCGGCGAGTTACGCAAAATGGCCCCCAGGGGCTTTGACTGTGCTTTGACCTGCAAAAAGGGGTGAGAGGGTCCAGGGCAAACTGCTTGGACCCCGCGGAGGCGAAATGGAGTCGGAGGTGGTATGTGGAGCGTGGAGGAGATATGGCCGGAGGTGCGCTCCGGCGAGGATCGATGGACGGCGAAATAGGGATCGGCGAAGGGATCTGAAGGTGCTGAACTACTCCTAGGACTGACTACATGGGATAAAAAGAAGCGAAGAGAGGAGAGAAGAGGGGTATACCTCGATGGCGGGAACCAGAGGTGAAGAACCTCGACGCCGGTGGTCGGCGGAGGTGGTGGAGCCGATTCGAGGCTTCCTCGACTCGCCTGAGGATACGATTGAGGAGCTGTTACCTCCAGCAACGTGAAGAGCACAACAGGGAGGAGGATTAATGGCCAAGAAGCATTCAAAATTGGGCTCGAAGGTGACGGATCAGATATATACACGGTGGTGGCGTGAGATTGGGAGCAAGAACACACGCAAATGATGGAGATTTGGGGGGATCTAAAGGCTCGGCGGGGATCAAGGATGTACAGAGAGAAGTTCTTAAGAAGGAATCGAGGGGAGAGGGTGAAGGGATTGAGCGCGAGAATTTCTTGAAAATGGGACAAAATCGGGGCGTCAGAGGCTTGCAGGCCTCGGTCAGGGAGTTGACCGAGGTCAACAAACGACCTCACCTGGTTGGTCCACGTAGACCAACCAGGAAATTCAGAGCCCAAAATTATTTGTAAAATCGAAATAAAATAGTAAATGATTTTATTAATTTTAGTTATAAAATAAAAAAATGTTTCTTATTTTATAATGAATTTTATGGTGATTTTTATTTATTTTTATGAGGTGTTTAATTACAAATTACCTTTTATGCCCTATATAGGTATATATATCTATGTATTTTATCATTTTATTTTTATTTTGTATATTTAATTTATTTATTTTTGTTTATTATTTTATAAATTTATAAAATTTCTTTATACACTTAAATATATTTTTATTTTATTTTTCTGATGTGTTTTATACACTTAATAAAATAAAAGAATTAATATTGTAGGTATGGATATAGGTATTATACCTATGTATTGTAAATATACATATATTTTATTTTATGTTTCTTTTGTGTTTTATTTTGATTTTATTACACATATATATTGTAAACAATATTTACATAATTCTAAAAATATAAAATTATAAAAATAATGAATAATTTATAAAATGAATATTTTAATTTGTACAAGTATGCAATAGGGGTCAAAAACTCAACTTTAAAACCGTAGCTCCGTCAAAGCGAAACTACCTTCATTAAATATATTATTTTGAATTATATACGATTAAAGGTGAGTTTGATCCATTTCGAGCTTTTATGTGCAAGATACAGGTCTGGGAAGTTGGTATTTTGGATTTTATTTAGATCATAACTTTTTATTTGTACAACATTTTTGTATGAAATAAATTTTGTATTTTTATTTATTTAATTATCTACAACTTTTGTTACAAGGTTTCTTTATTTGAGGTATAAAAAGTGGAACCAAAAATAGGCCCCAAAAATGAATAATGAAAGAATAAAATGAGTAGGTGTCTGGCCCTTATCTCCCCTACTTTGTTCTTTGTCGACCTATTCATTAAGATGCCTAGGTCTCGGAGTTTCGGGTCGTAAAATATTTACAATATTTTATTCTTTTTATTTTCTTTCATTTATTCTATAATTTTGGCTTTAAATACAGCATTTTACACGCTATTTACATGCAAATGCATGAATGCTAAGATGCTATAATTAAGGGTATACATGCATTTGTTAGGGTTTTTGTGGCCAAAATGATAGAATAAAGATGATAAAATGTGGATTCATCAGCTAACAAACAACATAAACTATGCTTGTGCATCATATGAGGATGCTTTAGGCCATGCCCTATCCTGCATGATCAATTGGTGATTCTATTCCATCTCATTAGAAGTATTCACGTCTACATAAGAGGGAGCTGATTATCAAACAATTAGATGATGGAGAACACTAGATAGGAGCGTAACAGATCTGAACCTTCTATACCCGGTGAGAAGATTCATTGATCCTGATAGTCAGGCATGTCACATGTCACTAAAATTGAACAAATATATGGAGTGGATTGGTAGAGTTTGTGGTGCCTTCTCATCGATATCGGATCCATGCAGTCACGTTGGGACTTGAGTGCACTACTCCCATGGGTACATACACTTCTTCTAACAATAAGAATTTTGCATATTAGTGAATTGTGCATGATTCTCCCAGTTGCAATACTTTCTTGGTTACATACTTCTTCTTCCTCTTCTAGTAAAATATTAATGAAATAAAAACAACAATAGAAGGAAAAGCCATGGTTGTACTCAGATGGATCTGACTGTTATTAGTGGATTGTCAACTAAGTGGCTATTATTATTGTATTCAGATCCAACTGAGCTTCGTGGTCCGGTGTAAGGATTGTTTGATAGTATGGATCCCTTATGTTCCCATGTACCTAACTTCATTTCGAGGATATGAAGACTAGATAGCATGTGCCATTCTTTAGCATGTTATTGTCTAATATCAAGTTCAAAAAAACGGCATTAGACCTGTTCTTAAGACCAAATCATATTCAAATGATGAATGTATTTTATTTCATTTAAAATTACGTTGATACTTCTATCAATGATCTATTCAGAAACTTGTGTATAACGGATCGAAATGGCCTCTGTCACAATCAAAGTATAATACCTGTGCATATGAAATAAAAGTCTATCATTGATATTATTTCTCATCTTTATAAAATTCATTCTTTTTTCTTCTATTGTAGAGTAAAAATGATTCTTACATGTGCACATGAAAGAAAATTAATAAATCAATCAAGAGAAGGGAAATATCTTGTTTAGTAGAATCATTTATCTTCTACAGTTAACTCCATCGTCTAATTTTTAAGTTGATTGATTATTTTTTACAGGTGGCATTCTTGATGTTTAGGACCATACAAAGGATCATAGACAATGATGAAGATGCTTATTGCATGCAATTTTTTCTTGTTATTGAAACATACATAATTATGTAATAATGATTACCATTGTTACATTTTTCTTGTTATTGGACCATATGTAGTTTTGTTAGCAAGCTTAATATCTAATGTGGTTATTTACACTTCTTATGATGGTTTCCTCCGGACATCTTCCATATGAAGAATTTTGTAGAATTACTTTGTTCAGGTCTCACCAGGATATAGTTGAGTTTCATTCAGATATTTTTTCCTGTTTTGTTTTTGTTCATTCAGTTATTGGTGTCGAAGTTCGTCTCTGAAAGGTAGTCCCCACTTGGTTGAGTTGCTTGATCCTTTTTGCCTAACAGAATCATTGTTAAGGATATGATAATACACTTCTTTATATATAAATGACTATTGATAACACATATTCGTATCTATATCTTACCACATGCATCCCTAATCTGTACAAGTCTTCTAGGGGGTACAAACAATAAATAGCTCCTTTTTATTTTTAATAAATGGAAGAATAAAACAAATATTCAAACACAGATATGGGCGAATATCAACACAAGATGAAGCATCTACAAAAAAATTCCCATAATTTTTAAGGTGCACGAGCTATTTAATAAAAAAAGTAAAGCATAAATAAAAAATATACATGCTGGCAGCGGTATATTGCAATTGAAATAAGCTATCAGGGTCTCACATTGCAAATTAACCAAAAGTTTAACACATATATTACAATTTTATAGGGTAAAAAAAATAAAGAAAAGCCATAGGTATTTAGTGCAAAATGTACACCACCTCACATGGCACAACACGTGAGGCGTGGGGACCAAAATGTAATTTCTATAAATGATTGGGTCTCTACTACAATTTGATCACTCTGAGGACATCGTTCGATCTAAGTATAGGGGGTGTCGTATATATTGTATATATACTTTAGTTGTAACTCATACTTTATGTCTGTGTTAATAATATGGCTAAAAGGCTAAAAATCACAAAATTTTAAAATTTTTCTCTCATATAATTATTTCTGAAAAATCTTTTTATAAAAATTATTTTTGTACAAACTTTTGCAAAATGATGTTGATTGTAAAATTTTTGTAAATATTTTGTATCAAATTATGTATATATTACATAATTTTTGGAAAAATGTTTGAAAAAAATGTTTACAAAATTTTATTTATCAATGTTTGTAAAAATATTTTGTCTTTTTTCCTTCTTTCTTGCATTCAAAAATTTCCATACAAAAATGCATAATTTTTTAAAATTTTCACAAAAAAAGAGTTTCGTATATACTTACTTGCATATTCTTCTTAATCATGGTTGACATTTAAACTAGTATGGAATTAAATTGAAAAATGGAGCTTGGTTAAGGCCTTAATCCACTTAACTTAAGAGAAACCTTATAGGATTTAGGATTAAGTCTTTTCAGGTCCATAGTGACTTAATTCTTTGAGTCCACTAGGATATGTTCACATGTCATCTTGATGAGCCTAAGTAGAACACTTAACAATGCACGCATGACTCTCAGAGACAATGGTGACTTGGACATGCACCTTACACGTAGCTCGACAAGTATGAGGTGGTGAGGAGGCAGAATTCTTTGGCTTGGGGTAGCATACGAGGGTAGTACTACTAGCCGAAACCTCTCATCTTCCTCTAAGGAGGGATGTGCGCCTCAACTTGGTCTAGTGGCATTGAAGTCTAAAGACAGGAGGTTGTAGGTTGTAATAATGCTTCAAAAGAGGGATAGTCTACTAGCTCAAGAAGAAAAACTCCTTATGTATATGCTACACCGTGTAGATATATTGCACATATGCACATAAAAAAACGTGTGCAAAATCAAGAAAAATTCCAAAAAAGGAACATGTCTGACTGAAAATAAAATGCATGTAGGAGTGTATAACAATGAATAAGCAGAGCTTATGTATCCCATCGTCTCTTCTCATGGAAGCTTACAGCTGGAGACTTAGCTACACTAGTTAAGCTCTAAGAGATACGTAGCTACACTGGTCACGATCCATTCTCTTCTTTCCCCTCTTCTTGAGCTGGTTATACTTGAACTTAGAAGGGAATACCCCACTCCTCGAGGAAAGAGCTGATAGACTGGGGGATTAGAGTTACCTTGTTGAGGGAGGTTGTTTCTTTGCCATTTCATAGGTGGGGAGCTACATAACACTTACAGATTACAAGGAAAGATTCATAGTCATTAGACTTTGCTTATGTAGACTTATTCTGACATTGTTATTAAGAAGTCCTGACCATAGAACTATAGAACTTGGAAGCTATTGAGTTTTAAATCTATCTCCCAATAAGGTTCCGCCAAACTAATAATCCAAATGTCTGATTGAGCTCTATACTCCAATTTAATGAAGATAAGTTTAATAATCAACTTTATTTCTTTTTCTTTTCTTCACTTCTTTTTCACTTCTTTTTCAAATAATTTTAATAATCACATCTTTATTCTTTTATTTTAGCTTTATCTTTTTAGCAAAACCCCCTATAAACACCTCTAAGTATAATAACTTAACATTTTACATGCCTTTGCTAATATCTCGTAATTATAACCTATTCTGCAAAAATAAAAGAAAAAAGAGAAAGGAAAAAGAAGGGTGTATCTAGCATAACTGCAGAGTGACCCAAACCTCAAGAGAAGGTCAAGTCTTGACCTGATCGCAAAAGAATAAATAGAGAGAGATAAGGGTACATTATGTATTGTACATATTACCAATACTAGTAAATATAATTATTTATTTTACTTTTTGTGAAAACTATATTATTTTTAAACACTTGTATAAAGTCCTAATAATAATATAAAAATAAAACAAAAATCAAAAGATGCAAAATAAAATAAAAATAAAATAAAAATAAAATCCACAATTAGAGATAAGGTTCCATGCTCGAATCTTTAAATCGAATTGTGGGAAGAACGTGTATTATCCATGCGTCCGTAAGTGCTCACTACGTCGGATCGGAATTGAGACATGAGTTCTCTTTTGTTTACGGGCACGAGGATCATGATCACACTATAATAGATAACCCTAATATTTGTTTGTAATCAATATGGAATGATATGATAATGGTTCCCATGTCATGTGATTTCATCGATTTTTTTCGTTGTCCCTTACGATTAGTGCGACTAATCGACAAAGATCACATATGATGTAATCTCCATGCTTCCATGATGTGTGAGGCAAAAACCCTTGCCTTCAATTTGCAGACCAAGTAGAAGCATATGAACCCTATGCTAATGGAATAAATGAAATTTAATGAAAAATCTGATGAAGATCACTCATTGGCTCGATGTTATGTTATGGGGTCTCTGTCCAATGAGCTATGGAAACAACATACAAACATAGAGAATGCACGTGATATAACGATGAATATAAAAGAGATGTTCAGTTATGCAAACTACATAGAGCATAGTCGGAAGCATGGGTCCTGATAAAGTCCAGTCCAATGGATGAAGAAGAGTTAAAGTGTTGACTCATCCTCTCATGCTTCCACACTTCTGACGTCCAGTAAAATGGACGTCCGTGACTGCAAAAAGCCAGGGCACCAGAAATGAAATTGCCCATATTATCCGAAAACCTTATCTAATGGTAAATATAATGCTTCTTCATGTATAAAATCTACATTTGTCATTTAATACATATATTAAAACCATCTAGTCTATTTGAAATGTAGAAAAACACCAGAGCAAGGAGATTTGATCTTGTCGGAGGAAGCTCACCCAGTAGGAGCTTCTTCCTTGTTCTTTGTGATACTCTCGCCATTGTCCGATCAAGAATGCATGTCATATGGAGTAGTCACCATTGGATGTGAGCCATCATCACAGTCAGATCATGCATCAAGATCTAATCTCGACTGCTCTTCGTCGAACTGCCGTCCATCATCCATAACGTGCCATGTGGATAAGTGGAAGCCATCCAATCGTTGGTTAGCGCGTGGATTGGGTATTTTAGACGCTTGACCCCCCATCTTTTTGTATTTATCATTTAGCCTTAAACTTTCAATTCTATTTATAATATTTTTATAACATTTACCCATAGGACCCTGACCTTTATTCATATTGCACATCAATCTGATGCCACATCGCCTCACGTGTCTATGCGTGTAAGGGAATGGGTATTTTGCGTATACCCCTCTGGGTTGTATGTATTTATGTTTGGTCCTAAAACTTTAAATATCAATGTTTTTTTTTGGATAGATTACATACTTGATCTGTTACTTATCTTAATTACATTTATACCCCTACAAATCATATATGATATTTTATTGAATGAATATTGCATGTATACCCATGGATTTTGCATAGGTATTTTGAAATGCCATAAAATTCCTAAATTTCGTAGATAGGTCCATGTATTGTTTATTTAATTTTGTACTTATATTTAATTATTAGAGATGCCATCTTGCATCTAAAAATTATAGAAAAATTATCTTAAGTGCTTGAAACTCTATCATGTCACATATAATTTTTTTACAAGGTAATTAAAATTATTTTCCTATGTATCAAAAATCAGAAACAATGCTTTTTCTCTTGTTTAGCATTCAAAAATCCATAAAAATTAGAAGGTGATTTGAAAAGTTCCAAAAAATCCCGTAGATTTATTTTGTTACATTTAATCTTATGTCCAAGTTTTTTTGCATAATATTCAAGAAAACTCCTAAAAATTACAGAAAATAAAAAACCTCACAAAAATTTCATATGATCATAGGAAAATCATAAAAATATGTTTTAAATTCTTGAATTTTCTTTGCGCTATATAGTACTTAACAAAATATTTTCAAAACTCCGTAACATTTTGCATTTTTTAAAAAACCCATAAAAATTTCAAAACCAGAAAAATCTATTTTCATAAAAATATTTTCTTACATTGCACAATAATTTTTATGAATGATTTTCGATAATTGAATAAGTCTAAATAAAATATGAAGATGAGATCTTGGTCTAGACCTCAATCCACTTAATTTCACAGAAACCTTATAGGAATTGGAATTAAGAATTTTTTGGTCAAGTTGACTTAATAGGAGTCCACAAGACTATCTTCACATGTCAACTTAAAAGACTAAGTATAATATTTCACGACACATGCATGACTTCTGTAGACCATAGCCTAACTTGGATGAGCACTCTTCACTCAGCTCAACTCATATGAGGTGGTGAGGAGCAGGATTCTGTGGCTTGAGATGCACGTGAATGGAAACACCCGTCGCCCCATTAGGAGACTAGTGGCTCTAGCCTAGTCTGATAAGACCGACGTCTAATGAAGGGATGTTGTGGGCCGTAATAAAGCTTCAAAAGAGGGATAATCTACTGACTCTAGGAAACAAATCTTACGTAAATGATGTTGTATACAGTACAAAAAATGTAAAATCAAAACCTCCAAAAATAATAGACGGGTAAAAGTAAAAGGAAAATCAATCCCGTCGAAGTATTTATGAAATAAGGCATTTTGTTTCAAAGTCAAAATCTCAAGGTTGCATGCATCAAAAGACTTGTCTACACTGGTGAAGCTTCGCGGATATGTGACTACACTGGTCACAATCCATTCTTCTTCTCTACCTCCTCTTCTTGAGCCAGTTGTACTTGAACTTAGAAGGAAATACCCTACTCATCCAAGAAAGAGTTACTAGATTAGAGAATTGGGGTCACCTTGTTGGAGAAGTCTATTCCTTCTTCAAATGAGGAGAGCTGAAACTCATATACACTGTGCAAGTAAGATTCATATTCATAAGGGTTTGTGGACAAAGTGACTCATTCTTTATTTTTTTATTTTATCTTTATCTTTTAGCAAAACCACCTATAAATACTTGTAAATACAATAACTTAACATTGTACATGCCTTTGTTAATATCTCATAATTAACATCTATTCCGCAAATAAATAAATAAATAAATAGAAAAGAAAAAGAAGGGTGTATTTAGCATTAATACAGAGTAGTCTAAACCCCAAGAAAAGGTCAAGTCTTGACCTTATCGTAAAAGAATAAGTAGAAAGAGATAAGGGCGCACTATGTATTGTACATATTACCTATACTTGTAAATATAATTATTTATTCTACTTTTTGTGAAAATTGTATTATTTTGGAACACTTGTATAATAAAATAAAAATAATAAAATATAAATAAAAACAAAATCCACAATTCATTGTATGTGTATACGTGTATTCTTTACTTATTTATTTAATACATTTCTCTAAATTATAAAAATAAAATAAAAATCATTTTATGCTCTTAAAAATAGTTTTTAAATAAATAAAATATAAAATCAAAATAATTTTTGTAAAAAATAATAAAATAAAAATACTTGTACAAAATACATAGGTATAATATACATATATATAACACTTAATACTGTATATATCTTATTTATTTTTTCATAAAAATAAATAAAAATAATAGAAAAATAGTTTATAAAATAATAAATATTTTTATTTTATTTCATTATTTTAAAATCTCTTACTATTTTTTATTTAATACTCTTTCATTTTGTGAATACTGAATTCTGATTGGTCTACGTAGGACTGTTGACGGTCAACTGTCTCCCCTAGCTGGGTCGGGTATGTAGTTGCCTCGCCGGAGCATTTTCTCAGATTTCTCCCTATCAGTCCCGACCTCCTTTGGCCTCAATTCCACCGCTCGATTAAGCTCCTAGTATACGTGATCCTCGCGAATCCCGAGGCACAACCGGATCTGCGTAGGGTTCCGCATTCTGCTCCGATCTATCTGGACCGTTGGGTGCTGCTATAAATATGCTCTTCATCCTCCTGAGATGCTTTCTCGCCACCCTTTCAATCCCTAGCCACCTCCAGTTGAGTGAGAACTGCTTAGAGCGACCTTCGGAGCTCGTATTGGTGTTGAATCGACGACGCTCAACCTCGTGGTCGGACGTCTCTACCGCGATGAGCCTCCCAGCCTTCCACATCTAGGTAGAGGCTATAATCGCACCCACCCTCTCTGTCTGATGTTGTTGAGCTCTTCAGAAGCTTCAGGTATCCATTCTACCACCTCCATTTCCCTTTTTTACGTCGATTTCTCCTTTCATCACCGTCGTAGTTCACCAACCATGACCCAGTAGTCGGAGCTCGATCACGTACACCTGTCCACACATATTGACTTCATGACTCGACATCCTCCTTCCTATGCAGTTTAACCCCCCTTAGCCTCTCTCACCGAAGTGAGATTAATGTTGGACTTCCTTCCTCGACAACGTCGGAAGTCGACACCCATCTCCCCATCGCTTCTTTTCTATATTGCAATATTTGGATCACAGCAACATCCCTGAGTCTTGCTTTCATCAGTAGGTGCCAGTTCGCACAGGGAGTACCATCTGAATTCCCAATCGCTCAGGAAGAGCAACTACTGATGAAGTACCACTGTCCCGTCATCCGAATGACCATCTTCCCATCCGACCTAGCCATTCAATGCGGAGTGCTTCCACGACCGCATCAGACCCCTCGTTAGCCTTATCAGAGCTGTGGATTAGCCTCCACACTCAAACGAAGCTCGCCATACGCCCGTTCACCTAACCATCTTCTCCGACGTTCAATCTGGTGTCTCGTCCCAGATTTGATCCGAGCCTTCTGTTAGCATCTCATTCTGACGCTCGGATCACTCTTGAGTCCCTCATCTGAGCCGCTTGACAAAGTAGTTGTCTATACCGTTAATCAGGTCTGACGTAGCAAATCTGACTGGACGTCCCCTACCATCCCTAAGATGTCATATGCTTTTGCCGAGGAACATCTAAATCGTCAAAAGCACCTACGTGTGCCTCATATGCCCTACCTAGGTATATTCTACTTTTTCCCTACGTGTTGTTTTATTTAGTTTTAGTCCAGTAAATAAATTGAGCAGATAAAAACATTTATGGTTTGACCCTCTGGTTTTTGTATTTGCATTTCAATCCAATCGAGTTAGAGTCACGTGTGTCCCTCACGCGTTTTGCTGGCATATTTGCAACTTGTACCTTGAACTCTCTAATGGTTACTAAATGATTGTTAAGTTTTGATAACTGCATTTATACCACTGCCTATTTGGATTACGTATAGCTCACGTTTTGGTTGGAGAAATTACATGTTGGGTCCTTGAGCTCTTACTATGTATTATGTTTTGACCCCAGAACTTAAAGTATTTGTAGATAGGCCCTCCTACATTTTTAACTTATTTGTCTTGTATTGAATACAATAATTATCAAATTAACTCTAAAAATTACGGATAGCTCCTGCCGAAGTGTACTATTTATGGTGAATTTTGGTAGCTGATTTGCATGTATTCTCTATTATTAAAAATTCAAAACCACTAAAGAGCACTGCCTGCTTTATGAAAATTATAAAAAATTGAAAAAGTCTTGAAAAATTCCATAAAAATTCATGTAGTTGTTTTTTCATAATCTTTTGTTTCTAGTATTAATTTCATTTAAAAAATCCTTATAAAAATCTAAAAAATTACAAAACCCCAAATCTTATAAACATTGCAGAAAATCAAAGGAAAATCCAAAAAATAGTGTTTTAAATTCCTGATTGTAGGTTTTGATTTATATTTTATCATGAAAAATCATCCAGGATTTTTGGGCATTTAAGTACTTTTAATTTGCAAATACTCCTGAATGTGCATTGTTTTGTATTTGTATCACTTTTGATTTTCAAAAAAATCACAAAAAGTTTTGAAAAAATCACAAAAATTACAAAAAAACATTTAAAACATTAAACCCAAAAATATTTTTACTTTATTTTTTTGAGCAATTTTAATACTTTAGAAAAATACAAAAAAGTGTGGCGTGTGTAGTTTACTCTCTGTGCTTGTTTCGACTTTATTGAAAATAAAAAATTTGAAAATTTTAAAACCACTAAAAACATTTTTACTTTTCTTAAATTCGAATACTTAGTTTTTAAATTGTGCTCCTTGTGGTCGAATCTGGTAACTATACCATGTAAATAAAATAGCATACCGCTTACATTCCTTGTTGATATTTGAGAGTGGTTTATTTTTTTGCTGATTGTATTGATTGATTCACGTCACAACGACATTATTTTATTCTATACTTAACCCAAGTTAGTTGGTGGGTCAACACCGGACTATTGAAGAGGCGTGAACAAAGATTTGTGGAACTTGATGGCTATTAAGTTTTAGGTAATCACAATAAGGTTCCGAAAAATCTAATAATCCAAAGGTCTTCGTCAAGCTTCGAAGTTTGATTTTGTCAAGACAAGTTTGAAGTCTTAATCATTCTAACTTTCTTTATTTTCCTTTTCTCGTTTTCTCTTTTACATCGCCTATTCTTCTAACAATTGTTTGCTATGGACTAGCAAAGGTAAGTATGAGGGTGATATATAGCCATTCACCTATCTTTATTCTTCCATTTTGCATTTAAATCCATAACAGAACACACGCAAAGACATATAACAGTTAGGATAATATTGTTCATATGGAATGGAAGTTGTGGGAATAGATTATCCACGTGTGATTTTTGTGAGTAACATTTATATTATGTTGGGATTTGATAGGTGGTTATGCATGATAGAGTATAATCTGGTGAGGATAATATCACGGTATGTAAATTGTTAAGATAAGATCAAAGAAAAGGTCCATATTCTTAACCTCTACCTTTATGGCCGATGATTATCGTGCTTTGTGTAGGATGTAATCCAGATTTAGGTATGCTTGATCTTGGGTTTAAATGTCATCATTAGATGTGATTATCTTTTCCAATCTGTCACTTCCTTATAACATAAGTTTTCTATATTTAGGTTTCGGGTATGTGATCAGTTTTTTTTTATATTTATAATTCTCTCGGCTTAGAGGTTTATCATTACGAAATTATCAAGTAATGGTTGTTATATCCATACATATGAAGTCAACTAATTCGACTATACACGAGATCTGTATATCAGTTATTAAAGATTGGATTGAAGAATCCCATAAGTTGCACGTAAAACACCTAATTTTTGGTGGACATTGGAGTTTATAAGAATAACAGGTGCATTTGGGTTAAGTTATTTAATTTGCACATGTTAGCGGGTACAATCATTTTCATGTTATAAATGCCTTTACACGATCCGGCACTTCATCAAGATACCGACACATGCTATTATGAGGCATACTGATATTTTGGTTTTCTCCATCTTAATCTACTATGATCTGGGAATATAAGGTTCCTTCCCTTTTGAAGCAAATTTTGGCAATAATTAGAAAAATACTACAAGGTGGGTGCACACCCTTGTAGTCCGGTTGAGCCAACAGTGAGTCACCCCCACTCGAGGGGCATCACAGAGTGGGGTGGTGGTAGGTACTCTGGTGGAATTGAGGTGGATGCACGCGTGCATCGCACATACGGATCCGTTTTGTTGCACTTTTTAAGGAGCGAGCGAGACTCCTCCGGCAGACTCGATTGACAGGGTTGAGACTCATTGAACATATATGCCCGTCTCGAGTGTCAGAGTACTATCAACTAGACTAGCTGAAGGATCGCGTTTGCACACAGGTTTTGGGTTGCACTTTAAATGAAGTGTTGCAGACTTCATTTCTAGTGTAATCTTTCTCCTTTGACGGGCAAGTCCGGGATAAGTAAATGAAAATATGAATATAGATATGTCAAAGAATTGGTTTGATTGTGTACGTATTAAAAGCCTAGAATATAAGTGATTGTATAATGCTAGATGCTTTTAGAATGTTCTCTTCTAAACTTGTTAAGTACTGCATTTGCATTGCCTACCTATACTCTCTCTTGATTTATAAGTTATTTTATCCTTACTGAGTCAGTTGACTCATGAGTTACATTCTTTGGAAATCCATCAGGAAGTGTAGAGCAGGAGACAGAGGCTCATATCTTTGGTGGTGCATCTGCAGGACGTGGTTAAGGTTGAGGACTAGTTTCTTAGTAGTTGTTGATATCTTTCATTTCTAAGTATTTAGGATGTAATAAAGAGACTCTGAGGATTTATTGCTATTCCTATGTGGACTTTTGTTATCAATGAAAACTTAGATTTTCCTTCCTATGTTTTTTTTTGTATAAATGGTATATCATGCAGGTTGTTTATGACTGTTGTTGGGTAATAATATGAATGGGTGTTGAGATGCGCTCCCGTCGAGGTGGGGCGTTACATATAACTTGTATAAATTAGCATTCATTATTCATATGTAATTAACCTCTAAATAATACACAAATATATGTATTTAAATTCAAAATAAAAGAATAAAGAAAAGAACAATAAGTGAAGTATCAAAGATATCGAATGACCCTAAAATGCTAGACCAAGCTAATATTGACTTGGTAGACAAGGAATAAAGTATGGGGAGATAAGGATTAGTAATGTATATAGAAACCATTTTTTTGCCTTTAAAATAACCATTTTTACTTGATTTTATTCTTCATTTTATACACGTAAAATAATAAAATGCTCAACATAAAACTTGTACATAAAATATTTAGAAATTATAAAACAACTACACACACAAAAATAATGCATTGTGCATCTGCGACAGTTGAAAAAGCATGTAAATCGGACTTAATGATAACTATTATTCTATGTGAATTCACCTAATGACAAACAATCCTTTCAAGACCCTTTCCACTTCAACACACATGCTCGGAGAGGATCCTCCAATTTCTATATTGTCCTATCAGATCGTCTGTTAGTCTGAGGATGACAAGTTGAACTGAGGTACAACTACACTTCCAGAGAGTTCATAAACACCCTCTAGTTATCTGAGGTAAACCTCATATCACAATCAAATACAATATACTTTGGTAGGCCGTAAAGCTTGACAAGCTCCTTGATAAAAACCACCATGAGCTGTACTGGAGTGCAAACCATGCTCAAAGGAATGAAGTGTGTTAACTTCGTAAGCCTGTCGATTACTACCCACATGGCATCATGACCACTAGAAGCTTTAGGAAGCCCTGTAAAGAAGTTCATCCACTTGGGAATTGGAAGGGATTGTGGGAGTCCAAGCGACCTCTTACGCTCGACCTTAATCTACTGGCACGTCATACACTATGCCACAAAACTGGCTATAGCTCTTCTAATATGCTTCACCGGAATTTTTTCTTTAAATCGTTATACATCTTGGTGCCACATGGATGGATCGATAGTCAGGATCTATGTGTCTCACGCATAATTTCATTTCTTAGTTTCATACATGCAAGAGCACACAAACGACACCATTTCGTAGCACACCATCTTGATATGAAAGGTACGTGATTAATTCTCAAACAAGTAATCCTCACAAGTATATAAATGCACACGTGTATAAATATTTTGAAAGAAAGCTGCTCATTTATTTGAACTCTTGAATGGGACTCGACATACTCAATAATAACTTGCTCCTCCACCTCCATTACTCCTTTTGGATCCGAAGATCTCATAGTCAAATGGAGCCCCTGAACTCTTACATGATCAAAGACCAATTTCAGGTCCAAAAAACCCACGTGGATACAAAATCGATTCAGCACTCACCACTTCATCCAAAACAAATGATGGACCCAATCAATGCCGGGTGGTAATCGGATCCTTTTGTTTCCACCCACCATAAACCGCCACACCTCACCAACACTAGAACGACAATTAATCGGGTCTACACGCGCACTCGGATCCGCATATCCCCCCGCAAAATATCTCCTCTCGTTCTTATCCCATCTCGCTTTTGCGTGGTTCCCCCTCTCCGCTTCACATCCATCCAACACCACCCGCACGCGGGCCCCACACTCCCGCCCTAGTAAAAACCCGTAAACCTACGGGACACTGCCGCCATTCTACCAAATATCAAGGATAATTGCGTCCATTCAACCCCGCCTCAATGCCAATGAATACCGAAACGAAGAAAGAAGCGAAGCACAAGAGGAAACACAAGGCGCAGTGGCGCAGGTCAGGACCAATCAGATTAAAGTCCGTGGATCGGTGACGTAGCGAGTGAGTTTTTGGATCCCGCCCAAAGCTCCGGTTATTTTTGGATTTTTATTTTTTCCCACCCTTCGAAGGGCCTTCATAGCACCCCCCTTCTCCTCTCTTCCTTCCACACCCTTCTGTTCTGCAGCCCGAATCTCCCTCGCCGTTCCCGGTATTCCACCTTCCTCTTCGACCTTCTGCTGATCTGGGTCTGATCTGTGGGTTCTTTCTTGGTCGTCTGATCCGTTTTTCTCGTTGCAGACCGATCCATGGGGAAGCCAAAGGCCGACACCGCGCGCAAGGCCGATAACAAGTATGGAATTCGATTCCTCTCTATGGGTTTTGGGGGAGCGGGATTAGGGGAGCTTATTGCTGTTCGTGCAGGCTAGCGGTGAAGAAGAAGGCTCCGCAGAAGGCGAAAAAGCCCGTCGCAAAGAAGGCCGCTGGAAAGGACCCCAACAAACCCAAGAGACCACCCAGCGCCTTCTTCGTTTTCATGTGGGTGCTCGTGATCTATTTAGCTGTTTATGAAGGTTGGTTTGTTATAATTTATTGTTTTTGATGTTGGTCAACAGGGAGGAGTTTAGGAAAACGTACAAGGAGAAGAACCCAAAGAACAAATCCGTTGCCGTGGTAAGTTTCCCTGATCACATCTTCTGCTGTTTTCTTTCCGGGTGTCCTTTAATTGGTCTCCTCTCGTTGGTCTGTTCGGTGACGCGTTCAGGTGGGCAAAGCCGGCGGAGACAAGTGGAAGTCTCTCTCCGACGCGGTGAGTACCATTAAAATCAGCTTCCCAATTTTAATTGATGCCAACATAGCCTAAAAGTCGAGATCTTTCTCCCTATTCTCTACAGGAGAAGGCTCCCTACATCGCCAAGGCCGAGAAGAAGAAGGCCGAGTACAACAAGGTGCTCGCCGCCTACAAGAAGAACAAGGTCCTCTTCTCCCCTTCCAGCACCACCCGATGAAACTCGCTAATCTCTGTAATCTGCAAAGATCTCAGCCGTTCGTGGTTTGCCTTTCAGGACTCCGCGAGCGCCGCCCCGGTGGCCGAAGAGGAAGATGAATCCGACAAGTCAAAGTCAGAGGTGAACGACGGAGAGGACGATGAGAGTGGAGAGGTGTTTTTGATTTCTGGGGGTTAAATCTCCCTTGGGTCGCTGCAAAGATCTCGCCTTTGTTTTCCATTTTTTTTAACTTCGAGCTGACCATTTTCTGCAGGAGGACGACGACGGCGACGAGGAAGACGATGAGTGAAGAAGAGCAACTCTTCGAAGACCATTCCGCTCACTCGCGAGCGATTTCCCCTCGCATTTCTATCTTTGTACTTAAAAACCATAATCGCCATCTCGCTCGTCTCCTGTTCGACTCCATTTATCGAATTTCCTCTCAATGGAATCTAATTCGCGTGTTCTTGTCCTCACGTTCTTGGTTTCTCATGGGCGTGGTGATCGTATCTTGTTGATTGTTGGGCATCTGGTACCTCTGCTTTAAATATGCATGTGGTTAATGCGTTGGATTGGGGCCCCGTCCCCCATGTTCGAAAATTTAACCAAGGGATATTATGACATTTGGTGATGGGTCCATCTTCATATTGATTGTGTATGGGGCGTGGGATCGTCGTGATCGATATCGCACGTAGTTAATATTGGACGATATGACGTCGATCTTCTGCGTTCAGTGAAAATCGAACGTTACTTTTGTATTCAATGTTGTGGAAACACGTTGGATTCGGTAATCATTATGTATGTATGCCTCATGTTTTAATCTTGCTGCTCTTTTTGATGGGTATTGTTGTCATCTAGTTCTGCCTGGTGCGAATAAAATTCACTTTCTTACCCAATTTAAAGGTGGTTTGCGGCTTTTGTAATCATAGGTGTATACTTTTATCTGGTTTAACTCTTCTTTAATGATTTGATTTGTTGTCTAAAGTTTGGCATGAGAGTTGACTGTTAGTCGTTTGGATCCTGCTTTCTCAATTTTTTGGCCCTTTCATTTCTTATCTTTACATAAATTCTAGTCAAATACAATTTTAGGCAGTCAATGCCTGCTCGAGTAATTATGAACGTTCAACTTGGTCCCGAGTTATGGATGGAGCCAGCTCATAATTTGATCGATTGAAATTTGGATGGATTTTTGAGAGGTTATTTATCTCATCATTAATAATTGGGTAAATTACCATTTGGATCTTTATTTGGGTATACAATTTGGATCTTTATCTATGGTTCTGATCTTAGAATGGTTCCCTTTCTTTAAATTGTAGCGATTTGGATTTTAGGATTAATGTAATGAATTTTTTGAGGTTGACGGAGATATATTTTTATTTAAAAGTTGGAATTTAATTGTCATTTATTTTCTAAAAGGGCATAATTGTCATGAACATTAAAATTTTTGTTTCCTAAACAAACTTGGAACTCAAATTGTTATAATTTAACGATGACTGATCTTGTTTTGAGATCGAACATATATATGGGGATCTAAATTGTAATTTATCCTTAGGGGCTGTTCGTTTGGTGAATAAGGGGAGTGGAATAAGGGGAATAAGGGACCATTTTCCTCCCAACACGGTTCCTCGTGGTACGATTATTCCCTATTATTTCTTCTTATTTCACTCTTATTCCTATCTTTATCCCACCTTACCTACCTTTATTTCACCTTATTCTCCTTATTCTTATCCTTCAACCGAACAAAGAATAAATCTTTATTCTTCTTATTCCCAATCCTTATTCCTGCTTATTTCCGAACCGAACGGACCCTTGGTATTTTACATTTGGATTAGGTTGGCAAGATTGCATTATATTGTAGCAGTGTTCTGGCGTCCTTTGTCTTCATATGGATGCCGAACACATTTTAGGCATGTTCCAATGGGGTTTAATAGATTTAACATAAATCTGACCATTACCGTGCTATAGAAAACTATGACCTAGCAAATTGTGCCATTTTAGTTAGTATATTGCCATCACTAGTAATCCTTTGCTGCGTGGAATATATTGTATTGTTGACCTTCGATGGTTGGAATAACATTCTTTGATATTTTATTTGGTCTCTTAACCATGTTCTAAAATATAAATTTTGCCAGGATAATAATGAAGTTTAAAATTAACATTGATAACATATCTGTGGCATGCAGCTGAATTCACCATTAGATTAAATAAGCAAGTAGCGAATAAATGTTTGAACTTTGTGGTGAACTTTGTTATTTCGGCGGAATTTTGCCAACTTGGTAAAATGCCATATCAATGAAATGGCGGCTAAATTTGTTGATATTTTGAGCCATTCTTTTAATCAATTTATTTGTAAATTGAAGTATGGCTTTGTATCAGTAAAGTGGTCCAATCTCTTGCATGTTGAACATGGTTGCATGTAGGAGATTGATGGAGGAATTGTTATCGAGTAGAGTGTGGCTATAGGTAAGTTGGTGATTTGACTTGTCATGTACTGTACTCTAATATATATTTTTTTATCCGAAGATCTCATCCTTCATAGCACATGAATATCATATTCCTACACATCTTTTAAAAAATGCATATTGCCTTAAGGTATTTTTGCATGATAGGTGTGATGTTTGTAAAGTCAAGGAAATGAATAGGGATGCTGCATGCTAGGCGTGATGTTTGTAGTCATTACTATTTTTTTATGGGATTTTATCACTTGTGCCCCTCCGAGATATCGCAATATCAGTTATACCCCTATCTTTTTGGTAATATCAGTTGTGCCCCTAACTTCTTGCTCTGTCACCAGTTGTGCCATTCCGTCAGATTGACCGTCAAAAAATTAAAATAACCATGGTTTATTCAAACCATGGTGTGGTTAAGAAGGGTATTATGGTCCATACCCTTCTTCATCTTCTTCCTCCTCCATTTGCTCTTCTTCCTTCTATTCATAACAAAAAAAACTCAACTTTTTTTGCTCTTCTATTCATAATCCAGACAGGGGGCACTACCAATGTGCTTCTCTTTGTAAGCATGCGTGGGCGAACGGTTCCTAGCAGGCGGAAGTGGAGCTGAGGTCGGCTATTGTGGGATTGAGCGGAGGTCGGCAGATGGGAGCCCAACAGACGAGGCTTCGGGAGCAGGGCGACACACGGTGGCAGCGTGGCAGCTGTCGGTGCTGTGCACGGGCGATACATGGAACTTCTGCTGCGAAAGATGGGCCTTACGCGGGGGTGCGATGAGTGGCCTACACAGAGGAGGCGGTCAGCGAGGGTGCCCTATAGATGATCAGGCAGGTGCCAAGGCAGGGGTGCTGCTCCAGGAGGAGGTAGAGATGCGGTAGGCATGCGTGGGACGTGCGGTGGCGGGGGCGACCTGCAGCACGACCAGAGATCGGTGAATGTTAGCGCTCCGAGAGATGGGGGTTGCTGCTGGTCGAGGAAATGGCAACGGTGGACGGTGATGAAGATGCAAGAGTATCATGCAGAGGAGATCCACCCACATAGGAGGAAGGTCGATGAAGGGAGACGAAGATCGACGAGGGATTGTAGGAGGAGTGCGACGAAGGAGCGACGGGCGCCGCCTGCGGGTTGGAAGGTCGGGGCTGGGAGGGGGGTGCGGGAGGTCGGCGCTGGGAGGGAGGTCGGGGCGGAGGGGGGTGCGGGGTTGGGCGGCGCGGGGCAGGGGCGGGGGCGGGGGCAGAGAGGGAGGAGGAGGAGGTGGAGGTGGAGGAGGAGGAAGAAGAGGATGGGGAGGATGAGGAAGAAGAAGAAGATGAGGAGGGTGTAAAATGACCTCTTAACCTTTTTTTAAGTAATTCCGCCTATGTCCTCAAAGTTAACGGCCGTTTTCACTGTGGATGGACGGTCACTAACCCGAGGGGCACAAGTGATAAATTATCAAGTTTTGAGGGGCACAACTGATATTACCAAAAAGATAGGGGTATAACTGATATTGTGATATCTCGGAGGGGCACAAGTGATAAAATCCCTTTTTTTATTTTACAATTTTTTCTTCAATCATAATTTGTCCCATGTCCGGGTAAATTAAGGAGTGTTGTGTTAGGTAGTTGATAGCCAGTGTTAAATAGCCAGAGATAATTTCCTAAATATTAATTTTTATAGTACTTTTTTTAGGAAGTTGTCTCGAGACAGTTGAATCTTTTCAACATAGATTTAAGCAAACATTTATATTTCGTTGGTGTGTTTCTTACTTGCGATGCGTTGCATAGTTTGAATGCAATGAAAAATTGGCATGAGGTGCTACATTGTTGTTCGGTTGTAGTCTAAAATTTGCGTGGGTTCTCGCATGAGGAACACATGTGAGTACATAAGCTAGTTCTGTTGCATTGTTGCCCAGATGCAGTTCAAAATTTGCAAAGATTTTTGCATGATGGATACTTGTAAGTAAAGAAGTTAGGTTAAAAGAGGTTGTAAAGAAAGTTATGGATATGTAGTTTGAATATTAACACTTTGACAAATTGATGGGGATAGTAGATACGATGGAAAAATGGATGATTCAGACATTCTATTTCTAAGAGATAAAATGTGTTGGGGAGAAAGCATGGGAGATAGAGAAGGCATGTTTTAAACTTTGATGTTAAGGTAAACTGAAGGGTAGAAATAGTGTTGGAGTGTTTGTTTATAAAGATTTGAAGGATTGTGTGGTTGGGGTGCAAAGATTCAGGGATCGTATTATTTTGCTAAAATTGTTGTTTGGAGAAGAAAATCTGAATATCATCTCAATTTATACACCATAAATTGGTTTAGATGAAATGATTAAACAAGTTTTTTTGGGATGATTTGGATAATATTTTACAAGAAATCCCACAGAAAAATTATTTGCCTGGATGGAGATCTTAATGGACGTGTGAGAAAGGATGCTTCATGGTATGCTAGTGTTTATGGAGGTCATATTTCGGGGATAGAAATCAAGAGGGAAAAGTTATTCTGGATTTTATAACAGCTTATGATCTTTTTATAGCAAAAATATTTTCAAGAAGAGGGAGGAAGCATTTAATTACTTATAAGAGTGGCACAATTAGAACACATATAGAATACTTTGTATTAAGGAGAAGAGATTGGTTGTGTTGCAAAGTCTGCAAAGTAATCACAGGAAAGAATTTGATAACCCATTATTGCTTGCTAGTCATGGATGTGTAAATAAAAATGGCTAGTAAAGAAAAGGAGGGTTTCTAAGATAACTAGATTTGGATGGTAGAATCTTCAACTAAAGCAATCAAGCTTTAGGGAGAAGGTTTTAAAAGAGTTATCTTGGGATCGTAGCGGAAGTGCAAACGAGATGTGGGAGATGGTACCATCTTGTATCCGAAGGGTAGCCAAAGAGATGCCAGGTGAGTCAACGGGAGGAGCTTCATACCAAAATGAGGCTTGGTGGTTGAGTGGAGGGGTTCAAGAGAAGCTCAAAATTAAAAGTGAATGCTTTAAAGCTATGTCTAAGGTTAATAAATGAAACTAGCACAAACTACAAAATAGCAAAAAAGGAGTGAAAGAAGGTTGTAAGCAAAGCTAAGTCAATACCTTATGAAATTTTATAAAAAATCTTGACTCTAAGGAGTGCTAGAAGGATTTATTCAGGGTTGTCAAAGCAGGAGAAAGAAACACCAAAGATCTTTCTCAAGTGAGATGCGTTAAAGATGAGGAAGGTCACATGTTTGTTATTCAGAAGGATATAGAGAGTAGATGGAAGCAATATTTAAATAAACCCCGAGGAAGGAAATAGAGAGATTACTTTGGGTGATCTAGCTAGTAGTGATAGTTATTTGAATCATGCAAGTTATAGACAAATACAAAGGAAGGAAGTAGATGAGGATTTGAAGGTTACAAGACCTGCGAAAGGTATAGGACCAGATGACGTTCATATAAAAGTATGGAGAGTTTTAGGTGAGCATGGTTTAACTTTTCTTAAAATTTATTCAATGTTATTTGTCGAAGCAAGAAAATGCTTAAAGATTGAAGGAGAAGTATCGTGGTGCCTCTTTATAAGAACAAATGAGACATTTAAAATGATTCAAAGTATAGAAGTACCAAGCTGATGAGACACACTTTGAAAAATTGGGAATGCGTGATCGAAAGAAGGTTGAGGTAAATTTCAAAGTAAAAGAAAACCAATTCGGATTCATGACATGTTGCTTAACCATTGAAGCCATCTGTTTGGTGAGGAGAACAATGGAGATATATAGTTTTAAAAGAAAAAACTCCATATGATTTTTATTGATTCAGAGAAGGTTTATGATTCTGTCCCACGTGAGATATTGTGGAGAGTTTTAGAAAAAAGATAAGCACCTTTCTATACATTAACCTAATAAATGATATATATGATAAGGCTTTATCTTGTGTAATGATCCAGTCTGGGAAGACTGGCTATTTTGACATCAACATTGGTTTACATCTAGGTTAAACTTTGAGTCCATTTCTTTCTGCTTTGATTACGGATGAGTTGACAAGTCACATTCATGATGAGATATCGTGGTGCATGTTATTTGCTGATGATATTATGTTATATGATGAGATTAGAAATAGAGTAAATGAGAAGCTTGAGGTCTGGAGAGATGCATTGGAGACTAAATGATTTTGTGTAATAGGGCTAAGACTGAATATATGAAGTACACTTTTGATGGAAGCAATTATGATGGAATCCGTGTGAAGATTGGTGACGACAACATTCAGAAGAGAAATTCTTTTAGATATCTGGGATCTATTTTGCAACTTGACGAGGAAATTGATGAATATGTTACCAATAGAATAAACATAGATTGGTAAAGTGGAGAGGTGTCTCTACTATTCTCTATGATAAGAAAATTCTTTTGAAAATCAAAGGAAAGTTCTACAAAGCAGCCGTGAGACATGCTATGCTTTATTGATCAGAATGTTGTCCTGTCAACCATAGACATGTGCAGAGAATGGCAATAGCAGAAATAAAAATTTTAAGGTGGATGCGTGAATGTCGACGGGGGCCAAATCCGGTTCGAGTTAAGTTGATCTATTAAGTGTCATTTTGACTAAAACCAGATTCACGATCAATGAGAAAATTATTAAACTATTAAGAAATCAAGCGAATTAAGCACAAGTGACTTTGCTACTTTTATTAACCTGGTATATCAACCATGAACTCAAGGAGCCCAATTTAGAACTAGGTAGGTGATTTAGAAAATCAAAGAATTTTTATTCTATTTTTAGTGGTTTTTAAAATTTCAAAATTTTTAATTTTCAAAATAGGGCAAATAAGAACAAAGGGAAAAAAATCTACACAAACAACTCCTTTTGGATTTTCTAAATAAGTAAAAAATGCTCATAAAAATAAAGTAAATGATTTTGGGTTTTATATATTTTATAATTTTTTGTAAAATTTTAGGAAATTTTCAGATGTTTTGTAATTTTCTAAAAATAAAAAGGAAGACAATAATGAAACAATGCATAACCATAAGTATTTTTCAATTTTAAAATAGATAAAATGCTCAAAACTCCTAAAAATGATTTTTTTAAAACTATGAAGAAATATCTATAAACAAGAACTCAAAATGCAATTTTTGTCGATCTTATATAATTTTTATAAGTTTTTAAGTCTTTTGCAAATTTTTAGGTTTTTATAAGGTATTTTCAAGAAATATTTATACATGAGCTAAAATAGTATAAAAAACAACTACAATAATTTTTGTGGATTTTTTGAAGGTTTTTCAATTTTTTTATAGTTTTTTCAAGACAAACATGGACTTTTTTAAACTATTTTTGAATTTTCAATAATAGAAAAACAAAAGAAAATGGCATACAAAAATTACCACACAAATATCATGTTAACAACAGCTAAAATTAATTTTTGGGGAATTTTAAAGACCGAAATAGTATTTATTATGATTAATAAAAAACAATAATTAAAAACTGAGAAGCATGGACCTTTTTACAATTATTTTAAATTCCAGGCCTAAGGATTAACCAACAATGAAAGTTTAAGGGACTTTGTGCAAAATATCTAGGTAATTCACACGTTATACACGATACAATATGGACAAAAGGTATAAATAAAAATTATGAAAACTTCAGTCTATTCAATAACCATGAAATAGTTCAGGACAAAAGCTGCAACTATCCCATAAAACCACATGTGGATGCATGTGAGTTCAACTAAACTGGACTAAAATACAAATAAATAAAATATAAGGGCTGAACTCTAGATTGTTTTTAAATAATTATTACACTTATTGGACTACAATGTAGATAAAGAAAACTGTGGGGAAAAAGTGAAATATACCCTTTACAGGTGGCGGGGGCAAGCGGTTGACGGCTCTGATGGGCTTCTGGAAAAGATCGAACGGTCCAGGACGTGGTGCATGCATACGGTGTATATCACTGTTAGCACATAGATCTGATGGTTCAGATGGCAAGCGAGCGTGCATGTTGGATCTAGCACTGCTCTGAATTCGACAGCGCAGCTTTTGGGCGATGATGGACGGTCAGGATGGAATCTGGAAAGTGAAGCAGCTCATCTGACGATTCTAAAGGATGCTGGAAAAACAAGGTGACGATAATCTTCAGTCGAAGGTGTAGGGTGATCTACGGGTCTGATCGAGTCGCACTGAGGTCCAACACCTTCACTAAGGTGCTACACGTTGAATGGTGGCCTCAGATGGGAAGGCGATCGATCGGATGGTCATGGCAAAGGTCCACCACATGGAGCTGCTCTACCACTTGAGATGAGGCTCAAATCGGGCCTCTCGTGCATCCATGACCTGCAAGGAGAATCGCATCTTGAAGACCAAGCTTCGGCTCGAGGTTATTGCTGCTGAAAGAGAGAGAGAGAGAGAAGCGATAGTGGGGTGCAAAAATGATCTCCAACAGAAGTGGGGGAGGAGGCCTATCCTAATCCTGCTCCGTTGAGCAGGATGTAGGGGGATCATGGTGCGTGAGAAGGGTAATGACGAAATGGCGGATCGAACTGAGTGGCTGGAGTGGACGATGGGGATATGGTTGTGACAGTCGAAGCCAAAATGACAGAAAGTGATTGATGGAGTAAATAGAGTCAGGCAAAGGTGTCGACGAGGTTATGGCCTCGATCCTACTGTGGCAGGCAATAGTTGCTACACGTGGCAGAGCTCCAGCCACGTAGTGAGCTACGTGCAACCAAGCACCAACTCCGGCTCCAAAGGGGTCCTCCGGGATGCTTTCACTCTCCTGAATGTGGCTAAGGGACATTGATGGTGCGAGGGATGAGCTGCAGAGTGAGGAGGCTGTAGGAGAATATTTATAGGCAGTTCCAGGTTTTAGAAAGATTGAGGGAATGTACGAAACCCTAGGGAGATTTGGACCAATCTAGGGATACGTGAGAATCACGTATCTTCAAGGGATCTAAGGTTTGAATTTTAAAGCAATCGGAGGCCAGAGCTGGTATGGAAAATGGTGATAAAATGGCTCAGGTGAGAGGTATCGGGTCAGGCCTAAATGGAAGGGTTGACCCAGGTCAACAATCCCGGGTCAACCAATCAGAAAATTCCTTTTATTAAATCAAACAATATTGCATAAAAATAGTAAATTATTTTAAAATAAAAAGTGATTAAAATGAAAATGTTTATTATTTTAGGCTATTTTCTAGGATTTTTAATTATTTTATGAATACATATATACAATATATACATTATAGTGTATTATATACAAGTATAGTATACACATATATTTTATTACTTTATTTTTTTTACATAAATATTTTTTATTTTTTAATTTTCTTTATTTACAAAATAATTTAAGGAATGTAAAAGATTTTTTGTTTGATTTTTGCAAGTTAAATATAAATGTTGAATAAATAGTAATTATATACAATATATACAAGTGTGGCTAGTATACAAGTGTGGCTGGTGGACAATGAAATTTTGATTTTATTTTTAATTTATTTTGTGTTTTATGATATTTATTTTTTATAATATTATTGAAAACATTCACAAGTATTTAAAAATAAAATATATACAAATTTTTATAAAGTAAATAAATATACATATATTTCTAGGTATATGTATAATATAGCTATAAAGCACACTCAAACAACAAACTTCTACATATTTACTCCAAAAATTATGAAACTACCCTCATTTTAAAGATTGTTAAATTTAGAGTTCAATAAAGGTCATTTTTGAAGAATTTGAGTTCATATGGAGAGGGGATTGATCTTTAAAGTTCTTGTTTTGTGGCTTTGAGTGATGTTATTTGTGCTATGTACATCAATTTAATTTACAAGTATTTTTATTATTTAGAAAGCATTTTTATTTACAAGTTGTATTGAGAAAATAATTTATTTGAGGTCTTTTTATTGAAGAATAAAATATAGGAATGGTATATACATAGAACACATATTGATGAATATACAAGGACCCTATCTCCCCCTACTTATTCTGTGTCAATCAGGTCAATAATTGACCTTCTCTCGGGTTTGGGTCAGTCTGTATTTATTACATAATTATATCCTTCTTCTTCTTTTATTTTCTTCTTTATTCTCTTATTTTTGAAAAAGGGTGTTAATTATACAATATTAACAGAGTGTGTACATTGGTAATTTATTGGATTTACACTTATTTACAGATGCTTTTCCTAAAAGATATGACTAAAATAAAAGAATAAAGAATGAGAATCATAGATTCATCATCGCCCTATATTTTACCTTTGTTAATCCCTTATTAAACACTTATTTGAAAAAGAAGTGAAAACAAAATGAAAAGAAAAATGAATAATCAAAGTTGATTATTAAACTTATCTTCATAAAATTTGAGTATGGAGCTCGGTCAGACCTTTGGATTATTAATTTGGTGGAACTGACGAATGTATGATTCATCACTTTGAAAGTCAAAAATAAGCTTCATTCCTGAGCAATTAACTTCATATTTATATTTATTATGCAATATTTGCATTCATGCATTTGGAATTAATGTTTACATTTTAGCAAGAATATTTGCATTAAATAAGGAGCCAAATTTACTTGTACATATTCACCTGTATATAGCTAACTTGACCTATTTGTATCTATTTTTTCTAACTCCAAATCCAATAAAATCATCTCTATAGTATATATATTACTAACACTAATAAAAGAAAAATAGCAAAAAAATACTAACTTGTAAAATTGTCCAATAAAACCCGAGCCCTAGTTTGAGATCAAGAACCTTAAAATGCACATATCTCTCTCATATAGTGTCTGATTTAGGTCTACTCAGTTTAAAGTAATATACATTCAAAGACCTTCAAAACAAGACTAATTTCATAAAAATCGGAGACCGTATGTGAAACTTAGATTTTGGGCCCCTATTCACTATAAGAAAAACGAGTTGTGGCCACGAAATGTGGCTACGGAAACTTGTGTCTACGATAGTTGTGTAGCCACTAGTTTCTCGTAGCTACAATTCCATGGCCAAAGTCTTCAAATATGTAAGATATCTATTCATGCAAGTGGTGTGGCCACGACAAGTTTCGTGGTTACTTGTAGTGGCCACGACATATTCGTGGTTAGAGAACTCTCACGACGAAACTTGTACCTATGACTACCGGCCATGACGTATTGTGGTCAGAGCTCAATTCTATGGCCACAAGCCTCACATACGTGACCGCAATTCTGTAGCCACAACTTGTTTTTCTTGTAGTGATTGTATATTGTACATATTGATCAAAATACCTTTTATTTTAATCTTTTTATTTTCTTAATTATTTAAAATAGAAAAAATTAAGTTGTAAATGTTCTTATCATATTTTATATAATTGTGTTTTGATTTTTTACCTTATTTAAAAATGACAAAAATTACAAAAGATAAAAATACAATATTTTATACCTATAAGATACCACCCAAAAATACACTTTGTACGTATGACTTCTTTTGATTTTTGATCCTTCACAAAAGTTGTAGATCTCATCGAGATAAGCAACTTTCATATAGACCACTTACCCCTTTTGTTATTTATTTTTGATTTTTTTACATTTAATTTTTTATTTTTCTAGGTGCGGCACATGACAGCTCCTTAAGCCACTACGTGTCACCCCATTTTTATTTTTTTCATAATTCAGTTTATTTAATTTATTCATTTATTAATTAATTAATTACTTTAATTATTTATTTATTTACATTTATTTATTTATTTTCATTTTTAATATTTTCTTCTACTTTTATTTTCTCTTCATTATTTAAAGTAGCCTACTTATTTTACTTTATTTTTATTTTATTCTTTCACTTTTACTTCTTCTCTACTCTAACTTCCCACTAAGGCCACCAACTCCACTTTCTTCACCTCTTTTTTAACTTCCCCTCCTCTTTTTTATTCTCTTCTCCTTCTTCATTCATCTACATTCGCCGTTTCGAAAGAAGAGAGGTCGAGTCCCTTTAACCTTTAGGCGACAACTATAGGAGACGAGTTGAGCGATAACAACCTCAAAGGCGAGATCCGCAACACCACCGTTGCCATGTCACGAGCTTCCAATCAGACCCGCTTAGCTTCAAAGGATACCACCTTTCTTCTCGAGGTGATAACAAGAGTTCAACATAGTTGCTCCATAATCCGGTGAACCACACACCTAAGTTTTCTATCGTCTTCTCATTTTTATTATCTAATGCTATTTTTTGTCTTGATATTCTTCATTCTTTTTTACACCACATCCAAATCACCATCACCTTCATCATCATCCTCATTCACCACCACTTCAACTTCATTTTTTTTATTTTTGTTTTCAAAAAAATTCAAAAAAAAGTACATCAAAAATAAAAAAAAGAAGTAGGTCCAGCAGCCGCCGCCGCCTCCCCTTGCCGTGCCACCAACCCCTGCGGCCAGTACCCGCTGCCCATAGCTCCTCTAGCAACTCCAACCGTACACACACCTCCAAGCGCTGTTACGATGTCCACACGCATGCCATCTCTCCACCTCTATGTTCTTGCTCGTCGCCAGGTCAGCGCACCACCTCACGCGCTGCGCGTCGCTACACCCTCCAAGCTCTAGCGTGCATGGGAAGGGTGGATTCCATTTTCGGAACCCATGATCAAAGGTCTAGTTTAATTTTTAATTTGTGAAAATTGTATTTTATTCCCCATACATTTTCGTTTTTGCAAAAGTACCCATGTGTACATTTTTTATTAAGTTTTTAATTTCTGTATTGCAAAGACACCCCTGCATTTAGCATTAATCTAGACATCCATTTCGCATCATTTTTTAATAAAAAATATCATTTTGTTGATAAATTAATTATGTATATTTTGTCTATTTAATTAGAATTTTGTGAGCATTATATAATTAATTAAATTTGTTTTGGAGAGAATAAGATATTTTACCCATTTCACGGGATGAAATTCATGTTTAATTAAATATTACTCCAAAAATTGTGCAAAATTTAGAGATGATCATTCCCATTGTCTTTCAATTATTACCCAAATTTCATCAAAAATGGATGTGTCTTTTGACTAAAATAAATTATTGAGTGATTTCTGTAATTATTTTTTAATTAAATCCACAAATATTATTTTTACAAAATTTCAAGTCTGTTGGATTTCTTATTAAAATTTTTTTTGAGATAAATTGATTTATGGATAATCTGATTTATGAATTTATTAAGAATTAAATACTCACACTCTATTTTCAGTAAAAAAATCATAAAAATCATATATTATCAAAAAAGTCCAAAAACATATTGAAAAATTGCATAAAACCTCTAAAAAGTTTGTATTTTTCATTGTTGCATTTTAAGTAGAAAAATTCCAAAAAATACATTTAGCATCCATCATTAGATTAGGTTTCCAAAAAAATATAACTTGGCTAATTTGGATTAACTTTACATTAAAATTAATTTAGCTAAAATGTTTGTTTTCTTTATAATCTAGTTCAATCACATTTATGCATTAGCGTTTCTTCTGCATAAATAAATTACAAAAATAAATCTCATTTGGAAAACTTTACGCTAATTCATATAATTTTATCCAAAGTTGTTCCTTTGCCTCCTTAAGTCGACCCTGAGCCTTGCCCATGTTAAAAATACATAAAATCACACATTAATTAATTCATTAATTCATCGATTCGTGTGGTTAATTTTTGATCGTTCCTGATTACCCGAATACAACAAAACACACATTTAGCATAGGACAATCGACGGTCTATCAAATAACACCATTGCTAGGGAGGCAAATGGTTTAGGATCTTTTTAAAAAATTAGACTTTGGTTTTTTATTCATTCGGGTAGTCTGACCCCCGAACCCACTTGTAATTATTTCATTTTTCCAATTATTTCTCTGCTTATTTTTTCTCTTCCCACCTCTCTCTAACATAAAACTTCATCTTTTTGTGCGAGGGCCTGGTGGACTTAGAGCTGTTGTCTTGAAGTCGATGCATCTCGAAGTGCATCGGAGGCTGATGACTCATGGAGTGAGCTGCCTGTTGAGACGCCTAAAAGATTTTTTGAAGATAGATTTTATTTTTTTGAAAAAAATAATTTGTAATAATTGCATGTTTATAGCGTATTTCGTTTGGAATCTCACGAGTGTACCGAAACCTAGATATTGAACCCTTCGTGGTTGCGTGGTTGATTGACGTAGACTAGGACCTGCACTACTGGCTCTCAGAGAAAATTATTTTTACTTGTGTTCATGCTCTCTAGGACCACACATCACATTTAATGAGATGCACTTAAAACACAGATCTATTATTCCAAATTTTATTTTCCATCACTTGCTAATAGAACTGCATGCTTAGAAATTGTTTTCTCATTTGCATTTCATATAGTGTAAATTTCAATTCAGTATTGCATCCCACATGTAGAGAGCTGGAGGCACTGTAAGTATTCACCATATTCTTACTCAAGCATTCATCATCATTTTCTCGATTGTATCAACTTTTTCTGATTCCTTCTGTTGGTTTTTCTAACCTAGGACAAAAGAATTGGGACTGGACGGTATACATGATTGCTTGTATGGATTAATTACAGTGACAACTAATATTTAAAACCAGGACTGCTTATTGAATTGGACCCAACTACCTGACTAAAGTTAACCCTTGTTTGTGGGAGAGCAACACCGCCATTGTCTGATTTATTTGCAAGTGAGAGAGAGACAACACTAGGATAGAGCCAAAGTCAGGATTTTTATGTGAATTACTGGTTCAAAAAAATGATTAGCCACTTTTCATCGAGGATCTATGGGTAGCCAGTAAATGGTTCAGATTTCCTTAGCAGAGTAGGAGGTTTAGAGGATGCTATGTAAGGCTCTGTCCTCAAGAATCGGATATCCATATTTGTACGTTCTGCACTTACTCCTATACTGGCTAAAAGTGGGTGCAACTATTCGTAAGAATCAAGACAATCTGTAGGAAAGTACATGCACCTAACATTTCGTTAATCTTTCAAGACTTGCATTTATCACCAACTAAAACTGACAAAGTAATTCAGCCGAACCTTTACGTCCCTTACATGTAAAGTTGGTGAATTTGGGGTTTGCTCTTGCATTTGTTTTGTGCCTGTCTGTGTGCGTTATCCTGTGTACTTGCACGTTTTCTACCTTGATCCACTTGCATTCATCCATTTCTCTTCAAGATGTCAGGATGTTGGTCATCATATCTAGGTCACTCCTCTTCGACCATAATCCAATCATCTTTACCTTCTTATTTCTCCTTAAAACTCCATCCATACTGCAAAGTCAGAACTTCGACCGACTTCCCCACTTCTTCGTACTTCTCACCTACCCCACCTTCTTACCCCTTTGGCCCACTTCCAACCTCGGGTAATGCACCTTATAGTCAGTCGCTTGCTGGAATCAATGAACCATTCAAAGAGCAAACCACTATTGAGATAAATGATCAGCAGAATTATGTGCCCCCACATACCTCATTCTCATCTCAAGTTGGGACCGATTAAAAAATTACATATACACATCACGACTTGACCTTAGGAGGACATAACATGATCGATCGAACAAACCAAATGGAGAGGACTACACCATATGATCTTCTTGATTTGTTTGACCCTAGTAATCATGCCTACAGTGACCAGCCTTCATATCACACATCCAGAGAGCCTCCACATGCACGAGATTGGACTCTTGAGCTAGAATTACCAGCCCCCCTGTTCATTGACTCCATTATTCGAGGCTCCGACCAATATATGCCATTCAGATGTTCCATAATCGACTCAACATTACATGCTAGAGTCTAGTTATGTTGAGTATGAGACTTCAAGATCCCAATAATATCCTCCGATTAGACAGACTGCTTCGATGATTTTCTAAGAGGACTCTTTGGAGGATAACATTTCTAGGGTTGTGAAGAGATATGAATTTATTGAGGATAAACTTCAAAATGTCATCGACTGAATCATTTCAATTTATTCCAGCTCAGGTATGGAAGTGGAGAATGGAATAAGCGGATTCAATGTTGAAAACTTAGAAGATACAATACCTCCCTTTTCTTACCTTCCAATCTAGAGTTTGTACATCCTCCCGCTCTTCCTTCACCTATTCAAAACAACAAAAAAAATCCCAAAAAGACCAAAAATGTTGCAAAATTAGAAAAACTCATAAAAATAAAATGAAAAAGATCTAAAAAATTGGATCCTGCCCCAAGGGAAAGACTCGATGAAGAATTGATTTTTAATCTTCCCTTAATAAAGGATATCGATCACTTCCCCAACCTCAAATGATTTGTGAGAAGTAAATTGATGCCTAAGAGGTCGGGCAATAAGAGGACAAGGACTAAGAGACACATAGTGTCTATGGCCACCTCCTTGATGATGGGAAGAAAGATCAAAAGCCGTAGAGTGAAGCGGTTGCCTAGGATTGAATGTGAAATCAATGAAACTATCTTCACCCATGGTAGAAACGATGATAACTCACCGATAAATATCCTCCCGACCTCTGAGTTTGATAAGCTCAAACCCAAACCAATCAGAAAGTCGAGATAGATCGTTCAGCTGGCTGATCGATTTATAAAACGGTTGAGAGGAACCATTCTAGTCATCATTACTTTCCAAGGTGATCTACTCCAGGTAGAATTCACAGTCATTGACATTGAGCACTGAGGAGAGTTTACCCAATCTTCTATTATTTTTGGGAAGCCATTCTTAACCTCGGTCTCGGGAGATCAATTTCAGAGCATTGGGAGCACTTCGACCGCATCCATTCTTTGACACACTATACTCTAAGGTAACCTACAAGGTGACGGATAGTCGTGACCATCGAGTGATAGATGAATCCCACCTCTCTTTTACACCTGAGATACTGGTTGTTGAGCCGACCATTGGATCAGAGAATCCCCATACATCATTGACTCCCACTGCTTGCATCATTACCCATGCCAATACAACTGAGATCACTATTATCTCCTTGAGATGTGTACTAACCCTTCAAGAATATTACAATCTATATGGTGACTCGTATGATGAGGAACCCTTGGTCAGCACCGCACCACATCCCGGACTTCAAAGTAGACAACCAGGATTGAATTGACCCCACTCAAAAATACGGTTGCTCCTTCCTCTAGTTGGTTATCCAGTGAGAGGAATTCAAGAATTGATTCCTTGAGATGTTCTCCCGAACCCCTCATGGCATGCCACTCTCCTCTCCCTCTCAATGCTTCAGGTTCTAAAAAATCGACTAAGAAAGTTTCCTTAAACGTACCAGAGAAGGAATTTTCATAGGAATCCTCATCAGGTCCATATGAGGTGGTTTACATGAGTGAGCTCAGTTCGACTGTTCTTAAGCCATATCCGAGCAAGCAACTGTGTGTCGACCCTCGTTGGATGATCCCTACATCTCATTATTATTCATCTGAGGACAATTCTAACAGCGACACATATGTCTATTACCCACCTTGCTCTCGCAAGAAGGTTCATCACAAACCTTCTTAATACTCATATATTCTCACTCCTCCTTGTATATATTTTCTTTCCCTCCCTCTCCAGTGATTCGAATCACTCGCCCTGGCTCCATATCATTTCATTTTTAGGCTATACTTAGGATGACTAGATCTCTTAAGTATGAGGGGAGAGTGACCAAAGCCTCTTCACCATTCTCTGTATATTCTCCAGATCTCATCGATTCTCACACTCACTTTTGTCCTATACTTAGGCTGACCAAAGCCTAAGTATAGGGGGAACTGATGACCCCTGTGTATCCTCATTCATTTCTCTTCTTGACCTTGTCTGCCCTATTTTTGCTCTTCTTCTACACTTAGGTTGACCAAAGCCCAAGTATAGGGGGAGGGATCTACTTCTATACTTCTGTTATTTTATCTCTTACACTCAGCACAAGCTATATCTTTTTCCTCGCTTCTCGTGCTCTGAGGACATAACACATGCTAAGTATAGGGGAGCGTGTATATATTTAATATATACTTTACCCATAGCTCGTACTTTTGCATATTTTGTATATATTATACAATAGATACATGGTTGGTAAGAATTGATTTTTTTTTAAAAATACATGTGTACTTGTATAGTATATATATTGTATAATGTGTAAAAAGTTGTAAAATTTTTATAAATAATACTTTTGTAAAACTTGTTGTAAATAGGAGGTATACCAGTTCTTTTGAAAGAAAAAAACAAAAAAATAGGCTTCTTATTTACTCTTGCATGTCATCCTTGCATAAAATTTTTTTGTCTTGCATTTCATTCATCTATATAGCATATCATCTGCATATCTAGCATATGCAAAGTGAAAAGCTAGCGGGTTATAAACCAAGTTATGAATAGAAGTCGAGGATGGATTTGATTTGACCTTAATCTACCTAATTTTAGAGGAACCTTATAGGAACTAGAGTTAAGATTTTCTAGGTCGAGTGACTTAATTCTTTGAGTCTGCAAGTCTATTTTCACATGTCATCTTGATTGGTCTAAGTAGAATATTCCGTACATACGTACAATTCTTTTAGATGGTGACCTAACTTGAACAAGCACCATGCACGTAGCTCTTCATTGATGAGGTGGTGAGGAGGTAGAATACTTTGGCTTGGCGTAGCACACGAGTGGAAACATTCGTCCTCCTCTAGGGAGGGTAGTGCATCTCACCCTAGTCTAGTGGTGTCGACGTTTAACGACGGGATGCTGTGGGTTGCAATAATGCTTCAAAAGAGGGATAGTATATTGGATCAAGAAGGAAAACTTTTGATGTACATGCTGCACCTTGTATATAGTTGATGAATCACGTATTCATCATGCTAAAAATGGTCAATTAGGCTATGTCCTCCAAAACTCACATGCATTTAATCAATAATGGAGCATCATTAGCATACATACATGTGTAAATACTATTTGCATTTCATCATGCATAATTGCATTAAAAATTCCAATTGTAAAGTACCCCAAAAAGCCGCTAACTTCTCATAATTTTAGTTAATTCATCCTAACTCCGATTGATCCCAAATAACCTCCATTGTGTAGATATTACTAACAATATTAAAAAAATACAAAATTACTAACTCAAATAAGTGTCAAATAATCCCAAAGTCTAATTTCACATCTGACAGACTAAAACGAGCATATCTCCCTCATACAATGTCCGATTTTGGTCTACTCACTTTTAAAGTACTCCATTTTCAAATACCTTCAAAAAGACCGATTTCATAAAATTTGGAGCTCATATGTGAAATGGGATTTGAGCCACTTTTGCGCATTTTAACTTTTTACTATTTTTGACCAAAGTTTTTATGTAAATAATTAACCCTTTTAATTTTATTTCTTCATCATTTGTGTTCTTTGATGATAGTTTTATTAAGCGATACAAAAATCCAAATCGAGATTAAAACTGAAATCAAAGAAACTGACTGAGTCCAAGTGTCCGTTGCGAGTCTGTATAAAAATTGTGTGTTTCATACTTCTATTTTATTTCCTAATTTCTTATTTAATAAAAATAAAAAATTAGATTAGTGTGTAATTAATTTCCTTATATTTTATTATATTTTTTTCTAGATCTTTATCCTCTTTAAAACCACCAAAAAATTACAAAATCCCAAAAAGCCGATTTTCTATACACGTGGAGAACAACCAAAATGTCCACTTCACACAGATGACCTCTTTTACTCACGGGTCCTTCATAAAAGTTGTAGATATCGTCGAGACGAACAACTTTCATGATGAAATTTTTTGATCCGAGGTATTCTCCTATTTCTTTTCTACCTTTTTGATTTTTATTTTTTTGGGTGCCACATGGCACCCCACTCTCTCTCTCTCTCTCTCTCTCCCGCGTCCCTGGGTCATGTGCGTAGCACGTGACCCCACCTTCTCCTACCTCCAGCCGTTTCCAAACCTACACCACCCCCATGCGTAAAGCCACCTGACGTCGCCCCTTCCTCTGCATGTAACGCTCTTCCGTCGCCAGCCGTCCCTCCCCGTCGCGTAACGCTCTTCCGCGCACACGCCTATAACGCTCAACCCAAGGCCAACCATTTGATGCATCCTCCAATCATTAGCAATAAAGGAGATTTGTCCTATCAGCAGTGACAACGCCGTCATAAAAACCCTCCTTCGCTGATGAGATCCAACCGCTTGTGGCTGTTACAATGCGAGTTTACCGCGCTGCTCTGTACCAACTTAGAGTTGTCGAGCATTCCACCTCTCCAAGTATTTAATACCACTCTCGTTTTCTATCTCTCTCTTCTTCCTCCCGCCTCGCATAGGCCAGAGCCCCATTCCTATCTCCTCCCGATGATTCATGCCGCCTCCCCCTTCAAGCCCTACGTCTTCCCTGCTTTATCTCCAAATCCTCCGTCACCTCTAGCCTATCTAAAGTTAGAGCTTCGAGCTCCTTCTACCACAACACACGAAGCTCCCCACCCTCCTATCCCCTTTTGTTTTCGTGTGCTAACCTTGCAGGTTAAGCTCACGAGGAGTTGCCCCCAGATCCATCCCGAGCTCCACCCGTCGAGCTCTGCCGCCCCGCGCAACCTCCGCCTCTCTACTGCGTCGCGTGTCCTCCGCCTTGCAACAACAGTACACCCCTCTACCTTCGCCTGCCGCCGCCCCACATACGACCTCCACCTGCGTGAGGCCCACTGCTGGAAGTCATCGCTCTACCTCCAGTCGTGTGTCGATGGAGGTGGGCGGATCACCTGACACCCCGCACCGCTCCAGCTGCTCGACCGTGTGTTGGCCGAGCCCTCGCCACCGTGCTCTTCCGTGCGACTCCACCCAGGCCTCCGCCCTTCGCCATATCCTGGCCTCCTCTGCCCGACTCCACAACCGTTGGATAACCTTTGATCCAACGGTCCAGCAGGGCGCCACGTCATTTCCCTGGCCTCCTCCACACCTCGTGGCTCGGCTTATTCGAGTCGCCCTCCCGCTGCCATGTCAAGGCTCGAATATCCGAGCCTTAGCTCCGACTCCGAATCTCAGCTCCACCTGCCAGAGCCTATGCTCCGATTCCCGAGCCCCCGCCTTAGCCGCCCGAGCCTCCAACCGCTGCCACGTGTCGCCTCGACCGCCCGAGCCTCCGCCCCATATCCGAGCCTCTAAGCGTACGTGTGACGCACATGCTCTTGGGGAAAAATGTCAACAACACTCCCGCGAGTTTCAGAAATCACAAATATACCCCTACCAGGGGTAAATTGCAGAGGGGTCCCTCCATCTTCGCAAATTACAGATAAGCATCTCGAGAGACCTTTTTGAAAGAGAAACTTTATTTTATTTACATTTTAATCCCTGCAAATTCATTCTAGCATATCTTTCTCATACAGACTCTGTTTTTAGCATATAATATGCCATTTTGAAGCTCTTTTCATGCTATACCATTAACATAGTTTGTGGACAGATCTGAGGTTGTTTATTGATAATTATTGTTTAAGGATCTCTGGTGGCAAAAACAGGCTAATTTTGACATATTTGTGATACATTTTCATTGAGAAATTAACGATATCTTCTGCAGGAGTTCAGTAGAGGAATTCAATTGGATTAACCCCTTGTTATCAATGTGGATTATTACCAATAAATTAATTTATGCAGGGGGCTAAATCGAGGAAGAATTTAATTAATTTCCTTATCATTTCTCTGATTAAATAATGCTTTTGAGGAGTGAATTACAATGAGTCCTGACATGATAATTCATTGCCCTCCTTGCAATTGGATTTGATTGGATAAAATACAATTTGAATTTCTTTTTGATATGTGATTGATTTTGAGGATTTATTGATCATATTATCTGAGGATTTAATACATTTAAAATCACATATCTCGGACATAATATTCTTTGTTTATTTTCTTTGCATCGCATCTTCATCATTGCATTGCATTATATTATCCCAGTACAGAAATTAATCAAACATTAATTAATTAATTAAATTTAAAACTACACAACTAAGAATCACCATTCTATGTGTTCGACCTTGGTAGACTTGCCAAGTAAAAATATTCCACAACATTCAAAGAGTGTGATTTTTGCTGAACCGATTTTTGCCTCCTATACTACAACTATTTATAATTAAAGAGGAAGATTTCACGTTCATCAAATGGCGCCTTGCCAGGGAACGACACATTTTTAAGATTTTAAAATTATTTTCTATAATTAATTCTTGTGAAAATTATTTTTGTGTCAATTTTTTTTTCTGAATTTCATTTTGCATTTCCGATACTAACTACATCCTTTCTCTTTGCATATAGATTGGAGCGATTTTTGGATATTATTCAAGGATATGCGGATTTTTTTGTGAGAGAGAGCTTCGATAGTTTAATTTCTGCATTATTCTTAGGGTCCCTTTCTTTGAACCCTTGTAATTTAGACTGAACTTCTCTGTGGTGTGTCGGGTCTGTTTCAACTCCTTCTATGTGGTTGGGACCCGACTTGAGTGGCGTAGGATTTAGGCACATATATGCTTGCTTATTTATCATTGATTGTGGTCGTAATTCTTAGGCCACACTCTCACTAACTAAACACACTATAGATCGTTCAACATTAGCCAAATTTTCAAATCAATTCTTCCCGCTAATTGAACTATCTGCTGATGAACGCGAAATTCACCTCTTTAATAATCGTAAATTGTAGTATAGGAGGTGAAAATCGACTGATCAAAATATCATAAGCTTTGAATGTTGTGGAATAATTTTTACTTGGCAAGTCTACCAAGGTCGAACTCAGGGAACGATGATTTTTAGTTGTGTGGTCGTGAATCAAATTAAATAATTAATAAATGCTCGATTAATTTCTGCGTTTGATAAAATGTACAATGCAATGAGATGCAATTAGATGAAAAAAAATACAAAGACAATGGTTCAGCATAGGATCTGAGATTAAGATTTTTGCTTCAAAATATAATAATCAATGACTTCGAATTTTATCACAGATCAATCGATATAGATCAAGAAAAATATTCAAATTAATCCCAGATTGCAATCATAAGAGGAATAGATTATCCTACTTCCAATGAATAGAATATCAAAGTATAGGATTTATCCTCAAAATTCATGTGATTTGAATCCCCAAATACAATAATCAATGATTCAAAGGGAATTATTCAATGTAAAGTTCTCAGCAATGCTCCTGCAAAAGAATTCATCAATTTTTCCAAGGTAATTGTGGCACCGATATGTCAAAATAAGCTTGCATATGCCAACAGATATACTTAATAGTAATATCAATAAACATCCTCAAATCTGTTCACAAATTATGCTAAGTTGTAGAGCATGAAAATAACTTCAAAATGACATATTATACGCTAAAATCGGAGTCCGTATGAAAAAGATAAGATAAAATGAAAATCCAGGGACTAAAATGTAAATAAAATATTTTTTCTTTGCAAAGAGGTCCCTGGGAGGACTTATCTGTAATTAACAAAAACTTGAGGGGCCCAAATGTAATTTACCCACTAGTGGGGGGTATTTATGAAATTTCAGAAACTTTAGAGGGCATGGTTGCAATTTTCCCACGCTCACGTGCCTTGCACGTGCGCCCAGGAGGCTCGGGTCGGCGGTGGAGGCTCGGGAGCGTGGCTGAGGCTCGGGAGCCTCGAGCCTGAAATTCGGACACCAGAGCTCAGGCTCGGATGCCCGAGCCTACGTGGCTGTGAATGGAGCTTCGGGGGCCCGAGGAGGAGGCTCGGGAGGGTCCGACCCACAGGCCGGGGCCTAGGCTCGGTCTGCTGACGTGGTGGTATTGGAGCTGTTGGATCAAGGGGTTGAGCCCATGATCCGACGGTGGCTGGGTGTCGTGATGGAGGGCGGGGCGGCCGAAGGAGCTTGGCGAGGGCGGAGGCGCGGAGGTCGGGCGGCCGATGCGCGGTGGAGGCTCGGGACAAGACCGGCCACGGCGGTGGCCGAGGAGTAGGGGTGTACATGGATCGGATTGGATCGGATTTTGGCTTAATCCATGTCCAATCCACACTAACGGATTTTTATTTTTCCAATCCAATCCAATCCATTAAACATGCAAATCCAATCCGATCCGATCCACTGGATTACGGATTGGATCGGATTGATTCAGATTTTTAATATTCATCTAATCTATGATTAAGTTTGTAACACGCTAAACCTCAACATTCAAAGCATGAATCTAAAATTGATATTGTAGATAAATATAAAGAAAATAATAGATAATTTTTAGAAGGCAAATACATATATGCTTGTTATGAATTTAGTTTAAACAATCATTGTATAACTAAATATAAATATCATGTATGTAATCCGGAGATTCCATAGAAGCAACTTGAGTTTTAATAAATTTCAAGTTTGTATATATCAAATAGGAAGTAGAACTAACATGCTTAGTAACGTGGTGTGAGATGGAGGACTGTGCACGAAGCAGGTTTGGGACAAGAACCACGCACAATTGTGTGGTGCGGGAGGGAGATATCCGAGGTTCATGGATGTGTGTGTGTACGAAGGAGGTCTGTGAGAGCTGAAGATGAGGTATGTCTACATAGGTGCGAGGGAGGTCTAGCTAAACGTGCGCATGACTGGGGACAAGGAGGGCGTTGTTGATGACGAGACGGTAGATGGTAGAGGATATTCGGATACATGTACGTTAGCGAGATCTAGGGGAGTCGAGGAACATGTATGGTTGTACATGTGTGAGGGAGATATGGTTGTGCATGCGCACAACTGGGGACGAAGGCGGCATCTCGTGGAGATGTGTGCGCCTGAGGTGCAACGCGGGTGGATGTTTTGTTTGGAATGGTGCCAAGAGGGTTTAGGCTTTGGTATTTTTTTAAGAAGGATGTTTCATTTATAAAATTGGAATGGCTTGAAGGACGTTGTGGATAGGTATTGCTTTTTTTAACCAACAAGTGAGATGGGATAAGGGGGTTTACAACAAGTGTTGTGGGGTAAAGCTTGAGTTGGAATGGGTTTAAACTCTAAAAAGAGTAGCTTGGATATTTACACATAGCTTTCGAGTAAAATTAAATATATAATATGCTTTAATGATAAGAAATAAATTTTTATATATTATTTTTTATCAACAGATTAATGGATTGGATTGGATCAGACTTTGACGATAATCCGATCCAATCCATAAATGAACGGATTTGTAAACTCTCAATCCAATCCGATCCATTAGACTTATAAATCCAAACCGATCCAATCCAATGACAATGGATTGGATCGGATTGCAGATTTTATCCAATCCATGTGCACCCCTACCGAGGAGCTCGGCCGTGGTCGGCGGAGGCGCGGAGGTCGGGCGGCACCCCCCGCGCGGCGGAGGTGACTGGAGGGGGAGCTCGAGTGCTCGGCCAACACACGACCGAGCGGTGGAGGGTGCGGCTCGAAAGGAGGCGACGGGCGGAGGCTGACACCGCGCAAGGCGGAGCAGCCGAGGTGGCGGCGGTGAGATTTTGAAGGTGAACCTACAAAGGAAGAAGAGAAGTAAAAGTATGTACCTGGGGGTTAGGAGTTCGCCTGATGAAAGGAGCGTGGGTGGTTTTGGTTATGGCTCGAGTCGCCGGCGTGCGACGAGCTAAGCAGCTCGATAAGGGGCTGCGACAGAGCTCCTTGAAGCTCTGGATCTCACCATGTTCGGCCGCTGTCACCGGCGTAGGAAGAGAAGGGCGGATGGTTTTTGCGGCCGGCGAGGGAAGGTTTTTTATAGGAAGATGGTGATAACGGCTGGAGAAGGAGAACGGCTTCCGCGCAAGCGTTACGCACGAGGAGGAGAAACGGCAGGGGAGGCCATACGTGCGTTGGGAAAGAAGGTGACAGGGGTCACGTGCTGGGCACGTGACCCGGAGGGAGGGGTTGGAGAGAGAGTGAGGGTGCCACGTGGCACCAAAAAATTTCAGATCTTGGAGATGGAAAAAGAGGTAGAAGATGACCTCGGATCGAAAAAATTTCTTCACGAAAGTTGTTCGTCTCGTCTAGATATACAACTTTTATGAAGGGCTCGGGAGAAAAAGAGGTCATCTGTGAGAAGTGATATTTTTGGTGGTTCTCCATGTGTATAGAAAATCAGATTTTTAGGATTTTGTATTTTTTTGGTGTTTTTAAAGGGGATAAAAATTATAGAAAAAATACAATAAAATTCAAGAAAAATATTTACACACTTATCTAATTTTTTGGATTTTTTATAGATAAGAAAATAGGAAAATAAAATAGAAGTCAGAAACACTCAACTTTTGTACAGACCAACAACGGACACTTGAACTTGGTCAGTTTCTTTGATCTCAGTTTTCATATGGATTTCGATTTTTACGTCACTTAATAAAACTTTCATCAAATAATACAAATGAAAAAGAAATAAAATTAAAAGGGTTAATTAAAGACATAAAAACTGAGGTCAAAAATAGCAAAAAGTCAAAATGCGCAAAAGAGGCCCAAAACCCAACTTTCACAAATGAGCTCCGAATTTTACGAAATTGGTCTTGTTTTAAAGGAATTTGAAAATGGAGTACTTTAAAAGTGAGTAGACCAAAATCGGACACTATATGTGGGAGATATGCTCATTTTAGTCTGTTAGATTTGAAATTTGACTTTGGGATTATTTGACACTTATTGGAGTAAGTAATTTTTTTGTATTTTTTATTTAATAAGGTTAGTAATATATACACAATGGAGGTAGTTTGGGGTCAATCGGAGTTAGGATGAATTAATAAAAAATGTGAGAAGTTAGTGGCTTTTTGGGCTAATTTACACTGGGGATTTTAAATGCAATTATGCATAATGAAATGCAAATATTATTCACATATGTATGAATGCTAATAATGCACTATTAGTGATTAATTACAGGTGAATGATGGGGAACAGAGCCTAAATGACCAATTTTAGCATGGTAAATACGAGATTCATCATACCCCTATACTTAGACCATGCTCGTCCCCGAGCATGAATGAATGACTTAGTTGAATACATCCCTGACTGTGCATGTGAATTTTCAAAGCTTAATTCATAGAAGACCCTTAATTTGAGTGATCCTAAAATTCTGGGCTCAACCAAGCTTTAATCAAAAGGAATCCAACTTCTCTAATTTTCAGACTCTCTGTTTGTACATATAATATAAGGATATGATTTTGGTGCACTGCATTCATGAGAGTCAAGTCTAGACATCACCCAAATTTCTAATCCAAGAGACTCTCCTCTAGACCTAATCCTCAATACTAGGGAATAAGTCTATTCTTGTTTCAGTCAACCGTCTCATTAGTTTGTCAGACTTAAAAGTGTAGATGGACGGTCAGATGATGGAGGGCATAGGATTGTGTCTGATTTTCTCTCCCTTACATCAGAACAAGGGGTCTCTCGAGTGCCTTATTACTCAACACAAGTATATTTTTAAATTTTTGTTGATCAATGTGTCCGTTAAGAGAATTTGGAGTCGTCTGCACTCGTTTTTCTGGGAGTACACCAGGGTGTGTCTCTTTTGAGTATCTAAGATACCTTCGACACCCAGACTTGTAGCATTTACGATACAGAGCCCTTTTTTGGTGTCAGCCCGACTCCTTGGTCCTAATTAGCGTTTGGTCCAAATGAATACTTTGAAAATGTTTGGGAGCGCTCGCCATTGGTGGAAGCTCATTTGGAATTTGACTTGGATGATAGAGCTTTTCTTTGACATTTCATTTCCTTTTCTATTGTTGGCTAGCTCCACTGCTTTTACCAAAAGTTGGCGCACACTGATCAATAATTTTTATTAAGTTTCAACACACCCTGGCACTTAGGTCATTTATCAAAGAGATAGCATATGAATCTTGTTCACGTACTGGCTAGGGTATTGCTGACACTCAGGTTTTTTGTAGCCTTCATTAACTTTATCCCATCCTCGAATATCATCAGATCGGGTCTAAACTCAAATCTCTAGTCCCCGTTCGTCAAGTGATATCTCAACTCATCTCATCAATCATGCAGTTGTGAAAGTGATTGTGCTGATCATATTCTTTTTGAAGGTAGAGATGAAGAGTGCAATATAGCGCTCAAATCATTCAAACTAGGGAAGTGTGGATTATTAAGTTCAAAATCCTAATGACTAAGACAGGCTAACTCAAAATCTCAAGATCTCAGAAATCAAGTATCCTCAAAAATCCTCAAGCCTTGAGTAATGGTGAATGTGTCAGGAATATATCGACCAAGGAATGCATGAAATGCTTGATGAAATGCAAGACCATGAGTGATGATTTTCTTTTTGTCTTTTTTTTAATGAAAATTTTTTTCCGGGTCTTTGTTTTGTTGTTTTTGTTTTTATTTTTTTTGAAATACAGGTAATACACACTACTTGTACCCATCCCTGATGTTAGATAAAAACGATGAAAGTACGAGCTATGGATAAAGTAGAAAATATATACAAACACACCCCCTATACTTAGCTTGTGCTATGTCCTCATGGTACAAAGTGAAATGTAGACATAGCTCGTACGAAGTATAGATGGGCCAAAAACAAAAAGAGGTGAAGTGATGTATCAACAATGGTACTGGTCCCCCATACTTAAGCTCAGGTTAGCCTAAGTATAATCGGATATTTACAGAAGGGGAACCGGGTAGATTTGCGGATGTACAAGATCAAGGAGGTTTGCGACGGACCTTCTTGCAGGAGTGTGGAGGGAGATAGTATGGAGATGTGGAGTGTGATGAAGAGGGGGTCGATGACGAAGACCAGCCATCGTCGGAGTCGTCCTCAGGAGAATAGTAGTCGTCTGCAGAGGATCTCCAACTTTTGTCGATCATAGGTAAGTGCCCATGGATCAGAGCTGTACCTATTGCACTTATCTGATGAACCTCATCAGGACCGGACGAGGTCTCTTCAGAAATCACCTGATGTCTAAGGTCAAAGGTGGCTTTCTTGATCGGTTTGTTTCCTTGGAAAGTATTGGGAGGAAGTTGGACAGTCTTCATCTCCCTGTCTTGAGTAACCGGTGTGGCATCAGTGAGTTCCTCATCAGATGAATCCCCATAAAAGTCGACCAATTCTTGAAGGGTCATGCACTGCTTCGATCGAGGGAGATTGTTCCTGCGGATCTTGTGGTTTATGGCTGAGGGTGTTGATGTCACTTCCGGATGATCATGAATTTTGGTGACATCGGATGTTTCCGGAGTCGGTTCCTTATATGGTTCAAGTATCTCATGATTTACTGCCGATTCAAAGATTGGACCACTCAAATAATCGTGTTGATCTTCAATAATATGGTCCAATTCCTCATAAGCTCCAAAATCATGATTTTCCTAGGAGCAGTGATAGGGTGGTGAGAATCCGAAGTTTGTCCAACAGTTGGTCTTGTAGGTGACTCTCCTACGGGTTGTATCAGTGTGTCCTGCAGAGATGTCTGATAATGTGAAATAGTTATCTCCTGATCATAACTGTTGGTTTCAAGTCGGTTTTCCTCAGAACAGGACGTGTCATTGGGGAATTGTTCATTGTGGTCCGAGTTCGGGAACTTGATTTCTTGAGTCTCGCAATCGACGATCGCCTTAGCGAAGGCTAAGAACGGCTTTCCTAAAATGATAGGAGACTCAGACATTCTTCTGGGGTGCTCAATGTCAAGGACAATAAAGTCCACTTTATTATCTTTACCCCGGAAATTTATGACGACAGAAACGATCCCCCGCGGTCTTTTGATGGATCGATCGGGTAATTGAACGATCAACCTAGTCTTTTTGAGTTGTCCGAATTTAAGTTGATTAAAGACAGACTTTGGGAGGATGTTTAATGTAGAGTCGTCGTCTAACCGAACATGGGTGAATGTAGAATCCTCAATTTCACATGTGAACCAAGTCAACCGCTTGACCTTGTGGCTTTTGATTTTATGATTCATCACCAAAGAACTAGCCATAGATATGACATGATATTCAGTCCTAGATCGTTTCTTGCCCGTCTTTTTGGGGTTCAGTCGACTCTTCACCAATCTCTTAAGGGTTGCACTTGAACTTAGAAGGGAATACCCCGCTTCTCGAGGAAAGAGTTGCTAGACCGAGGCATTAGAGTTACCAGTTTGGGGGAGGTTGTTTCTTTGTTACTTCTGAGGTGGGGAGCTACATATCACTTACACTGTACAAGTCAGATTCATAGTCGTAAGAGTTTGCGTATGAGTTGAAGTATTTTTGACCTGGCTATTGAGGAGACTTGGACAGAGTTTTGGGATTTTCAAGGACTGTTGGATTTCAAATTTGGTTCTCATTAAGGTTCCGACCGCACTAAAATTCCAAAGGTCCGACTTAAGCTCCAAACTTTGATTTTGTGAAGACAAGTTTGATAATTAAACTTAATCCACATTTCTTCTTTTTCTTTTCTTTCTTTTTCTTTTTGCACTTATTGCATAAGTGTTTGCTAGGGACTAGCAAAGGTAAAGTATAGGGGGATGATGAATCCACATTTCATCATCTTTATTCTATCATTTTGGCACCAAAAACCCTAGCAAATGCCTGTAAATAGCATTAAAATCATCATCTTAGCATCCATGCATGTGCATTATATTAGTGTATAAAATACTGTAATTAAAGCCAAATTATAGAATAAATAAAAGAAAAGAAAAAGAATAAAATATTGTAAATATTTTATGACCCGAAACCCCGAGACCTAGGCATCTTGATGAATAGGTCAACAAGGAATAAAGTAGGGGGAGATAAGGGCCAAATACCTATATTTATTAATTCATTCTTTATTCATTTTGGGACCTATTTTTGGTTCCGCTTTTTATACACCAAATAAAGAAACTTTGTACATGAAAGTTGTAGATAATTAAATAAAGAAAATTACAAAATTGATTTCACTGAAAAATAATGTACAGATAAAAAGTTGCGGTCTAAATAAAAATCCAGAATGCCAACTTCCCAGACCCGTATCTCACAACTGACAACTCCAAATGCAGCATACTCACCTTTAATTGTATATAGAATAAAATAATCTATTTAATGGTGATGGTTTCGCATTTGGCGGAGCTACGGTCTGAAAGTTGACTTTTGGATCCTTATTGTATACTTGTACAGATTAAGATATTCAATTTATTATTTATTTATTATTTTTTATAATTTTATATTTTTATAATGTTGTGAATACACTTATAATAATTATGTACATTAAAAGTGGAATAAAAACCAAAAATAAAAAATAAAATACTTGTATATAGAACACATAGATACATTACCTATACCTATACATACCTGTTTATAATTTATTAATTATACAAAATAAATCAGAAAAATAAACTAAAAATATATTTATGTATATAAAAGTATTTTATAATTTTAGAAAATAATAAATAAAAATAATAGAATTAAAATACACAAAATAAAATAAAGTAATAAAGTATATAGGTATTATACCAATAAGGTGTGTAAATATAAACTTATAAAAATATGCCTCATAAAAATAAATAAAAATCATAATAAAATACTACATAAAATTTTAAGCATTTTTTATTTAATAACCACAATTTGATTCGACTATTTTCTATTTTTAATCGAATTAATAAAATGATTTTCAAGTCTTTTCCCTGGTTGGTCCACGTGGACCAACCAGGAGCCTCCGACTGTTGACCAGCGGGTCAACAGTCTGACCTTGCCTCCTGTACCTCTTCTCAACCCTTCCCGAGACCCGTCCTTCTTGATTTTTTCGCCATCACTGCGTTGCTCGAGAGGGGCCGACTTCTTCACGAAACTTGTTCCCTGTAGATCCACCTACCTCGCCGCCCTCCTAGATCTACCCAGATCTCCTCCTCTCGCCCGTGACTCCTCCTCGAAAACACGCGCCCACCACTCTTCAAATACAAACCCATTACTTCCTTCCCCGGGTTGAACTGCAAATCATCCAGCTCCTTCCCCCCTTGGAGTCGCTCTAGCACCGTGGAGGTGACAGCTCCAGGTCTACACCTTCGAGGAGGCGGATTCGCGCGAGTTGGGCGCGTTCCACCCCCACCTCCGGCGGGTGTCCCCGTGAGGTACTCACCCTCTGGCCCTTGGCCATCGAGGCAGCCACTATTCCCATTTTTATCTCCGTCTCGTTCCTGTTAATGTTAGGATCTTTTCGCTCTTAATCCATCGTCAAATCCCTCATCGAATCGTTCCATAGATCACCTCGCCGGAGCGCAACTCCGGCGAGCCCACATCTCGCTTTCCACGCTACCTTCGAGAGCCACCTGAGGTCGAGGCATTTTGCCCTCGGCCTCCTTAATCTTTTTGTGCAGGTACTGAAGCCCATCGAAGCGTCTGGAGCAATTTTGCCCCCCTCGCCGGAGCACCTGGGCCCTTGTAGCTCCGCCACCTCCGTGCGAGACCACCGGCGAACGCCGGTGGCCTTTGATGGTTCCAGACGTCAGCTGACACCTGCAGGAGCACCCTCGACCGGTTTACAAGCTCAATCGTCGCCGTAGCCGGACGGAGGAGCTCGGAGAACTTCACCCAACCGGAGCTCCTCCGTGTTCTTCCCTCTGCCTCCGGGGCCGTCTGATCAACGAGGAGCGCCCAGATCGCACAGACACCGTCGGATCACGAGCATCCCCAGCCGTTCGATCAATCCTGGATGTCTTAATCTGGGCCGTGGACGACGAAGAGGTATCGGGCATTTTTCAGCTGACATGTGGACAAGTGAAGTCGCCCAGCCGTCCGATCGCGCCTAGCGGGGGTAATTTTGCACGATACCCCTGCCAATTTTGTAATATTTTATTAGGACACAAACTTTCATTAGCCGCTTAAAAGATTTGTAATATTTACTGATAAGACCCCCAGCTTTTAACTATTGCATCCAGGTCCCTTGCCACGTCACCTCACGTGACCAGTTCACGTGAGGTGTGGGTATTTTGCAGAGGGATCCTCTAAGGTCTTGCTATTTCTAATTAGTCCCAGAACGTTGACATCAGCGTTAAATATTTTGGACATTTTGCATACAAGCCCTTGAGATTTTCGGATATTACAGTTAGGTCCCTGCCAGGCGCGTGTATAACACGTGCGTGGCTTGGATATTTTGTGCTAAAGTCCCTCCGGGTTTTGTAATTGTCTTTTGGTGCTATAAATTGAACATTCAGTATAAACTTTTGTGGAAAATTGCATGTATGCCCCTGGTTGTTTTAATATTTTCACTTATGCCCTCGCCAGGACTGTTTAATGTTTGGATACTTGTTCTAATTGTTTAAAATATCACTTTAAGTCCAAAAATTCCACAAAAATAGTTTTAAGCTCCTGGACACCTGTGCTTTGAAGCCGTCACTTTAGTTTTTGATTTTATTTTATTTTCACATTTATTAAAAATCAAGAACTTGCTTCATGTGCACTGTCTAGCTTAGAAAATACCAAAAAAAAATAGTAAAATACCTCTAAAAATTCCAAAAAAATTACCTAGTGTCTATTTTATCCTATTTTAGTGTCAGTCCGAAAATCACTAAAAATCTCAAAAGAAAAACCTTAAAAATTCGAAAAGACTCAAAAACTTCAAAAAAATCTAAAAAATTAAGGAAACCTCCAAAAAAATACAAGCTCAGCTCCTGTTTGTTGTATATTTCAGTATCTTGATTTGAAAATTGGTGTAAAAAATTTTGAGTACTGGTTGCTATTTTTAAATCCCACTTTACTCACAGCCAGCACATATTTCACTGTTTGCCTTGTTTTGCTATTTAAAAATATCCAAAAACACCTTGAAAAATCCCCAAAAATCACAAAACAGTAGAAAATCATAAAAATATCAAAAACAATTTATTTCTGAATTTTTGGTAATTTTTACTTAGTTTTATAAATATTTTACTTTGTCTTTTATTCCATTGTCTATAAATTCCAATATTGAAAAAGAAAAAAAAATATAAAATATAAAAAGAAAATATAAAATCAGTAAAGTAAAAATAAAAATAAAAAAATATAAAATCAAAAATAAAAAAAAATTTTTAAAAATTAAAACCCATAAAAATTTCCTTGCTTGCTTAGTGTAAACACATCACACACACACACACACTCACTTGTGCACACTCTTGTGAATTGCCCTGTTTGCTCCCTGTGTTCGAACTCTCTGCATACTTGCCCTTTACATCATTTGTGCAGAGTTAAAAATAAATTTTAACTCCACATTATTTCTAATTATTGATCTTTAGTGTGGGTTAATTGTTGACTTTAATCGAGATTTGTGTGGTTGACACTTCGACTGAGTTCACGCTTTGTGTTGAACTTAAGACCACCGATCATCGGCCAAATCAAGGGACCCTGTGAATAATGCAGAAAATTTAAATCTATACTAACACTCTCTCACAAAATAACAATCAGTCTTCTGTGCAGGTCCTTGATTTATATCCAAAATTAGCTTCGAGTATTCTGCGAAGAGAGAAAATGCGGTTAGTATCAGAAGTAAGAGAGAGATGCAAAATAAATGCAGAAAAAATGACACAAAAATTAATTTCACAAAAACTAATTAAAAAAATGATTTAAAACCCTAAAAATTCGCCGTTCCCCGGCAACGACGCCATTCGATGAACGCGAAATTCACCTCTTTAATAATCGTAAATTGAAGTATAGGAGGCGAAAATCGGCTGATCAAAATACCACAAGCTTTGAATGTTGTGGAATAATTTTTACTTGGCAAGTCTACCAAGGTTGAGCTCACGGAACGGTGATTTTTAGTTGCGTGTTCTTGAATCAAATTAAATAATTAATAAGTGCTCGATTAATTTCTACGTTGATAAAATGTACAATGCAATGAGATGCAATTAGATGAAAAAAATACAGAGACAACAGTTCAACACAGGATCTGAGATTAAGATTTTTGCTTCAAAATATAATAATCAATGACCTCAAATTTTATCACAGATCAATCGATATAGATCAAGAAAAATATTCAAATTAATCCCAGATTGCAATCATAAGAGGAATATATTATCCTACTTCCAATGAATAGAATATCAAAGTATAGGAATTGTCCTCAAAATTCGTGTGATTTAAATCCCCAAATATAATAATCAATGATTCAAAGGGAATTATTCAATGTAAAGTCCTCAGTAATGCTCCTGCAAAAGAATTCATCAATTTTTCCAAGGTAATTGTGGCACCGATATGTCAAAATAAGCATGCATATGCCAACATATATACTTAATAATAATTATCAATAAACATCCTCAAATCTGTTCACAAATTATGCTAAGTTGTAGAGCATGAAAATAGCTTCAAAATGACATATTATATGCTAAAGCGGAGTCCGTATGACAAAGATATGATAAAATGAAAATTCAGGGACTAAAATGTAGATAAAAAAATTTTTTTTCTTTGCAAAGAGGACCCTAGGAGGACTTATCTGTAATTAACAAAAACTTGAGGGGCCCGAATTTAATTTACCTACTGGCGGGGGTATTTATGAAATTTCAGAAACTTTGGAGGGCATGGCTGCAATTTTCCTACGCTCACGTGCCGTGCACGTGCGCCCAGGAGGCTCGGGTCGGCGGCGGAGGCTCAGGAGCGTGGCTGAGGCTTGAGGTTCGGACACCAGAGCTCAGGCTCGGATGCCCGAGCCTACGTGGTTGTGAATGGAGCTTCGGGGGCCCGAGGCGGAGGCTCGGGAGGGTCCGAGCCACAGGCCGGGGCCTAGGCTCGGTCTGCTGATGTGGCAGTATTGGAGCTGTTGGATCAAAGGGTTGAGCCCCTGATCTGACGGTGGCTGGGCGTCGTGATGGAGGGCGGGGCGGCCGAAGGAGCTTGGCGAGGGCGGAGGCGCGGAGGTCGGGCTGCCGATGCGCGGCGGAGGCTCGGGACGAGACCGGCCAAGGCGGTGGTTGAGGAGCTCGACTGTGGTCGGCGGAGGCGCGGAGGTCGGGCGGCACCCCCCGCGCGGCGGAGGTGACTGGAGGCGGAGCTCGAGCGCTCGGCCGACACACGGTCGAGCGGTGGCGGGTGCGGCTGGGAAGGAGGCGACGGGCGGAGGCTGACACCACGCAAGGCGGAGAAGCCGAGGTGGCGGCGGTGAGATTTTGAAGGTGAACCTGCAAAGGAAGAAGAGAAGTAAAAGTATATACCTGGGGGTTAGGAGTTCGCCTGATGAAAGGAGCGTGGGTGGTTCTGGTTATGGCTCAAGTCGCCGGCGTGCGACGAGCTAAGCAGCTCGATAAGGGGCTGCGACAGAGCTCCTTGAAGCTCTGGATCTCGCCACGTTCGGCCACTGTCATCGGCGTAGGAAGAGAAGGGTGGATGGTTTTTGCGGCCGGCGAGGGAAGGCTTTTTATGGGAAGATGGTGATAACGGCTAGAGAAGGAGAACGACTGCCGCGCAAGCGTTACGCGTGAGGAGGAGAAACAGCAGGGGAGGCCATGCGTGCGTTGGGGAAGAAGGTGACAGGGGTCACGTGCTGGGCACGTGACCCGGAGGGGAGGGGTTGGAGAGAGAGTGAGGGTGCCACGTGGCACGCCCAGGAGCTGCCACGTGGCACCACAAAAATTTCAGATCTTGGAGATGGAAAACGACGTAGAAGATGACCTCGGATCGAAAAAATTTCTTCACGAAAGTTGTTCGTGTCATCGAGATCTACAACTTTTATGAAGGGCCTGGGACCAAAAGAGGTCATCTATGAGAAATGGTATTTTTGGTGATTCTCCATGTGTATAGAAAACCGGGTTTTTGGGATTTTGTATTTTTTTGGTGTTTTTAAAGGGGATAAAAATTATAGAAAAATGCGACAAATTGCAAGAAAAATATTTACACACTAATCTAATTTTTTGCATTTTTAATAGATAAGAAAATAGGAAAATAAAATAGAAGTCAAAAACACTCAACTTTTGTACAGACCGACAACGGACACTTGAACTTGGTCAGTTTCTTTGATCTCAGTTTTGATCTGGATTTGGATTTTTACGTCACTTAATAAAACTTTCATCAAAGAATACAAATAAAAAAGAAATAAAATTAAAAGGGTTAATTAAGGACATAAAAACTGAGGTCAAAAATAGCAAAAAGTCAAAATGCGCAAAAGAAGCCCAAAACCCAACTTTCACAAATGAGCTCCGAATTTTACGAAATTGGTCTTGTTTTGAAGGTATTTGAAAATGGAGTACTTTAAAAAGTTAGTAGACCAAAATCGGACACTGTATGTGGGAGATATGCTCATTTTAGTCTGTCAGATGTGAGATTTGACTTTGGGATTATTTGACACTTATTGGAGTTAGTAAATTTTTTGTATTTTTTATTTAATAACGTTAGTAATATCTACACAATGGAGATGGTTTGGGGTCAATCGGAGTTAGGATGAATTAATAAAAAATGTGAGAAGTTAGCGGCTTTTTGGGCTAATTTACACTGATGATTTTAAATGCAATTATGCATGATGAAATGCAAATGTTATTCACATATGTATGAATGATAATAATGCTCTATTAGTGATTAATTATAGGTGAATGATGGGGAACATAGCCTAAATGACCAATTTTAGCATGATGAATACGAGATTCGTCATCTGCTTAGGGCGTTTTTCATCCGTGCATATCATTTAGTGTAAATTAAATTCCTTATCTTGCGTCCCGCATGAAGAACGCGAGGATTTACTATAAGTCTTCTTCTTAAGCATGCATCATTGACTTACGTTTGCATTGGATTTTCGATTCTCCTCTTCAAGTTTTACAACTTAGGAATTAAAGGAATTGGGACTGCTTGTTCAGTGTAAATTTCTATGCTCACATAAACTTCAGTGACAACCTTAATTTAAAACTAGGACCGCTAATCAAGGTAACTATAAATAAAACTGACTTAAAATCAACCTGTGTCTGGTGGAGAGAAACCTACTCATTGTTTGTAAGGACTAGAGTGCACACTTAGGACAAAGCCAAAACGGAGAAATTTCACAAAGACTACTATTTTTAAAAATAATTAGCTACTTTTCAGCGAGGGTTTAGGGTAGCCATTTTATGGTCCGACTTCCCTTAGCAGAGTGGGTGGTTTAGAGGACACTGCGGAAGGCTCTATCCTCAAGTAACATGGGTAGCCGTTTAAACGGTCCGTACTTACACCTATACTGGTTGAAAGTAGGTGCAACTAGTTGTACGAACTCGGGACAGTCTTTGTGAAATATTTCAGTACCTAACAACTCTGTTTAATTTTCAATATTGTTTTATCATTTAATTAAAATTGAAAAGATAAGCGGCTGGACCCTAATGTACCTTCATCAGTGTTGAGTAGGTGAACTTGAGAATCTGACTGTTGTTTCTTTGTGTATGCGTTCTCGTGAAGACTCTCTTCTCGACCCCTCTTGGTCTTAAGGTCATCATCTTTTGCACTCCTCCTCCTTCAGGGTTCAGTCAATCCCATACTAACCCTTCATTTCACTCCTCCACTAAAGAAACTTTTATCCTTACTAATTCTTTACTTAATCCAGATACTTAATTCTGAACTCTTTACTTCTGAAGGTGAGTCACAATGCCTCCAAAGAAGAACCTTGGTGACGACGAGAATGACAATGACCCCATTCGAGCACTCTTGGCTAGAATAACCGCTGCTGAACAACACAATAAACTGCTTAGGGCGCAGATAGCAGTAATGCAACACGATGAAGCTGCTATGGAAGACACGTACCTCCCTGAATTGGATGATGACTATAACTGGTTGAGACCGGTACCCCCTGAGCATGCGTTCAATCACAAACCGCATTTCATTGCATTGTTGCTGAAGTTTGGAGGGAATAATCATGAAGAACCATATATCTTCCTCTGTGATTTTGAGTTAGTCTACACTAACCTCTGCCACCCTTGAGTTAGTCAAGATTACATAAGGCTGAGAGCTGTCCCCTTTGCCTTGACTGATAAGGCGGCTTACTGGCTGAAGAACTTAGAGGAAGTAGTCACTACATGGGCCACATTAAAGACTCTATTTTTAAAGAAATTCTACCCAGTTAGTAGAATCAATCAGATGAGGATCAAGCTCACGAGATTTACCCAACACCCGAGCGAACCACTCAATGAAACCTAGGAAAGATTCATAGACCTAATCCAAAAATGCCCAGGACACAGGATAAGTAAAATGATGATGGTCCAAAGTCTTATTAGTGGGTTGAACCCTGAGAGCTAAGGGTTAGTAAGTGCATCCTGCGGAGGAAGCTACATGGGACGCCACGAGGACACCGTCTACAAGGTGTTCGAAATACTTGCTGAATCCAACCGTGCACAAATCACCAGCCGAGCTTACATAGCTGGCTCCAAAAAGATGGTGAATAATCTGACGACCGATCAGAGTGCTGATATGGGGATAATAGATGATAAGCTAACTATGGTCGAACAGATTTAAAAAAAGGTGGACGAACTCCATAAATCATCTGATCTGGAGAATTTGGCTAAAATGCCTAAGTAAATGGAGGAATTGGCTGACAGGGTATCTAAGATTCAGATACCTGTCCTGACTTCACCCTTTGCCCCACACACACAAAATTCACTACATTCAAGGTCCAGGGGTAGGTCAACAGAGCCATTGGGGTGGAGACCAAGTCTTGTCCCATCAAAAAGAAGAAATCTTTGCTCAAGCTATTTACGAGGAACCTCCACAAGTCATGGAGATAAACGAAGTTTGGTATAAACTGGAACCTGTAAATTGTTCAAACCAAAACTCTACTTCGAACCCTTGTCCACCACATGACCGACCCACCTACCAGCCTCAACCGCAACAACAACAACAGTACCGCACGGATTATCAGAACCCGCAACCACAGCCACAACAGAATCAACACCAAGGTCAACAGGGCCAATTCAGACAATATCAACAGCCTCAAGCCAGGCAGGGCCAGGGATCCTCCTCTTTTTCTACCTCTCCGGAACTCCAACGAGTGCTGGACGAACTTCATGACATGAGAGTCGACATAAATCGACTCTGTCGATGGGGAGATGAGGTAACCGCACCACAAACCATGATTCCAGCTCAAGTCCAAGCTAACCCAAATAGCCTCGGACATAATCAGATATTAATATCTGAATATTCCTTACCTGAACATGAGCTCTTATCGAATAATAATGCTTATCATATTTCTCATAGGAGCGGAAGGACTGTAACCATGCCTGATCAAGCGAAGGAACATGGTGACATAGCCCCAGTGTCCACAAATTCACACAATCCTGGGGATATTGAGGAAGAGAGACAAGAGGATAAAGATGAAGACCCACCTACACCACCCGTGATACACTGCACCACTGGAGATAATGGAGAGTCAGAATATGAGTCTGACGAAGAAACACCACCAAGACATCTGCAAAAACTGACCACCAATTTCCCCGTTTTTAGTCCGAGTCATGTAAACAATTTTTCATTCAATAAAAATGATGTTTTTGATCACAATGAGTCCATCCCTTTCCTCAGTGCTCTTATGACAGGAAAGAAGAAAAATATAAAAAACCAAAAAATGATGATGAGATGGCCCGCATCTGTAAAGAAAAGATTAAAGTCACTCTGTCCCTAGACGAGATGATAGAAAGAGACCCAGCTTTTCGAAAGTACCTTAAGGGTGAGATGCATACCAACAAGGGCCAGAAAAAAGACTCCTAGCCGAACAAAGAAGCACATACTCTCTGTTGCCACATCTCGTCTTATAAAAAATGAGCTGCCAAGGAGGAAAAGAGACATGGGTGCTCACTTTGTCACTAGCCAAATCAAAGAAATCAAGTTTACAAGAACATTGTTAGACAATATCCCATCCATCAATCTCATGCTCACAACCCTATTTGGGCATCTGAATCTAGGTCCTCTTAAGCAATCTGCAGATGTACTTCAATTCGTAGATACATCAACTAAGAGACCTAGGGGGGAGATTCGAAATATTGCCATCAACAAAGAGGGACAAAATTACCTAGTAGATTTCACAATACTTGACATGGATGTCTCTAGAAATTGGAAAGACTCCCAAATGATACTAGGGTGACCCTTCCTTGGGACCGCATGAGCTATATTCGATTACACATCCAGGAGAATCCAGTTGGAGAAGTGGAACTTAAAATGAAGCAAAATAGGTTTGAAAGACCTGACACTGAGTTGAGCACTGAGTATGAAAAATCAGAAACTGAGGCTGAATATACAGAAGCAACAGTTGGGCCCTAGAGACAAAACCCAACCGTTATGATAGAATCAGCCTCATCTGGAGAGGAAATTGTTGATGATCTAGTCTGCCAGCTCATTCATGCATCTACATATACACTCGGAGACTCAGAGGCCCCTCTGGACCTGTCAGTCCATTCTCTTTATGGACAATCCCAGAGTGAGGTACACATATCGGACACGACGCTTGCCACACCACATTCCATCATTAGCGATCCGATCCCTGAAGCAACCAAGATGGTGGCCGATATGCAAGCATCCACATCACAACAAGAAGCACCTCTGAGAGGACCAGATTTGGGTAACAATACAGACTTACCCGAGCTCAAACCATTGCCCCCTACGCTTAAGTATGCCTTCCTTGCAGGAGATAAGGGATAGTTTTTGGTCATCATTAGTTCACATCTGATCGAAGAGCAGGAGATCCGCCTGCTTAATGTTTTGGAGAAAAATTGCAAGGCTATAGGATGGAGATTGTCTGATCTTCCAAGGATAAACCCAGCCCTACGCTCACACCATATTTACCTGGAGAATAATACTAAACCCTCCCGTGAATGCCAATGTAGGTTGAATCCAAACTTATGGGAAGTGGTTAAGACTGAGATCGGAAAATGGTGTAAGGCTGGTTTCATATATCCCATCTCAGACTCCAAGTGGGTGTCACCTTTGCATGTTGTTCCGAAAAAGTCGGGACTTCAGATTATAACCAATGAGGAGAGAGAAGAGATCACGACACGGGTACTTACATCGTGGCGTGTCTGTATGGATTACATGCGGTTGAATGCTGCAGCGAAGAAGGATCACTTTCCGTTGCCTTTTATTTATCAAATCTTGGAGAGATCGGCATGGAGAGAATACTTTTGCTTCTTAGACAGGTACTCGAGCTACAATCAGGTAGCCATAGCCCCCGAAGACCAGGAAAAGACTACTTTTACATGTCCTTTCGACACATATGCATTTAAGCGCATGCCTTTTGGGCTTTGCAACGCCCTCGACACCTTTTAACAATGCATGATTGCGATTTTTGCCGAAATGGTTGGCGATTTCCTGGAGGTCTTCATGGATGACTTCTCGGTCCATGGTGATTCATTCGATGATTGTCCAGCGCACCTGTATCGAGTACTCCAAAAGTGTAGGGAAGTGAATCTGGTGCTCTCTTGGGAGAAAATCCATTTCATGGTAAATGAGGGCATTGTATTGGGGCATATCATCTCCAAAAAGGGAATGGAGGTTGTCCTTGCCAAAGTCGATGTGATCAAGAAGCTCAAGCCACCTACTAATGTAAAACAAGTATGGTCTTTACTGGAGCATGTCAAATTTTACAGGAGATTTATCAAGGATTTTTCAAAAATTTCCCGACCGCTGACTGACCTCCTAGGGAAAGACACTGAGTTCCTAGTAGATCATAAGTGTCTTGAAGCCTTCGAACTACTCAAAAGGAGGATCATTGAGACTCCTGTCCTACAAGCACCCGACTGGTCTCTTCCCTTTGAGATTATGATAGACACATCCGATTTCGCAATAGGGGTTGCGTTAGGACAACGAAAGATGGAATCCCGTATGCTATTGACTACGTAAGCAAAGTTTTATACCATGCTCAGAAAAATTACATTGTGATCGAAAAGGAATTGCTTGCTGCAGTCTTTACCTTGGAAAAATTTTGATCTATACTTTTAGGATCGAAGGTGACATTTTACACAGATCAATCAGCCATTCGATACTTAATGGCAAAAAAGACGTGAAAATGCGACTCCTTAGGTGGATACTATTGCTTCAAGAATTTGATATGGAGATTAAAGACGAACTTGGGGTTAAGAATGTCATGGCTGATCATTTATCATGGATCGAACATAACAAAATCCCTAAATCTGAATCCATCCGTGAAACCTTCCCCGACGAGTCAATTTCTGCTATTGACTTACTCCCCTGGTATGCCGACACAGTGAATTATCTTGTCTCCAAGAAAGTTCCTCAGGGTTGGCCCAGGAATAAAATCGATCGACTCATATATGAAGAGAGACACTACCATTAGGAGGATCCGTTCCTTTTCTTTGAAGGATCGGATTTCATATGGAGAAGATGTATTCCTCAAGAGGAATACCAAAGCATCCTCAATCTATGTCATACCCTGGAGGCGGGAGGACATCATTATGGGAAAAGGACCGCTGAGAAAATACTGCAATGTGGATTTTACTAGCTGACCTTTTTTAAAGATGCTTATAATTTTGTCAGGTCATGCCAGGTCTGTTAGAGAATGGAAGAGACCATTGGTCCCAAAGATGCCATGCCTATGCAACCAATGATCATTTGTGATGTATTCGACGCATGAGGCATTGACTTTATGGGCCCATTCCCTAATAGTCAAGGATTTGAATATATTCTTCTCACGGTAGATTATTTATCCAGGCAGGTGGAGGCTATCCCTACTCAAGCAGTAGATAGCAAAACTGTTTGCAAGTTTTTGAAAGATAACGTTATCTCAAGGTTTGGAATCCCAAAGGTATAAATATCTGATGGAAGTAGCCACTTTGTCAACTGGGAGGTGTGGAAGTTGACTAAGGAATACGATATAGAGCACCGTGTCGCTAGTCCTTACCATCCACAGTCCAATGGCATGGCCGAGGTGTCAAACAGGGAGGTTAAAGGAATTTTACAGAAGCTCGTCCGCCCTGACAGGAAGAACTGATCCCAACTACCGGATCAGGTTCTATGGGCTTACCAGACAGCTTATAAGACCCCATTGGGCACCTCCCCATTTTGAATGGTATATGGAAAACCGTGTCATTTGTCTGCAGAACTCGTGCATAAATCAGAATGGGCAATCAAAAAGACTAATTGGAATTGCCACCAAAGAAAGAAGAACCGAGAGATGGATTTGAATGAACTATCCAAAATATGAAATCATGCTTACGAAAACAACACCATTTACAAGGACAAAGTAAATAAATGGCATGACAAAAATATTTGAACAAATAACTTTATCCCAGGGTAGAAAGTATGGTTATTTAATGCAAAATTGAAAATTTTCCAAGGTAAATTGAAATCAAAATGGATGGGGCCCTTCATCGTAAGAGAGGTACACAATAACGGTAGTGTTGAAATCTCAAAGACCGCAGATAGCACGCAAACATATATAGTCAACGGTCAGCTACTTAAACACTTTATCGGATCTAACAAGCAATTGGTACAAGTAGAATATATCTCCTTCACTCAGGGCATAACTTTTGACGAAAGATTTGAACTTCCCAGATAGACCACCTCTTTAAATCCAATACTCTCCTGTATATCCATCAACCCGCCCTCGGTTCCCCAATACTTAGTATAAGGGGACCGATATCATTGTGTATACATCAATTTTATTCTTTTCGTTCACCCTCGACTGCCTCATTTCATGCTTTTCTTTCATGCTTAGTCCCTCAAAAGTCTAAGTGTAGGGGGGCATGTTGAATTCTATTTTTCTTGTCTCAGCTATACTTAGTACGAGTTATGTCTACATTACACTTTGTGCCATGAGGACATAGCACATGCTAAGTATATGGGGGTGTTTGTATATATTCTATCTACTTTATCCATAGCTTGTACTTTAATCATTTCATCTAACATCGGAGATGGGTACAAGTAGTGTAGATTTTGTTTATATTACCTATTTTTCAAAAAAAAAACAAAACAAAAAAAAAGAATTTTTTTGCATAAAACAAATTCACTCATGGTCTTGCATTTCAATAAGCATCTCATGCATTCCTTGGTTGATATATTCCTGATACATTCACTATCACTCAAGGCTTAAGGATTTTGAGGACACTTGATTTCTGAGATCTTGAGTCTGAGCCAGCCAGCATTATTTATTAGGATTTTGAACTTAATAATCCACACTTCCCTTGTTTGAAAGATTTGAGCGCTATATTGCACTCTTCATCTCTACCCTCCAAAGAATATGATCAGCACAATCACTTTCACAACTGCATGATTGATGAGTTGACATATCACTTGAGGATCTAGTACTAGAGATTTGAGTTTAGACCCGATTTGATGATATTCGAGGATGGGATAAAGTTAATGAAGGCTTCAGAAAACTTGAGTGTCAGCAAAATCCTAGCCAGTATGTGAACAAGTTCATATGCTATCTCTTTGATATCTACCTATGTGCCAGGGTGTGATGAAACTTAATGATAATTGTTGGTAAAATCAGTGGAGCTAGCCAACAAAAGCAAAGAAATGTAAAAAAAAGCTCTATCATCCAAAATTAAATTATAAATGAGCTTGCACCAATGTCGAGCGCTCCCAACCATTTTCAAAGTGTCCACTTGGACTAAGCGTTAATTAGGACCAAGGAGTCAGGCTGACACCAAAAAAGGGCTCTGCATCGTAAATGCTACAAGTCTGGGTGTCGAAGGTACCTTAGATACTCAAAAGAGACACACCCCGGTGTATTCCCAGGAAGACAAATGCAGACGACTCCACATTCTTTTGACGGACACATTGATCAACAAACTTCTACTTGTGTTGAGTAAAAAGACACTCAAGAGGACCCTTGTTCTAATGTGAGGGAGAGAAAATTAGACACAATCCTATACCCTCCATCATCTGCCCGTCCATCTACATTTCAAGACTGATAAACTAATGAGACGGTTGACTGAAGCAACAATATACTTATTCCCTAGTGTTGAGGATTAGGTCTAGAGGAGACTCTCCTAGACTGGGACTTTGGGTGATGACTTGACTCGACTCTCATAAATACAGTAATGAATTGTGCCATGAAAATTCACATGCACATTCGGGGATATATTCAACTAAGTCATTCTACTAATGCTCGGGGACGAGCATGATTTAAGTATAGGGGTATGATGAATCATGTATTCATCATGCTAAAATTGGTCAATTAGGCTCTGTCCCCCAAAATTCACATGCATTTAATCAATAATGGAGCATCATTAGCATACACACATGTGTAAATAATATTTGCATTTCATCATGCATAATTGCATTAAAAATTCCAATTGTAAAGTAGCCCAAAAAGCCGCTATCTTCTCACATTTTAGTTAATTCATCCTAACTCCGATTGACCCCAAATTACCTCCATTATATAGATATTATGAACAACATTAAATAAAAAATATAAAAAATTACTAACTCAAATAAGTGTCAAATAATCCCAAAGTCCAATTTCACATCCGACGGACTAAGATGAGCATATCTCCCTCACACAGTGTCCGATTTTGGTCTACTCACTTTTAAAGTACTCCATTTTCTAATACCTTCAAAACAAGACTAATTTCGTAAAATTTGGAGTTCATATGTGAAAGTTTGGATTTTGAGCCTCTTTTGCGTGTTTTAAATTTTTTCTATTTTTGATCAAAGTTTTTATGTACATAATTAACCCTTTTAATTTAATTTTTCATCATTTGTGTTCTTTGATGAAAGTTTTATTAAGTGACATAAAAATCCAAATCCAGATTAAAACTGAAATAAAAGAAACTGACTGAGTCCAAGTGTCTGTTGTGAGTCTATACAAAAATTGTGTGTTTCATGCTTCTATTTTATTTTCCTACTTTCTTATTAATTAAAATTCCAAAAAATCAGATTACTGTGTAATTAATTTTATTGTATTTTATCGTATTTTTTCTAGAATTTTTATCCTCTTTAAAACAATCAAAAAATTATAAAACCCCAAAAGCCGGTTTTCTATACACATGGAGAACCACCAAAAAGTCCACTTCACACAGATGACCTCTTTTACTCTTTGGTCCTTCATGAAAGTTGTAGATCTCGTCGAGACAAACAACTTTTGTGAAGGAAAATTTTTGATCCTAAGTCTTCTCTTATTTCTTTTATACCTTTTTAATTTTGAATTTTTTTGGTGCGAGGTGGCAGCTCCTGGGCATGCCACGTAGCAAACCTCTCTCTCTCTCTCTAGCGCCCCCGGGTCACTATGTAGCTTGTGACCCCACCTTCTCCTACCTCCAACTATTTCCAAACCTGCACTACCCCCATGCGTAACGCCACCCGATGCCGCCCCTTCCTCTGCACGTAACCGCCAGCGCCAGTCGTCCCTCCCCGTCGCGTAACTCTCTTCCGCGCACATGCCTATAAAGCTCCAACCAAGGCCGTTCATTTGACGCATCCACTTCGTCCTGGCAGCGGTGACAATGTCATCACAAAAACCCTCCTTCGCCGGCGAGATCCAACCGCTTGAGATTGTTACAACACGAGATTATCGCGCTGATCTGCTCCAACTTAGAGTTGTTGAGCATTCTACCTCTCTAGGTATTCCCTTACCCCTCTCGTTGTCTATCTCTCTCTTCTTCCTCCCGCCTTGTACAGGCCGGAGCCCCATTCCTATCTCCTCCTGACGATTCATGCCGCCTCCCCCTTCAAACCCCTACGTCTTCCCTGCTATCTCTCCAAATCCCCCGTCACCTCTAGCCTAGCTAAAGTTAGATCTTTGAGCTCCTTCTACCACCACGCACAGAGCTCCCCACCCTCCTGTCCCATTTTGTTTTCGTGTGCTAACCTTGCAGGTTAAGCTCACAAGGAGCTGCCCCCAGACCCATCTTGAACTCCGCCCGTCGAGCTCCGCCGCCCCGCACGACCTCCGACTCTCCACTGCGTCGCGTGGCCTCCGCCTTGCTACAACAGCACACCCCTCCACCTTCGCCTGCTGCCGCCCCACATACGACCTCCACCAGCGCGAGGCCTACTACTGGAAGTCATCGATCCACCTCCAGTCATGTGTCAATGGAGGTGGGCGGATCGCCTGATGCCCCGCACCGCTCCAGCTGCTCGGCCGTGTGTCGGCCAAGCCCTCGCCGCCGTGCTCCGTTGTGCGACTCCACTAAGGCCTCCTCCATTCGCCACCGCCTAGCCTCCTCTGCCCTACTCCACAACCGTTGGATAACCTTTGATTCAACGGTCTCGCACGGTGCCATGTCACTTCACAGGCCTCCCTCTACACCTAGAGGCTCGGCTGATCCGAGCCACCCTCCCGCTGCCACGTCAAGGCTCAGATATCCGAGCCTCAGCTCCGACTCCAAATCTCAGCTCCAGCTGTCTGAGCCTCCGCTCCGGTTCTCGAGCCCCCGCCTCAGTCTCCCGAGCCTTCAACCGCCACCACGTGTCGCCTCAGCCGCCCGAGCCTCCGAACCACCTCCGAGTCTCCAGGCGCACGTGCGACGTACGTGCGCTTGGGGAAAAATTTCAACAACACCCCTGCGAGTTTCAGAAATAAAAATATGCCCCCATCAGGGGTAAATTACAGAGGGGTCCCTCTAGCTTTGTGAATTATAGATAAGCCCCTTCAGGGACTTTTTTTAAAGATAAACCTTATTTTATTTACATTTTAATCCCTACAAATTCATTCTAGCATATCTTTCTCATACGAATCCCACTTTTAGCATATAATATGTCATTTTGAAGCTCTTTTCATGCTCTACCACTTAGCATAGTTTTGGAAAGATCTAAGGTTGCTTGTTGATAATTATTATTTGAGGATCTCTGATGACAAAAGCAAGCTAATTTTGACATATTTGTGGTATATTTTCATTGAGAAATTAACGATATCTTATGCAGAAGTTCAGTTGAGGAATTCAATTGGATTAACCCATTGTTATCATTGTGGATTATTCCCAATAGATTAATCTATGTAGGGGGCTAAATCGAGGAAGAATTTAATTAATTTCCTTATCATTTCTCTTATTAAATAGTGATTTTGAGGAGCGAATTACAATGAGTGCTGATAGGATATGTCATTACCCTCCTTGCAAGTTGGATTTGATTGGATAAATTAAATTTGAATTTCTTTTTGATCTGTGATTGATTTTAAGGATTTATTGATCATATTATTTAAGGATTTAATACATTTCAAATCACAGATCCTGGGCATAATCTTCTCTGTTTATTTTCTTTGCATCATATCTTCATCATTGCATTGTATAATACTGTCCCAACACAGAAATTAATCAAACATTAATTAATTTAATTTAAAACCATGCAACTAAGAATCACCATTTTCTGTGTTCGACCTTAGTAGACTTGCCAAGTAAAAAATATTCCACAACATTCAAAGAGTGTGGTTTTTGCTGAACCAATTTTTGCCTCCTATACTACAACTATCTACTATTAAAGAGGCGGATTTCACATTCATCAGTATTTCAAAAAAAAAATAAAAATAAAAAAGTAAAAAAGCAAAAAAAGAGAGAACTCTAAAAAAGTGGACAAGCCTTATTGAAAATAAAATGTCTGTCGGAGTATGTATATTTGCAATGTTGGACATGCGAGCCCACGATGAGCCATTATGCAATAAATGTTATTTCAAATATCATTCCCTAATCTGAAATGAAGAATAACTAATTTGCATAATAGGTCTCTTAGTACAATTAGGGCTATGTACCATGGTCATCTTAATGATCATACATCTGTTGATTCAATTATTGAATCATAGAGGCTGGTGCTTGGATGAAGATCTAAAGAGTTAGATTGAGGACTCATCAAGTACCGTCAAATGATTCTTAAGATATGATCTCCAGGCTGAGTAGGAGATGGCAATCCTTTCTCACTTGGCTGATACCTGACCAACCTCTTGATGCAGGTCCTCTGCATGGGAATAGAGATTCAGAGGTGTCAGATTAGTTAGGTCAAAGATACGACTTAACGAGATCGAGATAAACAAAGTCCTATGTCGTATACCGTCACGATATAGGCACGCATCCTCTGACCAGAGAGATGTGTTACTATATGTCTGAGTATGTACATTTGGCAGACCAATAGGTTAATGACCTAATCAAGGTCTATACACCAGTGCGCTGGTGTGCATATAAGGGTATATGAGTAATACGATCTTTCAAAGAGATCATACATGTTCATTACTGAATCGGAAGACATGAGCTCACTCATGAAATATTGGGAAGATCAAATTTTGTGCATGGTCGTCTCGCTTTGGAAGCTTGACTGAATTTGTAGGTTTGATATATACTTTTGGAAAGTATATGATCAACACCTGGGTATGATATATGCTTTTGGAAAGCATGTTATCAGTACCAACTCCCAATAGTCAAATGAGAAACTTGATGATAAAACATTGAAGTAGACGGTGTAAAATTGATCTTATACTTCAGATTTATTCTGGGTCTTCCAGTATGCAGGATGTACATGTATTAGGAATACCTGAGGGTGATGTGATCATAAACGATTGTATAACCATGACACTTCCATTCCGAGGGAGTGATGAAACATGTCTGGATTTTAGTGACTCCTATAAAGAGAAGTAATCTGATCTTAGTCCAAATGTTGGACATTGATCTGAATGTGATTCAGATGTATTTAGAAGATTAGATTTGCGGTCTTGATTTAATCAAGTATCTATGGGAGGTTCGCAAGATCTGGATTTGAGATGTGATCTCAGTATCCAAGTCACTATACGTGGAACAATACAATCGCCCTATCCTTATCTCCAAGTATCCACAGAGAAAGTGCATTATCCTTGAAAGAGTTCATGGATAATTTCATTGTTGATATATGTATTCGAGTATTGAGAAAAATGGATAATTAAATGTGATTTAATTATCATGAATAATATGAATTTGATTCATATTATAATGAGAGTTATCAGAGATAATTAAATGTGTTTTAATTATCAAAGATATGAATAATGTAAATGTGATTCATATTATTTGGGCACATGAGAATTGAGATCCAAGATGATTAAATGTGATTTAATTATCATGGATAAGAATAATGTGGATAGAACTATCCATATTATTCGGGTATATTATAAATGTGATTTATAGTATATTAAAGAGAGCATATTGTGATTTATATTTTTTGATTAATTATTAATGTGAATTGGATTCACGTTGAATGATTAATTGAAAATATAATTACATTTAGTTTTGGGTCGTGAATGAGATTCACGTAATTTCAATGGCTTGATTGAAATTTTCTCACAAGATAATTGTGAATTATTTTTTTGAGACAAATATTTACAATAAGAGTTATTTTAAATAAAAAGAGATAATCATGAGATAATAGAGAAAAATCAAGTCCACTCAAAAGAGGAGTGGACGACCACTTATCTCCTTGTGGGGATAAGTGGACGTCACTGTCTTCCTGAGGAGATAATGTTGGTCTTCTCATTATCTCATCTCTAGTCGAAAGTTATTTAAGTTGGGATTAATTATGTTGATCTATCAATATAAATTAATTCAAATTAAACCAATTGTTGTTGTATTTTTACAACAACATCTTAGCCATTGAAAGAAACACAAATCAATCTCAACCATTGATTGTGTGTTGTCCATGGATTGAGATCCATGGACTCCCAAAACCCTATATAAGAAGAGGCACCCCTTGTTCTTCGAGATGGTTTTTACGAAAACAACAAATGCTCTCTTCCTCTCTCTACATGTCATGTGGCTCTCTCCCTCTCTCTTATGGCCGTCCACCATGGGGCCATTGAGAGAGTCGACATCGCTGTAGCATCGTCGTTATGTTGCTGGACAACTTGCTCATGGATCTCCTTCTCCTTTGGCGCACCTCACTCATGAAGAAGACATCGGATCTCGTGTGATGAGATCAGAAGATTCGTCTCTTGGATCATCAACTTAGATTGCGACAAGGACGTGTCTCATCAACGTGCTCGCAAGTGTCTCCTCCGTCGGATCAGACATGAGACAGGAGGTGTTCCTATATCATTGTTTAGAGACTCGATCGCAACCACGCTCCAAGAGGTATTCCTATATCTTGTATGTGGTTAGATGAAACGATCTGAGAAATGTTCTTGGATCATGTGGTTTCATCGTTTAAAATTTTAAATTCCGTTGTCCGAAGCGACTAATACGACTAGTCGCTCCCATCGCATTCGATGCGATCCACACGCTTCCGTGATGTGCTTGAGGATCTCTCCATATCCTTCATGCAAGGCATATGCTTTAAAGTTTTACACCAAGGAAGCCTGGAACTGGAGAGTTGGTTATACTAGTCAAGCTCCACGGATATGCGACTACACTAGTCGCAGTCCATTGTCTTCTCTACCCCCTCTTCTTGAGAAAGTTGCACTTGAACTTAGAAGGGAATACCCCGCTCCTCGAGGAAAGAGTTTCTAGAATGGGGAATTAGAGCTACCTTATTAGTGGAGGCTGGTTCTTTCATTTCTGATGTGGAGAGCTATATTTCACTTACACAGTACAAGTAAGATTCATAGTCAACAGAATTTGCTTATGAGGATTTGTTTTGACCTGACTGTTGAGGCGACTTGAACAGAGACTTGTGGAACTCAAAGGCTGTTAGGTCTCAAATTCAATTCCCAATAATGTTCGGCCACACTATTAATCCAAAGGTCGAGTCAAGCTCCATTTTCACGTTGTTCATGACCTTAGTATGGAATCCAAAATCATTTCACTTTTGCATTCCATTTTATTGCTTAAGGACAAGCAAGGTTTAAGTATAGGGGGTTGGTGAATATGTGATTCATCACTCTAAAAGTCGAAAATAGAGTTTTGTTTTCGAGCAATTAGCTACATATTTCCATTTATTATGCAATATTCATACTCTTGTATTTCGAATTAATGTTCACATCTTAGCATGCATATTTGCATTAAATAAGGAGCCAAATTTACTTGTACATATTCAAATTTACTTGTACATATTCACCTGTATATAGTTAACTTTATCTATTTGTATCTATTTTATACTAACTTCAAATCCAATAAAATCAACTTTATAGTATATATATTACTAACACTAATAAAAGCAAAATAGCAAAAAAAATACTAACTTTTAAAATTATCCAATAAAACCTGAGCCTTAGTGTGAGATCAAGAACCTTAAAATGCACATATCTCTCTCATATAGTGTCAAATTTAGGTCTACTCACTGTAAAGTAATATACATTCAAAGACCTTCAAAACAAAACCAATTTCATAAAAATCAGATATTGTATGTGAAACTTGGGGGTTTGGGCCCCTATTGTATATTGTATATATTGATCAAAATGCTCTTTATTTTAATCTTTTTATTTTCTTAATTATTAAAAATCCAAATTATAGATTAAATTAAAATTATTCCTATCATATTTTCTCAAATTTTATCTTGAATTTTCTCTTATTTAAAAATAACAAAAAATGCAAAAGATAAAAACACAGTATTTTATACCTATAAGATACCACCCAAAAATACACTTTGTACTCTTTTGATTTTTAATCCTTCACAAAAGTTTTAGATCTCTTCAAGATGAGCAATTTCATGTTGATCACTTTTTGATTTGACCCTTTTGTTATTTCTTTTTGAGTTTTTTACATTTAATTTTTGATTTTTCTAGGTGCGACATGTGGTCGCTCCTGGAACCACCACGTGTTACCTCATTTTTTGTTTTCATAATTAAGCTTGATTAATTTAATTTATTTAATCTATTCATTCATTATTTATTTATTTTAATTAATTATTTATTTACATTTATTTATTTATTTTCATTTTTAACATTTTCTTCTGCTTTTATTTTCTCTTTATTATTTTTATTAGCCTACTTATTTTACTTCATTTTTTACCTTTTATTTTTCTTTACTCCAACTTCCCACCCAAGCGACAAACTCCACTTTCTCCACCGCTTTTATAACTTCCCCCTCCTTTTTATTCTCTTGTCCTCCATTCATCTGCATTCGCCATTTCAAGAGAAGAGATATCGAGCCCCTTTAACCTTTAAGTAACAACTGTAGGAGATGAGTTGAGCAATGATAATCTCAATGGAGAGATCCGCGACTCCACCTTTGTTGTGTCATGAGTTTCCAATCAGACTCGCTTAGCTTTAAATGATTCCACCATTATTCTCGAGGCGACGATAGGAGTTCAGCAAACTGCTCCACAATCCGGTGAGCCACATAGGTAAGTTTTCTATCATCTTCTCATTTTTTTATTATCTAACATTATTTTTTGTCTTGATATTCTTCATTCTTTTTTACATCACATCCAAATCACCATCATCTTCATCATCATCATCATACTCATTCACGACCCCTTCAACTTCATTTTTTATTTTTGTTTACAACAAAATTAAAAAAACAATACATCAAAAAAATAAAAAAAGAAGTAGGTCTAGCCACCGTCGCCTACCCTGGCCACGCCATCGACCTCTACAGCCAACAGCTCTAACCTCGCTCAATCTGTGACCTGCGCTGTTGCAGCCACCTACAGTCGTTCTCCCTTCATGCTCTTCCCCTTCCAGCCCACAGGTAGCCAACCTCCATGCCCACAGTCGTGTGCACCCCTGGAGCTATCCATCCTCACCTTGAGCCGCAGGGCGACAGAGCGTCCTCACCTTCCTCACCTTGAGCCGCAGGGCGACAGAGCGTGTCTCCAGTATCCCGATCGTCCTTCCTTCGTGCCTGCTACGGCCGTTGCTGTTCACCCATAGACCTTGTCACAACCACGTGGTGCCCTGCTCCAGACCAGCATCCCCACACATGGCCACAATCCCCCACACCTCCACGTGCATCTCCCCTGAGGCAGCCACATGCAGCCGACCCTCTGCTCCCCCGCCGCGCATGCGTAGGATGTGTGCCGCACCATCGACCTCCACGCCAACAACCGCTGCCCACCGCTCCTCCAGCGACTCCAGTCGTGCGTGCACGTCCAAACGCTGCCATGATGCCCATACACGCACCGTCTCACCGCCCCCACATCTTTGCTCACCGCTAGGTCGCCACACCACCTCGCGCGCCACGCACTGCTGCGCCCTCCAAGACCTAGCGCGTGTGGGAAGGGTGGGTTCCAATTTTGGAACCCATGATCGAAGGTCCGCTTTAATAATTTTTATTTGTGAAAATTACATTTTATTCCCCATATATTTTCGTATTTGCAAAAGTACCCCTATATACATTTTTGTTAAGTTTTTTATTACTATATTATAAATTCACCCCTGCATTTACACATTAATTTGGACATCTATTTCGCATCAATTTTTAATACAAAAGTAGCATTTTGTTGAGAAATTAATTCTATACATTTTGGTTATTTAATTAGAATTTTGTGAATTTTCAGTAATTAATTAAATTTATTTTGGAGAAAAATAGGATATTTTACCCATTTCAAGGTTTGAAATTCATGTTTAATTAAATACTACTCAAAAAATCATGCAAAATTGAGAGATGATGGGCCTCGTTGTGTTTTAAATATTATATGAATTTTATCAAAAATGGATATGTATTTTACCTAAAATAAATTGTTGAGTGATTTCTGTAATTAATTTTAATTAAATCCATGAGTATTAATTTTTCATAATTTCAAGTGTCTTGGATTTCTTATTAAAATATAAATTGGTTTATGGATAATTTGACTTAATGGATTTATTAAATATTAAATACTTATTGTCACTTTATTTTAAGTAAAAATTCATTAAAAATATATATTGTCAGAAAATTCAAAAAATAAATAATGCACATTCATTTCATCATTTTTAACTTTCAATAAAATTTTCATAATTTTTTCATTCTGTTTGCACAAAAAATTGCATAAAAGCCCCTAAGAAGTTTGCATTTTTCATTATTGCATTTTAAATCAAAAAATTCCAAAAAATACATTTAGCAATTATCATTAGATTATGTTTCTAGAAAAAATATAACTTGATTAATTTGGATTAATTTTATAATAAAATTAATTTAGCTAAGTTGCTTGTTTTCTTTATAACCTAGTTCAATCGCATTTGTGCATTGGCATTTCTTTTGCATAAAAATTATTAAAAAATTCCGTTTGGAAAACCATGATCTAATTCGTATAATTTTATTCGAAGTTGTTCCTTTGCCTCCTTGAGTTGACCCTGTAGCTTGTCCAAGTTAAAAATACATAAAATCACACATTAGTTAAGTCCTTGATTCATCGATTCGTATGGTTAATTTTTGATCGATCATGATTCCTCGATTAGAACAAAATGACACATTTAGCATAGGGCAATCAACGGTCTATCATGAACCTTATTGGAAACGGATTTAAGACTTAACAACCTTCAAATTCCACAATTCTATGGTCAGGTCTCCTCAACAACTAGGTTAGAACAAGTCTACATACGCAATGTCTAATGACTATGAATCTTTCCTTATATCGTGTATGTGATATATAGCTCCCCATCTCAAAAATGATAAAAAATAGCCTCCCTCACAAGGTAACTCTAATACCCCAATCTAGTAGCTTTTTCCTCGAGGAGTGGCGTATTCTCCTCTAAGTTCAAGTACAATCAGTTAAGAAGAGGGGGAAAGAAGAGAATGGATTGTGACCAGTGTAGCCACATATTCGTTGGAGCTTAACCAATGTAGAGAAGTCTCCAACTGCAAGCTTCCATGAGATGAGATGGTGGAATATAAGCTTTTCTTATTCAACTATATACACTCTGGCAAACATTCATAATTTATTATTATTATTTATTTATTAATTTAAATACAGAAGAAATAATCCTAGACTTTACACTCTCTTACGATTCGACTCGATCTTAATTTTTAACGTGAATCCTTCAGTCGGCTTATCACTAGAAAAAGTCGATCTCTGAAGCTCTTGAGATGCTCGGTCACCTAACCGGCCACTCCGTTATGTCAGGTTCCTCGCATAAAAACAAGATGGTGGTCAGAGAGATAGACACGACATAAAGTAAATAAATGTTAGAAAATAAATAGAGAGATATACACAAAGAACCGAGGGTCAGACTACTCGAGGATTGAAAACCTGAAATCTAGATTTTCAAAAAATAACCTAAGCTGTGCCTCCCCGGTAACGGCACCATAATTGCACTTTTCAATAGTGTTGAATTAATGTTCGAATATGTTCATTCATTGCAGTTGGGCAAAATCGGATTGATAAAAAACCACTTCTTAATGATTTTTTCAATTAAGGCAAGCGATCTATTTTTTTACTTGGGCAAGCCCAAGGTCGAACTCAGGGAGGCCACTATCTCCTTAGGTTGGTTTTCAGTAGATTTAGAAATCAGGTTTTCAAAGAGGTATTTTTTAATTTTTAAATGCAATATATGAAGGACATGTAATTTTCACAAAGTTCAGCATTAGAATGCAGATTTTGATCGGTTCAAGTCAAAAAAATCCTCAAACTTAGCCATAAGATGAATAATGATGAAATTAAGTACTATAACTTTGTTTTACAATTTTCTGACTCAATATGAATTAATTATGAATAAAATATACAAACTAGGTGATTTTCGCAACTTTAATTTTAATAAATAACAAAAAAATATTTTCAAGAACTAAAATTATCCTAGATGAGTCTGTACGAGTAGAAACCATGAACATTATTAGATCTCAAAAATGAATGATTTATGACATATAAAAAACAAATTACTTGAATCACCAATCAATTTATTCTGACCTCGATATACGTGAAAATGTGATGAAATTTGGGATAATATAGAAAACCAAACTCTATCTAGTGTGATTTTTTTCACCATTGTTAGAGCACAGATTAATTTAATATGAATTTAAAAAATCTGTCTTTTTGAGCGATCCAAGTTTGAGTTAGTCAAACACGGACTTCGAGAGGATGTTCAGGGTGGAGTCATCGTCAATCTGAACATGGGTAAACTCAGTGTTCTTAATTTCACAAGTAACCCTAGCTAATCATTTGACTCTATGACTTCTGCTCTTTTTAGTGATCAACATTGAATTAGACATAGTAGTTAAATGATATTCTAGTCTAGATCTCTTTTTGCTGGTCTTCTTGGGTGATAATCAACACTTCACAAATCTATGAAGATTAGATACACACTCTATGGCCTTGATTAATAGAAGCTCTAAGATCAGACTTTTACATAATGCTTCCATATCAATGTTATCCAACTTTTTGAATTTTCTTTTTTTCCTATTTTTTGGTATTTTTATTGGAGTAAGTCAAATGGTCAGTGGACGGGTTAGTAGAGGTCGGTACCTGTGGTGTATTTGTCTGAAGGTTTTCCACATGTAATGTTTCAGGTTCGCTCTGTATGTCCCTCACTCCTCCTTGGATGCTCATTATTTATTTAACTATTTGGATGACATTATCAAGTTATTATATCAAAGCGTCGACTCTCTGATTGATTCGAATTATATAATCCGCTACCATCTTATGACTTGAAGATGATTGATCGTAATCGACATGTCGTGACTCTGGCATGCAATCTTCATATGAGGAACAATCATATTCTATGGTAATGGACTGTTCATGAGTTCTATTTCCTTGGCTCTAGATCTCATAGGTCTGATCAAAGGAAAATGGGTTGTACGTGGGGAGAGTCATACCGAGTAAGGGATGGTTCAAATAATGAATTCTCAATCATAATCGGGAATCGTGTTTCTCTATCAAATTCAGTTATGCATATGTTCATCCTCAAATTCACTCGCTCCATTGTTTGTACATAATATTCATTCAGTTCTATGAGTGGTTCATATCGTTAATATTCAACTGAAGAAGGAGTGGGGTGGAAGAAGGTGCTCCATCGATGATGGAGGTTGGACAACACATGATCATGGGGCGTCAGAGTAGGCTGCAACGAGGGAGATCGGTGGGCAGCATGGAGCTCCTTAGTGGTGATGGTTGGAGTGCGAGTGGGTGAGAGGATGTCGAAGAGATAGAAGGGAAAGTGATAAGGATCAAGGTGGTGGTGGGGCTATCGATATATGTAGACGTGCAAAGTGGTGGATTGAAGGTGTAGATCGAGGAAGATAAAAGGAAAGAAGAAAGACAAGTAAATGAAGAGGAATAAGTGGTAACTTCGCTTGAAAATGGGAGGGGGAAGCTCGACTCCCAGGTAATCGCCTACAGAGGAGCGATGGAGCTCCTTGAGGTTTTTGCTACTTCAGGAAGAAGAGCAGGACGGAGGATATCCTCCAGATCATGCCAAGGACGTCGTCGCTTGAGAGGAGATAGGGTCCTCTCACTACCCTATCTCTCTAGGTTGTTCTTTCTCTCTTTCTCTGATTTCTGGATATGATGGTGGATCCCCTCAAAGGTCTTCGGGGATGGATTAAGTATGAAGAAAAGAGATGGTGATAAAGATGAAAAAGTTGGGTTCAAGAAAGGTTCACGATGGCAGCATTGGTTGAAGAGGATATAGGATAAGGTATCGAGGTTGTTGATTTGGATGTGATAGAGAGAGAGAGAGAGAGAGGAGGATGGAAGGGATAAGGGGTCATTTTGGGTCACAGGTAGGTTGTTGCTTGCGGGTGTCAGGATAATGGTGTCACCGGCCATTGGAATGGATAAACTGTCAGGAGAAGATAATGCAGGTGGTTGGAGTTGATCGAATATGGAGGGGAAGAGGATAATAGTGGGAGAATGGTTTAGAATAGTGGAAAGGGTCAACGGTGATGGGCCTCCGGCTGTTGAGGAGATGGTGGGGTCAACTAGAGAAGGGGTTGGTTGAGAGGAGCTATGTTCAGGGAGATGGGTGGCACACATCAGAGGAGATGTAGAGGCGCGACAGCCAGTACAAGGTGGCACAACAGAAGGGAGTCACGTGCAGGCACGTGAGGAGGAGGGGTGAAGATGATCTCGTGCCATGCCCGTGAGGTGGGTGGCATTACATGCTAAGCATGTAAGGAAGGAGAGAAGAGGTGAGGATGGATGATCAGGGCAAGGTGACCTAATGAATGTGTGCCACATGGTGCAATGTTTATTAGTGTGGTTGATCAATGTGAATTGTAGTTATAAATACATGAAAAATAGAATATGGACTTAAATGGAAAAATGACCAACATGAAAATTGTTCATCTTAATGCGATCTACAATGTTTATGGAGGAATCATGTGCAAATGAAATGAAGAATGCAATATATGGTTTTTTAGTTGTAATATATATATATAATACCATTTTTATAAGTTTTGCATTTTTTATTTGATTTTTTATGATATATAAATGCATGCAAAAATCAAACATGTTATGGAATAAATCAATGAACTCAAATGACATTTTTTGAATTTTTATGGGATGAGGTTAGTGATATGTACACAATGGAGTTGTTCAGGCCGATTGGATTTAGAGTAAAATCATTAAAAATCAGTGAAGTTAGCTATTTTATATGTCAATTGTACACGAGATTTTGGGCTCCTCATTTGATGTAATAATGAATGATAAAATACATGATATTATTTACGCATGCATGAATGATATTTATGCAATTTAGATGATTAAATGCCAATGAATTTTGGGTAACTGAGCTTAATTATCCTCTTTTAGAGTGATGAATCACATATTCATATGTGGCCCATTTACAGGGAAACCCTTGTAACCTTGAACATCTAAAATCAGATTCAGGTGCTGAGTACTGACATGGATAAGCATGTGATTTTGGGATTCTTGCTATACATCCTCGAGCTTTCAATTTTTACGGATAGGTCCTATAGCAGCTTGACTCGTAATAGATCACGTGATATCCTATGGTTTTTGCATGAATACCGCCCAACTTCTACTTATTATCATGTGCCCCACAATATGTCCATATGCTACATATACATCCATATATACAATAACTTATATAATACATATAATATTCATATTAAACAATATACTAATAATAAAAATATAAAAAATACATAAAATATATAGAATTATACTATATACATTATACTTATACTATATCAGTTTTGAAAAATAAAAATAATTTTTATTTTTAATAAATCATTAAAATACCAAAAATACAAACATAAAAGGGTTTTTATCAGTTGTGCCCCTCCGAGATATCGCAATATCAGTTATGCCCCTATCTTTTTGGTAATATCAGTTGCGCCCCCGACTTCTTGCCAATATTTCATTTGTGCCCCTCAGAGGGGCATAACTGATAAAAGATTATTATCAGTTATGCCCCTCTGAGGGGCACAAGTGAAATATTGGCAAGAAGTCGGGGGTACAACTGATATTACCAAAAAGATAGGGGCATAACTGATATTGCGATATCTCGGAGGGGCACAACTGATAAAATCCCAACATAAAAATATGTAAAAACGGAAAAAATACATCTAAAAATTCTATAAAAAATATATATTATATTTTACTATAATTTACATATAAAATAAAAAAATAAAAATTGAATAATAAATTTAATGAAAAATAAAAATACGTAAAAACTTCAAAAATACATAATTGTTTTAATAAAAATCACAAAATTGCATACAATACATAGTTGGAAAGATATTTTGATCTACTTGTCACTAAAAATAAAATAAAAATATTTTCTCCTATTTTTTACTTTAAAAATAAAAAATAAGTTCTTATTTTCAATAAAATTAGTTTTTCACTTAAAAATAATTCAAAATTCATAAAAATCCAAAAAACCACTTAAAATACACAAAAATAGTAAATACAATTAAAACATAAAAAACTACAAAATAAAAATGAAATAAAATATATAAAATAAAATACCTATATTTCTTTACTTATAGGTATATAAAATACAAAAATAATATAAAATTCCTAAAATAAAATAAAAATTCAGAAAATCCCATAACAAATCAGAAAACCCTCATACCTTAAACATTCTACATTTGTACCTTAGATTTCCACAGTTTGCCTCTCTGAGTTCGACACTCCCATGCTTATTGCTATACCTTTGAGATTAGGAGTATAAATGATAAACTAAATCTTTTTCTACAAGTTTCAAATAATTAATTATCTATCCTTCTAGACGACTCGACCAATTGATTTTTCAGATGATTCAATGGTTGAATCATAGAGGATGATGCTTGGATGATATCTAAAGAGTTAGACTAAGGAATCATCAAGCATCTTCAAATGATTCTTAAGAAAGGATCTCCATCCTAATAAGGAGATGACAATTCCTCTCTAAGGGTGTGTTTGGCATGTGGGTTTAGGTGGGTTAAACTGGCAGCAGGTAACCCATTTTTGGGTTTTGGTGTTTGGATAGAGGGTTAAACTGGAGGTGGGTTAGAAGTGGGTTTATTGTGATATGATTGTATTGAAGTTTGAAAAAGTGAGTAGTTATTGTGATGTGATTGTATTGAAGTTTGAAGAAGTGAGTAGAAGTGGAGTAGTTTATAATTTTTATATGATAGGATGATATAATATATTATTTTTTGATGGAGTTAACGATGGATAATTGATTTATATTTTTTAAAGATAAAAAGTGGGACCCACATGGAGGGAGAAAAAAATGGGTTAACGAGGGTAAAAGCCGAACAACCCCTAAAGGCTGATATCTGATCATCCTCTTAATGCATGTCCTTTGCATAGGAATAGAGGTTCGAAGGTATCAGATAAGTTAGGTCAAAGAGTTTACTTAACGAGACCCATACCTATGTCATATGTTGTCATAATATAGGAATACATCCTCTGATTGGATACAAATGTATTACTATATGTCTAAGGATGTACATTTGGCAGGCCATTAGGTTGATGGCCTAATCAATGCCTATAAACCACCGAGCTAGTGCGCATACAATGGCATGTGAGTAATGCCGTCTCTCAAAGGGATCATACACGTTCACTACTAAACCAGAAGACATGAGCTCAGTCATGAGATATTGTGATCAACCCAATTCCATGCATGGTCGTCTTGCTTTGAACCTGTGACAATAATTTATAGATATGATATATGCTTTTGGAAAGCATATGATTGATACAAACTCCTAATGATTGAATGAGAAACTTAATGATAAAACCTTAAAGGAGACAATTCAAATATGATCTAAAAATTCGGATTTATTATAGGTCTTCCAGTATTCAAGATATACCGACAATAGGAATACTCGAGGGTGATGTGATCGTAAATGATTGTATAACCATGTCACTTTCATTCCGAGGGAGTGATGAAACATGTTTTGATTTTAGCGACTCCTCTCAATAGACAAATAATCTGATGTTAGTATAAATGTTGGACATTGATATGAATATGATTCAGATGCAATTAGAAGATTACATTTATGATTTCATTTAACCAGACATCTTTTAGAGGTAACCATGATCTAAGTATGAGACAATATCTTAATATCCAAGTCACTATACATTGAATGTACAATCGCCATATCCTTATCTCCAAGTATCGACAGATAAAGCACATTATTCATGAAAGAGTTCAAGAATAATTCTATTATTGAAAATATATATCTGAGCATTGGAAACTTGATGAGTAAATATGATTTAATTATCATTAATAATGCGAATGTGATTCACATTATTTGTACACATGAAGAGAGACATCTTAGATAATTAAATTGGATTTAATTATCATAGATATGATTATTGTAGATATCACTATTCATAATAATTATATTTATATTATGAATTTGATTCATAATATCATAGAGATATTTAATTGTAAATATGATTTATAGTTTATATGTTAATTTGAATTTGATTCACAATATGCAATAAAATGTCAATTGTATTCACATTGTATAAATAAAGGTAAATGTGATTTACATTTAATATTGGATGAATAAATATGATTCATAATTATCAATCATGCTTGAAATTGTCATAGAATAATTTGGAATTATTTTGGTGATAATTTAAGCAATAATAGTTGTTGCACATGTGGAATATTCGATAAGATATGAGATCTTAGCAAATTGGAAGGAGATAACCTCCATACCATATAAGTTGTGGGCAATCATCAAGAGAATCTCTTCATCGTGGCTGTCCACTCTATATATGGAAGGAGGCTACATTCCTTTCCATATTATTCCATAAGAATTGATTTAATTGAATGTAAATTTATTTAATATTATTTAATATATTTAATTTCTTTTAAATTAATTAGTTATTGTAAATTTTATGCAACACAATCATGGCCATTGATTTGAATTAGGAGTGCATTCTATCCATCCAATTTTGTATAAAAGAAGAACCGACCCTAGGTTATTCTTTAGAAAATCAACTCACAAGCTGAAAGCAACAAATCTCTATCTCTCTCATATACTCGTCAATATAATCTATCTCTCTCTCACTCTCTCTCGATATTGTGTCCGTCCACTTTAATATTATTGAGATCGTCATCATCGCATCACCGTTGTGCTGTCGGATCAACTGCTCGTGGATCTCCACCTTCTTTAGTGTTCCATGCTCATGAAGAAGGCTAAAGATTTCGTGAGATGAAATCAGGAGGTTCCACGCTCAGATCTCGAACTCAGATTGCGAGAAACACGCATCTCATCCACATGCTCGCAAGGCATCCTTCATTGAATCAAACTTGAGACATGATGTCTCTTCGTTTAGACACACGATCACAAACACTCTTCAAGAGGTAATGCTTTGATCTCATTTGTGATATAGCTCATCTTAACCTTTCTCACACTCCACATGATGGATTTCGATCAAAAAACCTCTCAAGATCCTCGGTTATCGATATAACTCATGATGGCAAGCCACAATCAATGAAAGGCAAGTGCTTGCTTAAGAAAGGATTTATTAATGAAAGAAAATGATGGTTGGAGAATCTTAAACTTTCAAAATTTACTAATTCCATGCTATCTGAAACTAGGGTCAAAATAATAGAGAACAATTCTCCCCTTCTAGTTGGCATTATAAGGGCGTCTTACTTTAAAAGCAAGCCTATTCTACTCAATTTGGAAACCAATAGTCATGCCTCCTTTTGGAGGTCAATCAAATGGGACTTTGTGGATTTTAGGTGTTATAATACAAGGAACCCAATTCAAGTGAGAAGTTATATATCCATATTGATAGAGTAAACAAGGCCTCAGGTTCTCCAAGCCTCATGCTCAAATTTCTAGTAACTTGCTACGACCAGAAATAGAACTTTATACAAAAGCATAAGGACTATAGAAGCATAAGGACCATAAATGCAAATTTAATTGCTCAAAGGTGATCATTGAATGAGCGAGACACACTAAATACAGGTAATTACTTCTCTTTTGAACTATCCAACATGATTTAACCTAGTGAATTGCACAAACATGGTGGGTATTCCCTCTTTTTCGGCAAAAGCCCATTTATGAGGGATGCATAAAGATTTTTATAGGATATGCTCTCAATATAAAAATGCTTTTGGAACAATATCCACTATTCTCGGGCAATGCCCTTTCCTGGTTTCAACTCTTAATTAGTTAAGTCGGTGACAACAAAACCAACCACAACTTTCCTTTGTCCTATTTGTTTGGAGAATAAGCACTGGAATAAGAGGTCAGTTCCCTTCCAAACGTAGTTCTTAAGAGTATGGTTACTCCCATCCACTTCTCATATTTCACCTTATTCTATCTTTATTTATGTCTTTATTCCACCTTACCTATCCTTATAATATTCCACCTTATTCTGCTCATTCCTGTCTTTTTAATTGAACATAGAATAGATCTTTATTCTCCTTATTCATGTTTGTTCCTAACCGAACGTCCCCTCATGGTCTCATGATCAGATACCCATTCTGTAGACCAAACAATCCAAAACTATATTGACTTGGTGGTTTTTATGAACAACGAGATGTGACCTTGCTTTCAATGGTGCATACATAAGCATATAGAGATCTTTCCTCTCTAACACCTTATTGAATTAATCGAAGAAATGCAAGGGCTGACATAATATCAAATAGTGTTTCTTATTACTCGACCGTTTTGTTATCATCTTATTTATATGGAGCAATCCGTCGCAAACCTTAATGAAATATATGATAAACATGGATGGACTCATGTTTGGCACCCGATGGATGTTGCCATTCTTTCCTTTAAGGGATCTTCACTTTTTTGGGGCGGTTTACCTTTTAGTATAGTTATCACATACTCCTCGTGTTTTTGAATGCTTGTGTTGGTCATAAATCTCAGTATGCTCTTGATGTGTTGGAAGTTCTTCAATGTGGGAGAGTACCCAATGTGGACTATGTTTTAGGTTTTACCTTTGTTTTTGAGATGTTACAATTGTTCAACACTTTAAACATAGTTCTACAAGGAATACACACAATGAACACGAGTGGGTTATGAGATGGGTATAATACTTGACAACATGAGCTTAAATATTTTGGATAGTTATCATCGGGTTCAATTGAACTCGAAACCAACAAGTTGTAAGGATCACTTTTCCTCAATAATAACCTAAGTCTAGGTTTGTGATGTTACAATGGTATAATAATGGATTCTTTCTAATAGTTGAAATTATTAGTCAAGAGGCCGAGCCGCTCTTACAAAGAGATGTAAGAAAAAGGCTACATGGAACGTGCAACCACCACTATTGTTAAAAAGCCAGTGATGATGGGTCATATCTTAACGAGGACGTTGCTCATATAAGTATGAGAGGTTGTAACATCCCAATTATACTTGAACATTTAATACTCACAAAATTTGAGAACAAGATATAAGAGTGCGGATTATTACTCGACAACTCATGCTTAAGCATTGTAGATGATTGTTAATGGATTCGATTGGATTCAAACCTAGTAAGTTGAAAGGGATGATTTTCTTCAATAATGGCTTGGGTCTAGAGCCTCGATGATGCATTTTCCCACATCACCTCCTAGGTAACCTCAGTTTATCCAACCTACATCATTAACTTGTTGGAATATGGGAGGAGCTATCCATTAAAATAATAATGGTTAACAACAATCAGTTGTTTTATCAGCATCTTTATTCCTTTAGTAATTAAATTCCATTGGTTATATCAGTCCTACTGGTTTATGTGCACAATATTATATCCAACCCTTCATGTCGCAGTGATCTATCGTGTCTACATATCTCTCATGTTTTACTTGGTGGAATGTCGATCACTGCATCAGAACATGCCCACTTATATGTACCGAGATCAAAAAAGGAACACGAACTTCCAGATCTTTTAGTTTATGCTTTCTGTTCTAAAGGTTAGGATTGAAAATCATGAAAGCATAGCGCAGATGTCATTTAAGTTTGGTATCCACTTGTCTTGAAACATTCTACAAAATATACTGCATGAGAATGTGATGTAAAATGCTAGAACTTAACTTAAAACTGCATGTCCTTCAAATGGTATCGCAGCTCATACCTCGTGCCAAGGTGTGTCCAAACCTTGCATTTGTTAGAACATGGAGGCCAGGAGCAACTACTTGAATTAAGATTGGTGCCCCTTTGGGACGGTTGGAAATATAGATCATGGATTTGGAAGTGAGATCTGCTAATATCAGGTTCAAGCCATTGTACTGGTCGGCTTCTTTAATAACCTCTACAGCGAACTCTATAGGGTTTTTTCCAATCTGCAATTGAAAATTAACAAAGTACAACAGATCATCAAGAAATCACAAAAATTGACATGAACTGCGAAAAAACGACAAATACAATAGCATGCAGCAAAATGGACAACCAGTAACTTTTCTCAGTTTTCTTTTCTACCATTATATGTAAAATGGCCCATTAATTTGACTGAGTGCTTCTCCTTGCATATCATGGGAACATCTGAGAAGTTTTAAGGGCAAGTCTGAAGTTCGTACTTCTAAGAACTTGACCGGCAAATCACCCCTGATCTTTGAAGTGGGTATTGCATCAGATTCCATAACATTTGTTTGGAACGCCAGCTTTCCATCTCTCGTGCACCCCATCCACGTCCCTTCTGCTTGGACGTCTCTCCCTCCCAGGATCTTCCTACTACCATGGCCCCACCATCCGAGCGGCTTTGTAGGTCTGCATTCTAGTTACCAAAATTAAATTCAAGTTCATGCGATCCTTCTAATTCGCCATAGAATAGTAAGTAGAACTGCCCATGCCTGTCATGCAATTCGTCTCTGTTGAGCACCAGAACAAGAGGGTAGACGGGGTGAGCAAGCCATATCCATGCTGCATTCGAAGAAGAAGCTCCCTGAATAATTTTTGTTTACTGACAACATGCAATTATACTTATGCCATGCGGCTGCTGCTGCTGCTGCACTGGATGGCACCCGATATCGTTACTTGTGTCCAACAACAATGGCGGTGGCCTTCCTTTGTAATGGTTGTTCTTACACTTCCAAGGATTTAGAGTGCAGGTTTTGCTTGGTCACGCAGAGTAGTGCAGATAATGGAGAAGTTGATTAATGTGTGTCGCTTGGTAAGACGGTGCAAAACGAGGGGATCCGAAGTGGGTTGTGTGGAGAACCAAATATTGATGAACATGTATGACATGGAAAATTTTGTGACTGGTATATTTCGTCTAATAACGCTATGGTAAAAGAAAAGACATCCATAAATAAAAAATATCGCCCACCGTGGGGCTCGAACCCGCGACCACAAGGTTAAGAGCCTTGCGCTCTACCAACTGAGCTAGACGGGCTTCGTTATTTTAGAAGAAAATGTATTTTTATATTCGTTAACATGCATTCACAAATGACTCACCAAGAGACTACTACATAAGTCACCGATTTCCGAAGAAACATAAGCTTTTGTACGTGTGGAAGTACTTCTTATTTCCATCTCACTGAATTCACGGTTCATTCAACCATCAGAGATGATTTAAGTGGAATTTTACTTTACAGATGATACCAAGCAATTACCTCATTAACCAACTACTCGATTTATTTAAGTTTATAAGGGAGTGTAATTAACCTTATTGAGGTGATAATAACTAATGACTGTTCTGCTATCCATTTCCTTTGACGCATTGACTAGGAAGGCATATTTTCTAAAATTGCATGTTCATTCTATCTTCTATTCGCATGACTTGTCTATGGTGACGGATGGTTTCCAAAAGGGAAAAATTCATCATATAAGATAGAAATCTAGGCATTCGTGATGGAGATGAAAGATCTTCACCTTCCGTCCATCAACTCCCGTGCACTTATACAGACTATGATTAACATCTCCTCTAAAAAGCTAAAAAAGGGGCTAAAGTCTTCTAACGGCTCTGTTGTTTTGGATACTTGCTACTTTCTCCGGTCAAAGTAGGCTATGTTCGAGTGAGTGACAATCATGCTGGGTTGGACTGGGTTGGGTTGGGTTGGGCTGGGTTGGGATGGGTGAATAGTAATCTGTGAGGAGGAAATACCCTTGTGAATAGTAAACAGGGTTGGGCCAACCCTGCCCAACCCAGCAACCAAACATGCCCTCGTTTGGTTGCAGGGTTGGGCAGGGTTGGCTTGGCCCAACCCGGGTTGGCCCTGCAACCAAACATGGTTCTCCTTCTCACAGTTTACTATTCACAGGGGTACCCCTGCCCAACCCAACCCTGTCCAACCCTGCAACCAAATGAACCCTAAGTGTACCATCCATTCTGGAATAAATATTTTGATATCAATTATAGAGGTGACAACGATCAGGCGCCATATGAATATGGTTGTGGATACATGTCTTAACTGATGGAAAGAACGCGTTCTCGTAAGGAGCCGGGGCTGGTCGACCCCTTACGAGGGCCGTCCGATCACCGTCAGATGGATTCATGACAGCAGTTGTTGTAACACGACATAGGATCCTCTTTGATACACACAGATACGAGCTCGTTAGCAAATTAATGAACATGCAGTTTAAATCATTCATTTTTGATCTGTCATGTCCATTTATAAAAAAAAACCACTCAATGATTTTACAAATATAGTAATTATACCATTCCATGTTTATCATTTTACAAATGAATAATATAAAACACGATGTTTTAGGATGTTCTTGAATATGCACTCGTATGAAAAACAATGATGACTTTTTAACAGGTATTACAACTTTATGTAGTGATGTTGTACATGTTACTGATGCAGTATTGATATTTAATACCATACATAAAAAAATACTGATACTGATTTACTATTTACTATTGTATGTTACTGATATTGGATTGATTGTTATTATAAAGGTAAATTACTGATGTGTGTTTTGTTTACTACAGTCTAAATTAAAAAATATTGATGTTGTTTAACTATTTACTATTGTTATTGATGTTGTGTTATTAGTGCAGAGGTAAAGTTTTCCATGATGTTTTCTTATGTACTCTACTAAACAGATCAAAATTACAGGTTCCTTTTTTATTATTAGAACTTTCTGTATAACAAGTAAAAAAATACGGAAGTTAAAGATGTTGTGTTAATATTTACTATTGAATGAATCAAAATTACAATTCCATGTTATATTCATTATAAATCCGGAATGAGATGTTGAGATTAAATTTCTTTTTTAATTGAATGGATGGTAACATTACGCTATAATGGGTGATTCAGTTTTATAACTTTGTGTTATTTCTCCACTTTTTTTTATTTTGACGACCATATGAGGTAGGGATCTCATTGGAGGGTGGGGAGCTAGTGTTGCATATACACGTCATGCATTTACACGTCATATCGGTGTAGCATGGGAGTATGGAAATTGTAGCGGTAAATGCTTCACATGATAAATCATATCAATAGATCATATATATGATTAAAAGTTTAAAATTAACCACTTAATCGTTGTAGTAAGTTGGTTTAAGAGTATCTTTAGTTAATTGCACATGTTATGCCTAGTGCTATAATGCAAATGCTCAATGTAAACTAAATGTACATATTCATATGCTAGTAATTTTTTAATACATATTCATATGCTCTTTTTTCATCTATTTAATTACACATGTCAACTTTTTGATGTAATTATTCTATAATTCCTTGTACAAGAATATTCAGAAAAGATCGTAATTAACCAAGAGTAGTTGCTACATGTATGTATGTAAATATGTATATATTATATGCATGTATATGTATGTACTATGTGTGTGTGTGTATAAATACATGGACACATATATACATACATGTATGTATATAAATACTGAATCGAATCGAATTATTATCAAATGAATCCAGGTTAATTCAATTTCGATTCATTTGGAGACCGAATCCACAAATGAAATTCAAATTCAATTCACTTGATTTCGAATCGAACTTTTTTCGAATTTTTATAGAACGAATCCAAATCGAATTCGAATAATTTCAATTAGCAACCCTACCCTACTTCCTAAATATTTATTTCACCCCTTCTTTATGTCACATGTTACATTTTTCAATCCATCATCGGAAAATATAGGCATCTCACCGCAAATTCCCCCCTTGCGCGCCGGCGCGGCCGAGGTTGAGATCGAGGTCAACCCCGGCGGAACGGCGGCGCTTCTTCCCGACAGAGACGTCTATGTCTGCGCGGCATCGAGGGCACCGTCGCCTCCCCTCCAACACGAGAACGTACGAGAGGCAGCTCGGGCAGCCGGTGGCCACCAACCCCCCTCCGCCGTTCTCCTCCACTTCGCTAGAGGAAAACGAGGAAGATGAGGAGGTGGCGGAGGATGACGGGGAGCTCGCTGGCGACGTCTTGGCCTTGCTGGCAGCGGCGCTCTCGAGGCGGTGGAGTGCGGACCTCACGTCGTCTAGCGTGCAGACGCTCTGGTAGAGGGAGGGGGAGAGCTTGAGGTCGAGATTGGGTGGCGGGTACGCTGATAGAGACGGAAAGTTAAGATTTTTCTTGCGGAGATGCGGCGGCGGTGAAAGTCTCGCAGCTTCAGTGGAGCTCTGGTGGAAGTAGACCTCGCCGGACTGCATGGAGGGAAACCGAGGAGAACGTCAGCGGCATATTAGGAACAAAGAATTCGGTATTTATAGTGGAGCAAATTTAGTTAGATATTTTTTCAAAAAATTATTATCCATATGTTTCATGAATTGGCGCTGACTGCAAACTATATTAAGTTCAGCTAAGAAGGGAATTTAAGAATTTATTTACATAGAATGTCAAGTTAGAGAATTATTCAGTAATGGCAATAGTAAGCAGGTGGTAATATTATCGGAATTGGAGCAGAAGCTAATCACTGTTTCCTTTACTTAACACGAGAAAAACACTTTCCAGCTTACCAACAAATCTCCTAATCACTTCCTTCTGTTTTTTTGCGAGTCAGAGACATAATTTCACATTAAAAAAACTACAAAAATATTATTTTTTCCATTTGCAGAAGCGAAACAATTCGCTGTAATTTCGATTTCCAAAAGAACAGCGAAGAACAGGGGAAGAAGGTGAAAGAGCTCTCACCACGAGATCGAGCCGCTTCTCCCAACCCAAAGGGACCTCAAGATCGAGATCCAGCTCTTTGGTCTCGATCCTATCGTCGCATCCGCCGAGGAGGTCTCTCGTCACCAGTCCCCTCCCCCTCCCTTCAGCATCCTCTCCCTTCTCCTTCTCCTTCTCCCCGCGCAGTAATCTTACAACGGAACCCACCTCCGCCGCCATGACCATGAAATCTAACGTTTTAGATCCAAATGATCACAACCCAATTCTCGTTTCGATCGAATTTGCCCTAAGTTCGGAGCTTGCAGGTGGAGGAGAGTCAGGGGAGCAGTGGATGGTGGTGGGAGAAGGGAGGATATATATATATATATGGAGTTTTTCCTCTCTCTCTCTCTCTCTCTATATATATATATATATATGGAGTTTTTGCATATAGCACCCTCCTGAAAGCTCCCAATGATTACATTTACGCTCTCCCATGCTCCCAATGTTTACATTTACGCCCTCCCATTCTTTGGAGTTGCGTAGGCACAGCGAAAATGGGAGCATGTTTGAAATGAAAACCAATCTTACAAATGTTAAAGTTTTTCAACAATCAATTTGTAACTCAGATTTATCCTTACTAATCATTTCCCTGAAGGTCTTTTTCTTGCAAATTCCCTCACCTCATTCTCTTTATATCATAATTTTCCTTGTATCTGTATCGAATTTATATCTACATGGCTCTTTCAGGGTGCATTTCGTTCGTGGATTATCCAGGGGAGGATAACTCGATTTTGTTTTTGTGTGCTTGGTTGGTGGGTTAAGGGTTGAAAGGATATGTGCGATGTGATCGTATTGAAATTCGAAAAAGTTGATAGTTATTATGATATGATTGTATTGAAATTTGAAAAAGTGGGTGGTTGTTGTGATGTGATTGTATTGAAGTTTGGAATAGTGAATATAAGTTGAGTATTTTATGATTTTTACATGATATGATGGTATAACATATAATTTTTTTAATGGGAAGAGAGTGAACCCCACTAGTGGGTTAAAAGTGTGGGTTTTGGAGAGTTACCCACCTAAAGTGGGCTAACCCCCAACCGAATAGGGTCTCAATATACTTGTTCATGTTGTTTCATCCTTTCTCTTTCTCTTCGTCTATTATTTTTGCGATTATTTTTATAAATAAGCAAACACAGAAGTATTTATTTGCAGCATCTATGTTAAAAAGGGCACATGTGAAATATACCCCATATAGTAATAAATTAAGGGGAAGTGGAAATCAGCAATAAAGATGGCTGTTGCAATAAATGGAGAGATGTGATAAATAGATACAGTTGGTAGATTTCTCTAAAATCATAATTATCTTTTGATTAGTCTACAAAGGTAGGAGAGAGAGAGATGGGGGCAGGTGGCATTCAATCTCGGCAAATTTATTTCCGTGAGGGGGGTGTGCATTTATTGGGGTTTTTAGTATTTATAATGCCGACCAATTTTGTGATTTGAATGATATATCTTTCTCACCATATTTAAATAAGAATGGTATAATAATGTGCATAATGTCGACGTTACGTAAGAAGATGGCGGCATTAATTAGTGGTAATGTAATCGAGATAGAAATCTTAAGCAATTAATAACATTCTGACCAAAACGATCCGAGAAACAAAGTCTTAAAATATGGGTCTATTTATGAGCGAATGAACACTGATTTACGCAACACTTGAAGTGAGAGTCATTTATATCCACCGGGTTTAAAGATTTTCTGCATTTAATGTATTAATTTTTTCTTTTTAAGGCAATTTTACTCATACCCATTCCAGGTTTTTTCTAAATACACATCATTATTTTTTTCAACGCACTTGTGCTCTTATTTTCTTAAAAAAATTTACTGTAGTACCCTTTTTCTATTACACATGTGCCCTAGGGAAATAATGTGAGTTTTGTAAGAATACAAGGACACAAAGGTATTTATCGCAAAAGAGGTTGAAGTGTAAATGTAACCGAAAAAAAATTCGAAAAGACCAGGTGTAAAAAGTTTCCGTTTTTAGTATATTATAATGGAAGGATAATTGTGTGAATTTCGTAATGATATAGTGGAACAAGTGCATGCAAAAAATAGAGAAGCAAGTGTTTACGAAAAAAACTTAGAAGGATACAAGTGTAAAAAGTCATAGTTTTTGTTATTATACCGTTAGGAACTTAGAATGGCGGAGTGGGTTCTCTGTTGTGGTGACGTCGTATTGTAATGCATCACAGCCGTTCGACCAAGCCAGATGCGGCCACCACGTAACCTCAATCATTGGAATAACACAGCATTTAAGTTGTACCGCGCAGTAAATATTATTCCTGGCTATAAGTATATCCATAGAATGAAACTAATTTAATTTGTTCATACCACTTAGTTAATCTCACGTGGATCACATACGGTGTATTTCTTAATTCTGACAATCTCACCTTCAATAATTATACATCATGTCCGCCTTTTTTTAAAAAATTGAAATCACGCATTTAAGAAATAAATGTTACAAAGGTTTTTAAAATGGATTCGGAGACTGAACCGAAAAAAGCTCACCTAAACCTTTGAATTGTAATGTGCACTCACTAAGTTTTAGAAATAGTGTAAATGAGCCATTGTTAAATAAATAACGGCGATAATATTCGTTGCGAAATGATTTTTTATAAATCGAAGATTAGGGATCAATATCATATTTGTTGCTATATTATTAGCAATGCTTATTGTAACGTCTCAGGTTTAGGTCTCTGATCCGTTATCGATGCAAATTAACTCTGACAACTTGTTGGGTTCGGGCGCAAATGGATCCGTTAACAACCACCCCCACTTTTTCGCAATGATAATGGCGGCTGCACGCTCCCAATTTAGGTCCCTTCAAGTAGCCCTTTCTATTATCAGAGGGAACCCGCTCTGATACCATTTGTAATGTCCCGAGCTTAGGTCACCGGTCCGTTATCAAGGAAAACTGGCCCCGGCAACTTGTTGAATACGAGCTCAGATGGACCTTTTGACAACACCTAAAATGCTTAAGCCCAAGTTGTCAAGTAGTAATCTCCACCACTTATAACTCACTCTCACATTCTGTGGATTTTAGATGTGGGACTATCTTTTTAGGGGTGTGGGTGTTACAACACCCATTAGGCCTAATAAAGAGTGGCCACTAAAACTTTCTTTAGCTTATACCACAAACACACTGATCTCTTGATTGATATAAACATCACCTGTTTCTGTATCAATCTATACAACGAAGTCCCCAACTCCATAAGTGGCCAACCCCGTTCACGTCGACAATTGACAACAAAGCGAAAAGGTTACAAGGAAACCTCAAGCTAGTCAAAACTAAAGCCCAAAAAGTACGGTATTCACCTTCGATCTCACTGTCTACTATCGGTAATCTTTGTGCATGAAAAAACTCTCTATATTTCTAATTTTTTGCTACTACTTCCTTACAAGTCCTGATGGTTGTACTAATTATCGTGGCTCCTAAGGGGTTTATTTGGTTATCTTATGTTGTTTTGTTGTTTGTGGACATGGTTATTGTCCTCGTGACCGAGAACTTTCCTGGTTTACTTTGATGAAAAATGAAATTCTGATCTTTTATCAAAAAAAACCAATTTAAAGTCAAATTGTAAATTTAAAAATTTACTTGTTGAACCCAACCACCAAAGGACGCACAATGATTACATGGTTACAATGTAATTGGGTAAGATTAGAGGGGCATGAAGTAAAAAACCGCCTCTTTGTACGTTCATATATGCATTTATATACAAGAAAAAGAGGAAAAGCCGTTTTAGCTGCAAGTTTTATGCAAAAATAAATAATTATAGTTTTGGGATTTAGATAATTTCGAGTCAACTTCTGAACATAGTCTTGCATACGATCCTAGTAGATTTCGGCAACATAATAAAGAATGCGATGGCCCTATCCATCTCCTTTGTGATCCATACCATATGAATGCTTAAGGTCAGAAGGAGTAGTTGAATGCCTTTATGATGCTGTTGTATAATACTTACAGCTTTATATTCTCATTTATTCCAGTATTTTTGTTTTAGTTTACACAAACAAAGGTGTAGTACCTATTGCTATCTCTGTAGACTCCTTTTTTTAAAAAATACGCATTTAATATTCTCCTTCTTACACGTATTTTTGCGGGGCGGGTCGGCCCATAGGTCGAGCTGAACGGGTCGAGGTTCAAAAACCTCTATCCAATGCCCGCCATTATCCGGCCCATGACTCATTTTGTTCTTTTTCCATTGATTTTTAATAGTATTTAATAAGTATTAATAATTTTATTTAATACTATTTATACTTTATATAACTAATATAAGTATTTTACATGATACTTGACATGTAAACTATTAAATTTTATTTAAAACTAGTGTCACATATGAAAAACATGAAGTATATCATATCCAATACATGTATTATTCAGCTTATATTTATATATTTATTATTTTTTGCAGGTCATGTCCAAATCTCTTAGTCCAAGCTTAGCCCACGAGCGGACAAGGTGGGTGGCTCCCAATCTGCTCGTAAATGCATATTTACAAGAGTAAATTATGCAACGGTTCCTGAACTGTATATCCAAGTTCAAAGCCACGTAATTTTTTTAAAACTGGTACTCGATCTTTAAGATTTATTTTAATTGATTTTGAATTAATGTGATCTAAAATAAAAAATACAAAGGAACAACTAAATTTAGGTAAATCTAAATCATATGGTAACAGATATTAAAGACCAAATACCATATTGTTACTTTTTAAAGTAATGAATGACATTGAAATTGGATGCATAGTTTAGGTACTTTTATATAATTTACTCGGTTTATAGCAAGGCTTTAAAGCTCGAACCAGACATCAAATTGAGTAGGTATCGATTTTTTTATTTTTATGGTCAGACCAATGAGACCGAGTGATCAGGTGATGATGTCATCAATTCATAAGAATCGAAAAAAATAGAACTGTTATATTGTTGATTTTGTTCGTATGGTTCCACCTAGTCGAACCAAGTTTAGTTTAATTTCAGTTGTATCAAGTTAAATCAGATTTAAAAAGTCAATTAAACTGATAATTGAAGAAAAAAATTGACAGTCGAACCAGATACAAACCGGATAACCGGAACGACCCGACAAAACACTAAATTAGAAGGTACATATCATTAAATTGGTAATTATTTATGTCACGCCAAGTCCAATTAGGATAAGGTTACTTTTTATGTTATTTACTATTTATACCATCAAGTGGCAAATTAATTAATTGATTAAAGATCAACTTACCCGTTACCACTAAACTTAAATGTGAGGGCCAATGATTGCTGATGGACACGAAGAATATGAATTTCGCGAGTAAAGCGAATATTAAATGATTTTCTTAGAGCAGATTATGGGAAAACTATTCTAACTTAAATACGGCAATTATTAACTTAGATATTGGATAGGGATATTTACCCAGCAGACCCTGAAATCTTTCAAAATTACCTCTACGACCTTTGAAAACATCATAATTCCTCCCACGACCCCGTAATCTTGCTCCGTCTTACCCTGCAGATCCTCCCGTCAATTTTAACTACATTTGAGTCAGTTACTTGGGTTAGTCGTGAGTTAATCTAACCAATTAGCCATCGAACGGTTACGAGGGGGTGTTGCAGATCCGCGAGGGGGGCATCCATGGAGCTCCGTCAGCGGCATCGAGCGGCGCGGGGGCTGCAGCGGCAGAGGGGTGGGGGGCGGGAGCACCATCGGAGGTCGGGGGGCGGGGCGGTGCCTGAGAGGCGGGGAGCACCATCGGGCGGCGCGGGGGCTGCAGCGGCAGAGGGTGGGGGGCGGGAGCACCATCGGAGGTCGAGGGGGGGGGGGGGGGGGCGGTGCCTGGGAGGCGGGGAGCACCATCGAGCGGCGCGGGGGCTGCAGCGGCAGAGGGTGGGGGGCGGGAGCACCATCGGAGGTCGGGGGGGAGGGGGGGCGGTGCCTGGGAGGCGGGGAGCACCATCGGGCGGCGCGGGGACTGCAGCGGCAGAGGGTGGGGGGCAGGAGCACCATCGGAGGTCGGGGGCGGTGCCTGGGAGGCGGGGAGCACCATCGAGCGGCGCGGGGGCTACAGCGGCAGAGGGTGGGGGCGGGAGCACCATCGGAGGTCGGGGGGGGGGGGGGGGGGATGCCTGGGAGGCGGGGAGCACCATCGGGCGGCGCGGGGACTGCAGCGGCAGAGGGTGGGGGGCGGGAGCACCATCGGAGGTCGGGGGGGGGGGGGGTGCCTGGGAGCCGGGGAGCACCATCGGGCGACACGGGGTGTTGCAGCTGCAGGGGGTGGGGGGCGGGAGACACCATCGGAGGTCGGGGGGGAGGTTGCAGGTAGCGTCGGCGGGGGGGGGGGGGGGGGGGGTTGTAGGTCCATCGGCTGAAAAGGAGCAAGGAGCTCCATCAACGGCAGGGGAGCCGGGAGCGAGGGGCGGCACGCGGTGGTGGGGGGCAAGGGTTTGAACAGGGGACATGGGATGGGGGATGATGGAATGGCATGCAATGTAAATTTACTAAACAAAAAGGGTATAAGATAAAAAACTTAACGGAATCTGGTTACCTTTAACGGATAAATTAACGGGAGTAAACCACAGGGTCTATAGGGTAAGGGTTAGCAAGATTACGGGGTCGTGGGAGGAATTATGATGTTTCAAAGGTCGTAGAGGTAATTTCGAAAGATTTCAGGGTCTGCTGGGTAAATATCCCTATTGGATATTGATGCTTATAAATTTGATATATATTAATGCAATTTAGTACTACCAAACAAAAATGCTAAAAATTTATATAGAGATTGATGGGAGACGGCCGACAAGCTGCGCCGTCAATCCCTTTTGAATGACAAATCCAATTCTTCAAAATACAACATGTATAGATCTGAGAACCATAACATTGAATTACGTGTGTCTTGTTCATCATGGAGTGGATCGTCTACGGTGATTGCATCATAACAGGCGAGAATGTTGTGCCCTATGAGCCGCTTGATGACAACCATAAGAAGAGGCACCCCTTGTTCTTCGAGATGGTTTTTACGAAAACAACAAATGCTCTCTTCCTCTCTCTACATGTCATGTGGCTCTCTCCCTCTCTCTTATGGCCGTCCACCATGGGGCCATTGAGAGAGTCGACATCGCTGTAGCATCGTCGTTATGTTGCTGGACAACTTGCTCATGGATCTCCTTCTCCTTTGGCGCACCTCACTCATGAAGAAGACATCGGATCTCGTGTGATGAGATCAGAAGATTCGTCTCTTGGGATCATCAACTTAGATTGCGACAAGGACGTGTCTCATCAACGTGCTCGCAAGTGTCTCCTCCGTCGGATCAGACATGAGACAGGAGGTGTTCCTATATCATTGTTTAGAGACTCGATCGCAACCACGCTCCAAGAGGTATTCCTATATCTTGTATGTGGTTAGATGAAACGATCTGAGAAATGTTCTTGGATCATGTGGTTTCATCGTTTAAAATTTTAAATTCCGTTGTCCGAAGCGACTAATACGACTAGTCGCTCCCATCGCATTCGATGCGATCCACACGCTTCCGTGATGTGCTTGAGGATCTCTCCATATCCTTTCATGCAAGGCATATGCTTTAAAGTTTTACACCAAGGAAGCCTGGAACTGGAGAGTTGGTTATACTAGTCAAGCTCCACGGATATGCGACTACACTAGTCGCAGTCCATTGTCTTCTCTACCCCCTCTTCTTGAGAAAGTTGCACTTGAACTTAGAAGGGAATACCCCGCTCCTCGAGGAAAGAGTTTCTAGAATGGGGAATTAGAGCTACCTTATTAGTGGAGGCTGGTTCTTTCATTTCTGATGTGGAGAGCTATATTTCACTTACACAGTACAAGTAAGATTCATAGTCAACAGAATTTGCTTATGAGGATTTGTTTTGACCTGACTGTTGAGGCGACTTGAACAGAGACTTGTGGAACTCAAAGGCTGTTAGGTCTCAAATTCAATTCCCAATAATGTTCGGCCACACTATTAATCCAAAGGTCGAGTCAAGCTCCATTTTCACGTTGTTCATGACCTTAGTATGGAATCCAAAATCATTTCACTTTTGCATTCCATTTTATTGCTTAAGGACAAGCAAGGTTTAAGTATAGGGGGTTGGTGAATATGTGATTCATCACTCTAAAAGTCGAAAATAGAGTTTTGTTTTCGAGCAATTAGCTACATATTTCCATTTATTATGCAATATTCATACTCTTGTATTTCGAATTAATGTTCACATCTTAGCATGCATATTTGCATTAAATAAGGAGCCAAATTTACTTGTACATATTCAAATTTACTTGTACATATTCACCTGTATATAGTTAACTTTATCTATTTGTATCTATTTTTATACTAACTTCAAATCCAATAAAATCAACTTTATAGTATATATATTACTAACACTAATAAAAGCAAAATAGCAAAAAAAATACTAACTTTTAAAATTATCCAATAAAACCTGAGCCTTAGTGTGAGATCAAGAACCTTAAAATGCACATATCTCTCTCATATAGTGTCAAATTTAGGTCTACTCACTGTAAAGTAATATACATTCAAAGACCTTCAAAACAAAACCAATTTCATAAAAATCAGATATTGTATGTGAAACTTGGGGGTTTGGGCCCCTATTGTATATTGTATATATTGATCAAAATGCTCTTTATTTTAATCTTTTTATTTTCTTAATTATTAAAAATCCAAATTATAGATTAAATTAAAATTATTCCTATCATATTTTCTCAAATTTTATCTTGAATTTTCTCTTATTTAAAAATAACAAAAAATGCAAAAGATAAAACACAGTATTTTATACCTATAAGATACCACCCAAAAATACACTTTGTACTCTTTTGATTTTTTAATCCTTCACAAAAGTTTTAGATCTCTTCAAGATGAGCAATTTCATGTTGATCACTTTTTGATTTGACCCTTTTGTTATTTCTTTTTGAGTTTTTTACATTTAATTTTTGATTTTTCTAGGTGCGACATGTGGTCGCTCCTGGAACCACCACGTGTTACCTCATTTTTTGTTTTCATAATTAAGCTTGATTAATTTAATTTATTTAATCTATTCATTCATTATTTATTTATTTTAATTAATTATTTATTTACATTTATTTATTTATTTTCATTTTTAACATTTTCTTCTGCTTTTATTTTCTCTTTATTATTTTTATTAGCCTACTTATTTTACTTCATTTTTTACCTTTTATTTTTCTTTACTCCAACTTCCCACCCAAGCGACAAACTCCACTTTCTCCACCGCTTTTATAACTTCCCCCTCCTTTTTATTCTCTTGTCCTCCATTCATCTGCATTCGCCATTTCAAGAGAAGAGATATCGAGCCCCTTTAACCTTTAAGTAACAACTGTAGGAGATGAGTTGAGCAATGATAATCTCAATGGAGAGATCCGCGACTCCACCTTTGTTGTGTCATGAGTTTCCAATCAGACTCGCTTAGCTTTAAATGATTCCACCATTATTCTCGAGGCGACGATAGGAGTTCAGCAAACTGCTCCACAATCCGGTGAGCCACATAGGTAAGTTTTCTATCATCTTCTCATTTTTTATTATCTAACATTATTTTTTGTCTTGATATTCTTCATTCTTTTTTACATCACATCCAAATCACCATCATCTTCATCATCATCATCATACTCATTCACGACCCCTTCAACTTCATTTTTTATTTTTGTTTACAACAAAATTAAAAAACAATACATCAAAAAAATAAAAAAAGAAGTAGGTCTAGCCACCGTCGCCTACCCTGGCCACGCCATCGACCTCTACAGCCAACAGCTCTAACCTCGCTCAATCTGTGACCTGCGCTGTTGCAGCCACCTACAGTCGTTCTCCCTTCATGCTCTTCCCCTTCCAGCCCACAGGTAGCCAACCTCCATGCCCACAGTCGTGTGCACCCCTGGAGCTATCCATCCTCACCTTGAGCCGCAGGGCGACAGAGCGTCCTCACCTTCCTCACCTTGAGCCGCAGGGCGACAGAGCGTGTCTCCAGTATCCCGATCGTCCTTCCTTCGTGCCTGCTACGGCCGTTGCTGTTCACCCATAGACCTTGTCACAACCACGTGGTGCCCTGCTCCAGACCAGCATCCCCACACATGGCCACAATCCCCCACACCTCCACGTGCATCTCCCCTGAGGCAGCCACATGCAGCCGACCCTCTGCTCCCCCGCCGCGCATGCGTAGGATGTGTGCCGCACCATCGACCTCCACGCCAACAACCGCTGCCCACCGCTCCTCCAGCGACTCCAGTCGTGCGTGCACGTCCAAACGCTGCCATGATGCCCATACACGCACCGTCTCACCGCCCCCACATCTTTGCTCACCGCTAGGTCGCCACACCACCTCGCGCGCCACGCACTGCTGCGCCCTCCAAGACCTAGCGCGTGTGGGAAGGGTGGGTTCCAATTTTGGAACCCATGATCGAAGGTCCGCTTTAATAATTTTTATTTGTGAAAATTACATTTTATTCCCCATATATTTTCGTATTTGCAAAAGTACCCCTATATACATTTTTGTTAAGTTTTTTATTACTATATTATAAATTCACCCCTGCATTTACACATTAATTTGGACATCTATTTCGCATCAATTTTTAATACAAAAGTAGCATTTTGTTGAGAAATTAATTCTATACATTTTGGTTATTTAATTAGAATTTTGTGAATTTTCAGTAATTAATTAAATTTATTTTGGAGAAAAATAGGATATTTTACCCATTTCAAGGTTTGAAATTCATGTTTAATTAAATACTACTCAAAAAATCATGCAAAATTGAGAGATGATGGGCCTCGTTGTGTTTTAAATATTATATGAATTTTATCAAAAATGGATATGTATTTTACCTAAAATAAATTGTTGAGTGATTTCTGTAATTAATTTTAATTAAATCCATGAGTATTAATTTTTCATAATTTCAAGTGTCTTGGATTTCTTATTAAAATATAAATTGGTTTATGGATAATTTGACTTAATGGATTTATTAAATATTAAATACTTATTGTCACTTTATTTTAAGTAAAAATTCATTAAAAATATATATTGTCAGAAAATTCAAAAAATAAATAATGCACATTCATTTCATCATTTTTAACTTTCAATAAAATTTTCATAATTTTTTCATTCTGTTTGCACAAAAAATTGCATAAAAGCCCCTAAGAAGTTTGCATTTTTCATTATTGCATTTTAAATCAAAAAATTCCAAAAAATACATTTAGCAATTATCATTAGATTATGTTTCTAGAAAAAAATATAACTTGATTAATTTGGATTAATTTTATAATAAAATTAATTTAGCTAAGTTGCTTGTTTTCTTTATAACCTAGTTCAATCGCATTTGTGCATTGGCATTTCTTTTGCATAAAAATTATTAAAAAATTCCGTTTGGAAAACCATGATCTAATTCGTATAATTTTATTCGAAGTTGTTCCTTTGCCTCCTTGAGTTGACCCTGTAGCTTGTCCAAGTTAAAAATACATAAAATCACACATTAGTTAAGTCCTTGATTCATCGATTCGTATGGTTAATTTTTGATCGATCATGATTCCTCGATTAGAACAAAATGACACATTTAGCATAGGGCAATCAACGGTCTATCATGAACCTTATTGGAAACGGATTTAAGACTTAACAACCTTCAAATTCCACAATTCTATGGTCAGGTCTCCTCAACAACTAGGTTAGAACAAGTCTACATACGCAATGTCTAATGACTATGAATCTTTCCTTATATCGTGTATGTGATATATAGCTCCCCATCTCAAAAATGATAAAAAATAGCCTCCCTCACAAGGTAACTCTAATACCCCAATCTAGTAGCTTTTTCCTCGAGGAGTGGCGTATTCTCCTCTAAGTTCAAGTACAATCAGTTAAGAAGAGGGGGAAAGAAGAGAATGGATTGTGACCAGTGTAGCCACATATTCGTTGGAGCTTAACCAATGTAGAGAAGTCTCCAACTGCAAGCTTCCATGAGATGAGATGGTGGAATATAAGCTTTTCTTATTCAACTATATACACTCTGGCAAACATTCATAATTTATTATTATTATTTATTTATTAATTTAAATACAGAAGAAATAATCCTAGACTTTACACTCTCTTACGATTCGACTCGATCTTAATTTTTAACGTGAATCCTTCAGTCGGCTTATCACTAGAAAAAGTCGATCTCTGAAGCTCTTGAGATGCTCGGTCACCTAACCGGCCACTCCGTTATGTCAGGTTCCTCGCATAAAAACAAGATGGTGGTCAGAGAGATAGACACGACATAAAGTAAATAAATGTTAGAAAATAAATAGAGAGATATACACAAAGAACCGAGGGTCAGACTACTCGAGGATTGAAAACCTGAAATCTAGATTTTCAAAAAATAACCTAAGCTGTGCCTCCCCGGTAACGGCACCATAATTGCACTTTTCAATAGTGTTGAATTAATGTTCGAATATGTTCATTCATTGCAGTTGGGCAAAATCGGATTGATAAAAAACCACTTCTTAATGATTTTTTCAATTAAGGCAAGCGATCTATTTTTTTACTTGGGCAAGCCCAAGGTCGAACTCAGGAGGCCACTATCTCCTTAGGTTGGTTTTCAGTAGATTTAGAAATCAGGTTTTCAAAGAGGTATTTTTTAATTTTTAAATGCAATATATGAAGGACATGTAATTTTCACAAAGTTCAACATTAGAATGCAGATTTTGATCGGTTCAAGTCAAAAAAATCCTCAAACTTAGCCATAAGATGAATAATGATGAAATTAAGTACTATAACTTTGTTTTACAATTTTCTGACTCAATATGAATTAATTATGAATAAAATATACAAACTAGGTGATTTTCGCAACTTTAATTTTAATAAATAACAAAAAAATATTTTCAAGAACTAAAATTATCCTAGATGAGTCTGTACGAGTAGAAACCATGAACATTATTAGATCTCAAAAATGAATGATTTATGACATATAAAAAACAAATTACTTGAATCACCAATCAATTTATTCTGACCTCGATATACGTGAAAATGTGATGAAATTTGGGATAATATAGAAAACCAAACTCTATCTAGTGTGATTTTTTTCACCATTGTTAGAGCACAGATTAATTTAATATGAATTTAAAAAATCTGTCTTTTTGAGCGATCCAAGTTTGAGTTAGTCAAACACGGACTTCGAGAGGATGTTCAGGGTGGAGTCATCGTCAATCTGAACATGGGTAAACTCAGTGTTCTTAATTTCACAAGTAACCCTAGCTAATCATTTGACTCTATGACTTCTGCTCTTTTTAGTGATCAACATTGAATTAGACATAGTAGTTAAATGATATTCTAGTCTAGATCTCTTTTTGCTGGTCTTCTTGGGTGATAATCAACACTTCACAAATCTATGAAGATTAGATACACACTCTATGGCCTTGATTAATAGAAGCTCTAAGATCAGACTTTTACATAATGCTTCCATATCAATGTTATCCAACTTTTTGAATTTTCTTTTTTCCTATTTTTTGGTATTTTTATTGGAGTAAGTCAAATGGTCAGTGGACGGGTTAGTAGAGGTCGGTACCTGTGGTGTATTTGTCTGAAGGTTTTCCACATGTAATGTTTCAGGTTCGCTCTGTATGTCCCTCACTCCTCCTTGGATGCTCATTATTTATTTAACTATTTGGATGACATTATCAAGTTATTATATCAAAGCGTCGACTCTCTGATTGATTCGAATTATATAATCCGCTACCATCTTATGACTTGAAGATGATTGATCGTAATCGACATGTCGTGACTCTGGCATGCAATCTTCATATGAGGAACAATCATATTCTATGGTAATGGACTGTTCATGAGTTCTATTTCCTTGGCTCTAGATCTCATAGGTCTGATCAAAGGAAAATGGGTTGTACGTGGGGAGAGTCATACCGAGTAAGGGATGGTTCAAATAATGAATTCTCAATCATAATCGGGAATCGTGTTTCTCTATCAAATTCAGTTATGCATATGTTCATCCTCAAATTCACTCGCTCCATTGTTTGTACATAATATTCATTCAGTTCTATGAGTGGTTCATATCGTTAATATTCAACTGAAGAAGGAGTGGGGTGGAAGAAGGTGCTCCATCGATGATGGAGGTTGGACAACACATGATCATGGGGCGTCAGAGTAGGCTGCAACGAGGGAGATCGGTGGGCAGCATGGAGCTCCTTAGTGGTGATGGTTGGAGTGCGAGTGGGTGAGAGGATGTCGAAGAGATAGAAGGGAAAGTGATAAGGATCAAGGTGGTGGTGGGGCTATCGATATATGTAGACGTGCAAAGTGGTGGATTGAAGGTGTAGATCGAGGAAGATAAAAGGAAAGAAGAAAGACAAGTAAATGAAGAGGAATAAGTGGTAACTTCGCTTGAAAATGGGAGGGGGAAGCTCGACTCCCAGGTAATCGCCTACAGAGGAGCGATGGAGCTCCTTGAGGTTTTTGCTACTTCAGGAAGAAGAGCAGGACGGAGGATATCCTCCAGATCATGCCAAGGACGTCGTCGCTTGAGAGGAGATAGGGTCCTCTCACTACCCTATCTCTCTAGGTTGTTCTTTCTCTCTTTCTCTGATTTCTGGATATGATGGTGGATCCCCTCAAAGGTCTTCGGGGATGGATTAAGTATGAAGAAAAGAGATGGTGATAAAGATGAAAAAGTTGGGTTCAAGAAAGGTTCACGATGGCAGCATTGGTTGAAGAGGATATAGGATAAGGTATCGAGGTTGTTGATTTGGATGTGATAGAGAGAGAGAGAGAGAGGAGGATGGAAGGGATAAGGGGTCATTTTGGGTCACAGGTAGGTTGTTGCTTGCGGGTGTCAGGATAATGGTGTCACCGGCCATTGGAATGGATAAACTGTCAGGAGAAGATAATGCAGGTGGTTGGAGTTGATCGAATATGGAGGGGAAGAGGATAATAGTGGGAGAATGGTTTAGAATAGTGGAAAGGGTCAACGGTGATGGGCCTCCGGCTGTTGAGGAGATGGTGGGGTCAACTAGAGAAGGGGTTGGTTGAGAGGAGCTATGTTCAGGGAGATGGGTGGCACACATCAGAGGAGATGTAGAGGCGCGACAGCCAGTACAAGGTGGCACAACAGAAGGGAGTCACGTGCAGGCACGTGAGGAGGAGGGGTGAAGATGATCTCGTGCCATGCCCGTGAGGTGGGTGGCATTACATGCTAAGCATGTAAGGAAGGAGAGAAGAGGTGAGGATGGATGATCAGGGCAAGGTGACCTAATGAATGTGTGCCACATGGTGCAATGTTTATTAGTGTGGTTGATCAATGTGAATTGTAGTTATAAATACATGAAAAATAGAATATGGACTTAAATGGAAAAATGACCAACATGAAAATTGTTCATCTTAATGCGATCTACAATGTTTATGGAGGAATCATGTGCAAATGAAATGAAGAATGCAATATATGGTTTTTTAGTTGTAATATATATATATAATACCATTTTTATAAGTTTTGCATTTTTTATTTGATTTTTTATGATATATAAATGCATGCAAAAATCAAACATGTTATGGAATAAATCAATGAACTCAAATGACATTTTTTGAATTTTTATGGGATGAGGTTAGTGATATGTACACAATGGAGTTGTTCAGGCCGATTGGATTTAGAGTAAAATCATTAAAAATCAGTGAAGTTAGCTATTTTATATGTCAATTGTACACGAGATTTTGGGCTCCTCATTTGATGTAATAATGAATGATAAAATACATGATATTATTTACGCATGCATGAATGATATTTATGCAATTTAGATGATTAAATGCCAATGAATTTTGGGTAACTGAGCTTAATTATCCTCTTTTAGAGTGATGAATCACATATTCATATGTGGCCCATTTACAGGGAAACCCTTGTAACCTTGAACATCTAAAATCAGATTCAGGTGCTGAGTACTGACATGGATAAGCATGTGATTTTGGGATTCTTGCTATACATCCTCGAGCTTTCAATTTTTACGGATAGGTCCTATAGCAGCTTGACTCGTAATAGATCACGTGATATCCTATGGTTTTTGCATGAATACCGCCCAACTTCTACTTATTATCATGTGCCCCACAATATGTCCATATGCTACATATACATCCATATATACAATAACTTATATAATACATATAATATTCATATTAAACAATATACTAATAATAAAAATATAAAAAATACATAAAATATATAGAATTATACTATATACATTATACTTATACTATATCAGTTTTGAAAAATAAAAATAATTTTTATTTTTAATAAATCATTAAAATACCAAAAATACAAACATAAAAGGGTTTTTATCAGTTGTGCCCCTCCGAGATATCGCAATATCAGTTATGCCCCTATCTTTTTGGTAATATCAGTTGCGCCCCCGACTTCTTGCCAATATTTCATTTGTGCCCCTCAGAGGGGCATAACTGATAAAAGATTATTATCAGTTATGCCCCTCTGAGGGGCACAAGTGAAATATTGGCAAGAAGTCGGGGGTACAACTGATATTACCAAAAAGATAGGGGCATAACTGATATTGCGATATCTCGGAGGGGCACAACTGATAAAATCCCAACATAAAAATATGTAAAAACGGAAAAAATACATCTAAAAATTCTATAAAAAATATATATTATATTTTACTATAATTTACATATAAAATAAAAAAATAAAAATTGAATAATAAATTTAATGAAAAATAAAAATACGTAAAAACTTCAAAAATACATAATTGTTTTAATAAAAATCATAAAATTGCATACAATACATAGTTGGAAAGATATTTTGATCTACTTGTCACTAAAAATAAAATAAAAATATTTTCTCCTATTTTTTACTTTAAAAATAAAAAATAAGTTCTTATTTTCAATAAAATTAGTTTTTCACTTAAAAATAATTCAAAATTCATAAAAATCCAAAAAACCACTTAAAATACACAAAAATAGTAAATACAATTAAAACATAAAAAACTACAAAATAAAAATGAAATAAAATATATAAAATAAAATACCTATATTTCTTTACTTATAGGTATATAAAATACAAAAATAATATAAAATTCCTAAAATAAAATAAAAATTCAGAAAATCCCATAACAAATCAGAAAACCCTCATACCTTAAACATTCTACATTTGTACCTTAGATTTCCACAGTTTGCCTCTCTGAGTTCGACACTCCCATGCTTATTGCTATACCTTTGAGATTAGGAGTATAAATGATAAACTAAATCTTTTTCTACAAGTTTCAAATAATTAATTATCTATCCTTCTAGACGACTCGACCAATTGATTTTTCAGATGATTCAATGGTTGAATCATAGAGGATGATGCTTGGATGATATCTAAAGAGTTAGACTAAGGAATCATCAAGCATCTTCAAATGATTCTTAAGAAAGGATCTCCATCCTAATAAGGAGATGACAATTCCTCTCTAAGGGTGTGTTTGGCATGTGGGTTTAGGTGGGTTAAACTGGCAGCAGGTAACCCATTTTTGGGTTTTGGTGTTTGGATAGAGGGTTAAACTGGAGGTGGGTTAGAAGTGGGTTTATTGTGATATGATTGTATTGAAGTTTGAAAAAGTGAGTAGTTATTGTGATGTGATTGTATTGAAGTTTGAAGAAGTGAGTAGAAGTGGAGTAGTTTATAATTTTATATGATAGGATGATATAATATATTATTTTTTGATGGAGTTAACGATGGATAATTGATTTATATTTTTTTAAAGATAAAAAGTGGGACCCACATGGAGGGAGAAAAAAATGGGTTAACGAGGGTAAAAGCCGAACAACCCTAAAGGCTGATATCTGATCATCCTCTTAATGCATGTCCTTTGCATAGGAATAGAGGTTCGAAGGTATCAGATAAGTTAGGTCAAAGAGTTTACTTAACGAGACCCATACCTATGTCATATGTTGTCATAATATAGGAATACATCCTCTGATTGGATACAAATGTATTACTATATGTCTAAGGATGTACATTTGGCAGGCCATTAGGTTGATGGCCTAATCAATGCCTATAAACCACCGAGCTAGTGCGCATACAATGGCATGTGAGTAATGCCGTCTCTCAAAGGGATCATACACGTTCACTACTAAACCAGAAGACATGAGCTCAGTCATGAGATATTGTGATCAACCCAATTCCATGCATGGTCGTCTTGCTTTGAACCTGTGACAATAATTTATAGATATGATATATGCTTTTGGAAAGCATATGATTGATACAAACTCCTAATGATTGAATGAGAAACTTAATGATAAAACCTTAAAGGAGACAATTCAAATATGATCTAAAAATTCGGATTTATTATAGGTCTTCCAGTATTCAAGATATACCGACAATAGGAATACTCGAGGGTGATGTGATCGTAAATGATTGTATAACCATGTCACTTTCATTCCGAGGGAGTGATGAAACATGTTTTGATTTTAGCGACTCCTCTCAATAGACAAATAATCTGATGTTAGTATAAATGTTGGACATTGATATGAATATGATTCAGATGCAATTAGAAGATTACATTTATGATTTCATTTAACCAGACATCTTTTAGAGGTAACCATGATCTAAGTATGAGACAATATCTTAATATCCAAGTCACTATACATTGAATGTACAATCGCCATATCCTTATCTCCAAGTATCGACAGATAAAGCACATTATTCATGAAAGAGTTCAAGAATAATTCTATTATTGAAAATATATATCTGAGCATTGGAAACTTGATGAGTAAATATGATTTAATTATCATTAATAATGCGAATGTGATTCACATTATTTGTACACATGAAGAGAGACATCTTAGATAATTAAATTGGATTTAATTATCATAGATATGATTATTGTAGATATCACTATTCATAATAATTATATTTATATTATGAATTTGATTCATAATATCATAGAGATATTTAATTGTAAATATGATTTATAGTTTATATGTTAATTTGAATTTGATTCACAATATGCAATAAAATGTCAATTGTATTCACATTGTATAAATAAAGGTAAATGTGATTTACATTTAATATTGGATGAATAAATATGATTCATAATTATCAATCATGCTTGAAATTGTCATAGAATAATTTGGAATTATTTTGGTGATAATTTAAGCAATAATAGTTGTTGCACATGTGGAATATTCGATAAGATATGAGATCTTAGCAAATTGGAAGGAGATAACCTCCATACCATATAAGTTGTGGGCAATCATCAAGAGAATCTCTTCATCGTGGCTGTCCACTCTATATATGGAAGGAGGCTACATTCCTTTCCATATTATTCCATAAGAATTGATTTAATTGAATGTAAATTTATTTAATATTATTTAATATATTTAATTTCTTTTAAATTAATTAGTTATTGTAAATTTTATGCAACACAATCATGGCCATTGATTTGAATTAGGAGTGCATTCTATCCATCCAATTTTGTATAAAAGAAGAACCGACCCTAGGTTATTCTTTAGAAAATCAACTCACAAGCTGAAAGCAACAAATCTCTATCTCTCTCATATACTCGTCAATATAATCTATCTCTCTCTCACTCTCTCTCGATATTGTGTCCGTCCACTTTAATATTATTGAGATCGTCATCATCGCATCACCGTTGTGCTGTCGGATCAACTGCTCGTGGATCTCCACCTTCTTTAGTGTTCCATGCTCATGAAGAAGGCTAAAGATTTCGTGAGATGAAATCAGGAGGTTCCACGCTCAGATCTCGAACTCAGATTGCGAGAAACACGCATCTCATCCACATGCTCGCAAGGCATCCTTCATTGAATCAAACTTGAGACATGATGTCTCTTCGTTTAGACACACGATCACAAACACTCTTCAAGAGGTAATGCTTTGATCTCATTTGTGATATAGCTCATCTTAACCTTTCTCACACTCCACATGATGGATTTCGATCAAAAAACCTCTCAAGATCCTCGGTTATCGATATAACTCATGATGGCAAGCCACAATCAATGAAAGGCAAGTGCTTGCTTAAGAAAGGATTTATTAATGAAAGAAAATGATGGTTGGAGAATCTTAAACTTTCAAAATTTACTAATTCCATGCTATCTGAAACTAGGGTCAAAATAATAGAGAACAATTCTCCCCTTCTAGTTGGCATTATAAGGGCGTCTTACTTTAAAAGCAAGCCTATTCTACTCAATTTGGAAACCAATAGTCATGCCTCCTTTTGGAGGTCAATCAAATGGGACTTTGTGGATTTTAGGTGTTATAATACAAGGAACCCAATTCAAGTGAGAAGTTATATATCCATATTGATAGAGTAAACAAGGCCTCAGGTTCTCCAAGCCTCATGCTCAAATTTCTAGTAACTTGCTACGACCAGAAATAGAACTTTATACAAAAGCATAAGGACTATAGAAGCATAAGGACCATAAATGCAAATTTAATTGCTCAAAGGTGATCATTGAATGAGCGAGACACACTAAATACAGGTAATTACTTCTCTTTTGAACTATCCAACATGATTTAACCTAGTGAATTGCACAAACATGGTGGGTATTCCCTCTTTTTCGGCAAAAGCCCATTTATGAGGGATGCATAAAGATTTTTATAGGATATGCTCTCAATATAAAAATGCTTTTGGAACAATATCCACTATTCTCGGGCAATGCCCTTTCCTGGTTTCAACTCTTAATTAGTTAAGTCGGTGACAACAAAACCAACCACAACTTTCCTTTGTCCTATTTGTTTGGAGAATAAGCACTGGAATAAGAGGTCAGTTCCCTTCCAAACGTAGTTCTTAAGAGTATGGTTACTCCCATCCACTTCTCATATTTCACCTTATTCTATCTTTATTTATGTCTTTATTCCACCTTACCTATCCTTATAATATTCCACCTTATTCTGCTCATTCCTGTCTTTTTAATTGAACATAGAATAGATCTTTATTCTCCTTATTCATGTTTGTTCCTAACCGAACGTCCCCTCATGGTCTCATGATCAGATACCCATTCTGTAGACCAAACAATCCAAAACTATATTGACTTGGTGGTTTTTATGAACAACGAGATGTGACCTTGCTTTCAATGGTGCATACATAAGCATATAGAGATCTTTCCTCTCTAACACCTTATTGAATTAATCGAAGAAATGCAAGGGCTGACATAATATCAAATAGTGTTTCTTATTACTCGACCGTTTTGTTATCATCTTATTTATATGGAGCAATCCGTCGCAAACCTTAATGAAATATATGATAAACATGGATGGACTCATGTTTGGCACCCGATGGATGTTGCCATTCTTTCCTTTAAGGGATCTTCACTTTTTTGGGGCGGTTTACCTTTTAGTATAGTTATCACATACTCCTCGTGTTTTTGAATGCTTGTGTTGGTCATAAATCTCAGTATGCTCTTGATGTGTTGGAAGTTCTTCAATGTGGGAGAGTACCCAATGTGGACTATGTTTTAGGTTTTACCTTTGTTTTTGAGATGTTACAATTGTTCAACACTTTAAACATAGTTCTACAAGGAATACACACAATGAACACGAGTGGGTTATGAGATGGGTATAATACTTGACAACATGAGCTTAAATATTTTGGATAGTTATCATCGGGTTCAATTGAACTCGAAACCAACAAGTTGTAAGGATCACTTTTCCTCAATAATAACCTAAGTCTAGGTTTGTGATGTTACAATGGTATAATAATGGATTCTTTCTAATAGTTGAAATTATTAGTCAAGAGGCCGAGCCGCTCTTACAAAGAGATGTAAGAAAAAGGCTACATGGAACGTGCAACCACCACTATTGTTAAAAAGCCAGTGATGATGGGTCATATCTTAACGAGGACGTTGCTCATATAAGTATGAGAGGTTGTAACATCCCAATTATACTTGAACATTTAATACTCACAAAATTTGAGAACAAGATATAAGAGTGCGGATTATTACTCGACAACTCATGCTTAAGCATTGTAGATGATTGTTAATGGATTCGATTGGATTCAAACCTAGTAAGTTGAAAGGGATGATTTTCTTCAATAATGGCTTGGGTCTAGAGCCTCGATGATGCATTTTCCCACATCACCTCCTAGGTAACCTCAGTTTATCCAACCTACATCATTAACTTGTTGGAATATGGGAGGAGCTATCCATTAAAATAATAATGGTTAACAACAATCAGTTGTTTTATCAGCATCTTTATTCCTTTAGTAATTAAATTCCATTGGTTATATCAGTCCTACTGGTTTATGTGCACAATATTATATCCAACCCTTCATGTCGCAGTGATCTATCGTGTCTACATATCTCTCATGTTTTACTTGGTGGAATGTCGATCACTGCATCAGAACATGCCCACTTATATGTACCGAGATCAAAAAAGGAACACGAACTTCCAGATCTTTTAGTTTATGCTTTCTGTTCTAAAGGTTAGGATTGAAAATCATGAAAGCATAGCGCAGATGTCATTTAAGTTTGGTATCCACTTGTCTTGAAACATTCTACAAAATATACTGCATGAGAATGTGATGTAAAATGCTAGAACTTAACTTAAAACTGCATGTCCTTCAAATGGTATCGCAGCTCATACCTCGTGCCAAGGTGTGTCCAAACCTTGCATTTGTTAGAACATGGAGGCCAGGAGCAACTACTTGAATTAAGATTGGTGCCCCTTTGGGACGGTTGGAAATATAGATCATGGATTTGGAAGTGAGATCTGCTAATATCAGGTTCAAGCCATTGTACTGGTCGGCTTCTTTAATAACCTCTACAGCGAACTCTATAGGGTTTTTTCCAATCTGCAATTGAAAATTAACAAAGTACAACAGATCATCAAGAAATCACAAAAATTGACATGAACTGCGAAAAAACGACAAATACAATAGCATGCAGCAAAATGGACAACCAGTAACTTTTCTCAGTTTTCTTTTCTACCATTATATGTAAAATGGCCCATTAATTTGACTGAGTGCTTCTCCTTGCATATCATGGGAACATCTGAGAAGTTTTAAGGGCAAGTCTGAAGTTCGTACTTCTAAGAACTTGACCGGCAAATCACCCCTGATCTTTGAAGTGGGTATTGCATCAGATTCCATAACATTTGTTTGGAACGCCAGCTTTCCATCTCTCGTGCACCCCATCCACGTCCCTTCTGCTTGGACGTCTCTCCCTCCCAGGATCTTCCTACTACCATGGCCCCACCATCCGAGCGGCTTTGTAGGTCTGCATTCTAGTTACCAAAATTAAATTCAAGTTCATGCGATCCTTCTAATTCGCCATAGAATAGTAAGTAGAACTGCCCATGCCTGTCATGCAATTCGTCTCTGTTGAGCACCAGAACAAGAGGGTAGACGGGGTGAGCAAGCCATATCCATGCTGCATTCGAAGAAGAAGCTCCCTGAATAATTTTTGTTTACTGACAACATGCAATTATACTTATGCCATGCGGCTGCTGCTGCTGCTGCACTGGATGGCACCCGATATCGTTACTTGTGTCCAACAACAATGGCGGTGGCCTTCCTTTGTAATGGTTGTTCTTACACTTCCAAGGATTTAGAGTGCAGGTTTTGCTTGGTCACGCAGAGTAGTGCAGATAATGGAGAAGTTGATTAATGTGTGTCGCTTGGTAAGACGGTGCAAAACGAGGGGATCCGAAGTGGGTTGTGTGGAGAACCAAATATTGATGAACATGTATGACATGGAAAATTTTGTGACTGGTATATTTCGTCTAATAACGCTATGGTAAAAGAAAAGACATCCATAAATAAAAAATATCGCCCACCGTGGGGCTCGAACCCGCGACCACAAGGTTAAGAGCCTTGCGCTCTACCAACTGAGCTAGACGGGCTTCGTTATTTTAGAAGAAAATGTATTTTTATATTCGTTAACATGCATTCACAAATGACTCACCAAGAGACTACTACATAAGTCACCGATTTCCGAAGAAACATAAGCTTTTGTACGTGTGGAAGTACTTCTTATTTCCATCTCACTGAATTCACGGTTCATTCAACCATCAGAGATGATTTAAGTGGAATTTTACTTTACAGATGATACCAAGCAATTACCTCATTAACCAACTACTCGATTTATTTAAGTTTATAAGGGAGTGTAATTAACCTTATTGAGGTGATAATAACTAATGACTGTTCTGCTATCCATTTCCTTTGACGCATTGACTAGGAAGGCATATTTTCTAAAATTGCATGTTCATTCTATCTTCTATTCGCATGACTTGTCTATGGTGACGGATGGTTTCCAAAAGGGAAAAATTCATCATATAAGATAGAAATCTAGGCATTCGTGATGGAGATGAAAGATCTTCACCTTCCGTCCATCAACTCCCGTGCACTTATACAGACTATGATTAACATCTCCTCTAAAAAGCTAAAAAAGGGGCTAAAGTCTTCTAACGGCTCTGTTGTTTTGGATACTTGCTACTTTCTCCGGTCAAAGTAGGCTATGTTCGAGTGAGTGACAATCATGCTGGGTTGGACTGGGTTGGGTTGGGTTGGGCTGGGTTGGGATGGGTGAATAGTAATCTGTGAGGAGGAAATACCCTTGTGAATAGTAAACAGGGTTGGGCCAACCCTGCCCAACCCAGCAACCAAACATGCCCTCGTTTGGTTGCAGGGTTGGGCAGGGTTGGCTTGGCCCAACCCGGGTTGGCCCTGCAACCAAACATGGTTCTCCTTCTCACAGTTTACTATTCACAGGGGTACCCCTGCCCAACCCAACCCTGTCCAACCCTGCAACCAAATGAACCCTAAGTGTACCATCCATTCTGGAATAAATATTTTGATATCAATTATAGAGGTGACAACGATCAGGCGCCATATGAATATGGTTGTGGATACATGTCTTAACTGATGGAAAGAACGCGTTCTCGTAAGGAGCCGGGGCTGGTCGACCCCTTACGAGGGCCGTCCGATCACCGTCAGATGGATTCATGACAGCAGTTGTTGTAACACGACATAGGATCCTCTTTGATACACACAGATACGAGCTCGTTAGCAAATTAATGAACATGCAGTTTAAATCATTCATTTTTGATCTGTCATGTCCATTTATAAAAAAAAACCACTCAATGATTTTACAAATATAGTAATTATACCATTCCATGTTTATCATTTTACAAATGAATAATATAAAACACGATGTTTTAGGATGTTCTTGAATATGCACTCGTATGAAAAACAATGATGACTTTTTAACAGGTATTACAACTTTATGTAGTGATGTTGTACATGTTACTGATGCAGTATTGATATTTAATACCATACATAAAAAAATACTGATACTGATTTACTATTTACTATTGTATGTTACTGATATTGGATTGATTGTTATTATAAAGGTAAATTACTGATGTGTGTTTTGTTTACTACAGTCTAAATTAAAAAATATTGATGTTGTTTAACTATTTACTATTGTTATTGATGTTGTGTTATTAGTGCAGAGGTAAAGTTTTCCATGATGTTTTCTTATGTACTCTACTAAACAGATCAAAATTACAGGTTCCTTTTTTATTATTAGAACTTTCTGTATAACAAGTAAAAAAATACGGAAGTTAAAGATGTTGTGTTAATATTTACTATTGAATGAATCAAAATTACAATTCCATGTTATATTCATTATAAATCCGGAATGAGATGTTGAGATTAAATTTCTTTTTTAATTGAATGGATGGTAACATTACGCTATAATGGGTGATTCAGTTTTATAACTTTGTGTTATTTCTCCACTTTTTTTTATTTTGACGACCATATGAGGTAGGGATCTCATTGGAGGGTGGGGAGCTAGTGTTGCATATACACGTCATGCATTTACACGTCATATCGGTGTAGCATGGGAGTATGGAAATTGTAGCGGTAAATGCTTCACATGATAAATCATATCAATAGATCATATATATGATTAAAAGTTTAAAATTAACCACTTAATCGTTGTAGTAAGTTGGTTTAAGAGTATCTTTAGTTAATTGCACATGTTATGCCTAGTGCTATAATGCAAATGCTCAATGTAAACTAAATGTACATATTCATATGCTAGTAATTTTTTAATACATATTCATATGCTCTTTTTTCATCTATTTAATTACACATGTCAACTTTTTGATGTAATTATTCTATAATTCCTTGTACAAGAATATTCAGAAAAGATCGTAATTAACCAAGAGTAGTTGCTACATGTATGTATGTAAATATGTATATATTATATGCATGTATATGTATGTACTATGTGTGTGTGTGTATAAATACATGGACACATATATACATACATGTATGTATATAAATACTGAATCGAATCGAATTATTATCAAATGAATCCAGGTTAATTCAATTTCGATTCATTTGGAGACCGAATCCACAAATGAAATTCAAATTCAATTCACTTGATTTCGAATCGAACTTTTTTCGAATTTTTATAGAACGAATCCAAATCGAATTCGAATAATTTCAATTAGCAACCCTACCCTACTTCCTAAATATTTATTTCACCCCTTCTTTATGTCACATGTTACATTTTTCAATCCATCATCGGAAAATATAGGCATCTCACCGCAAATTCCCCCCTTGCGCGCCGGCGCGGCCGAGGTTGAGATCGAGGTCAACCCCGGCGGAACGGCGGCGCTTCTTCCCGACAGAGACGTCTATGTCTGCGCGGCATCGAGGGCACCGTCGCCTCCCCTCCAACACGAGAACGTACGAGAGGCAGCTCGGGCAGCCGGTGGCCACCAACCCCCCTCCGCCGTTCTCCTCCACTTCGCTAGAGGAAAACGAGGAAGATGAGGAGGTGGCGGAGGATGACGGGGAGCTCGCTGGCGACGTCTTGGCCTTGCTGGCAGCGGCGCTCTCGAGGCGGTGGAGTGCGGACCTCACGTCGTCTAGCGTGCAGACGCTCTGGTAGAGGGAGGGGGAGAGCTTGAGGTCGAGATTGGGTGGCGGGTACGCTGATAGAGACGGAAAGTTAAGATTTTTCTTGCGGAGATGCGGCGGCGGTGAAAGTCTCGCAGCTTCAGTGGAGCTCTGGTGGAAGTAGACCTCGCCGGACTGCATGGAGGGAAACCGAGGAGAACGTCAGCGGCATATTAGGAACAAAGAATTCGGTATTTATAGTGGAGCAAATTTAGTTAGATATTTTTTCAAAAAATTATTATCCATATGTTTCATGAATTGGCGCTGACTGCAAACTATATTAAGTTCAGCTAAGAAGGGAATTTAAGAATTTATTTACATAGAATGTCAAGTTAGAGAATTATTCAGTAATGGCAATAGTAAGCAGGTGGTAATATTATCGGAATTGGAGCAGAAGCTAATCACTGTTTCCTTTACTTAACACGAGAAAAACACTTTCCAGCTTACCAACAAATCTCCTAATCACTTCCTTCTGTTTTTTTGCGAGTCAGAGACATAATTTCACATTAAAAAAACTACAAAAATATTATTTTTTCCATTTGCAGAAGCGAAACAATTCGCTGTAATTTCGATTTCCAAAAGAACAGCGAAGAACAGGGGAAGAAGGTGAAAGAGCTCTCACCACGAGATCGAGCCGCTTCTCCCAACCCAAAGGGACCTCAAGATCGAGATCCAGCTCTTTGGTCTCGATCCTATCGTCGCATCCGCCGAGGAGGTCTCTCGTCACCAGTCCCCTCCCCCTCCCTTCAGCATCCTCTCCCTTCTCCTTCTCCTTCTCCCCGCGCAGTAATCTTACAACGGAACCCACCTCCGCCGCCATGACCATGAAATCTAACGTTTTAGATCCAAATGATCACAACCCAATTCTCGTTTCGATCGAATTTGCCCTAAGTTCGGAGCTTGCAGGTGGAGGAGAGTCAGGGGAGCAGTGGATGGTGGTGGGAGAAGGGAGGATATATATATATATATGGAGTTTTTCCTCTCTCTCTCTCTCTCTCTCTATATATATATATATATATATGGAGTTTTTGCATATAGCACCCTCCTGAAAGCTCCCAATGATTACATTTACGCTCTCCCATGCTCCCAATGTTTACATTTACGCCCTCCCATTCTTTGGAGTTGCGTAGGCACAGCGAAAATGGGAGCATGTTTGAAATGAAAACCAATCTTACAAATGTTAAAGTTTTTCAACAATCAATTTGTAACTCAGATTTATCCTTACTAATCATTTCCCTGAAGGTCTTTTTCTTGCAAATTCCCTCACCTCATTCTCTTTATATCATAATTTTCCTTGTATCTGTATCGAATTTATATCTACATGGCTCTTTCAGGGTGCATTTCGTTCGTGGATTATCCAGGGGAGGATAACTCGATTTTGTTTTTGTGTGCTTGGTTGGTGGGTTAAGGGTTGAAAGGATATGTGCGATGTGATCGTATTGAAATTCGAAAAAGTTGATAGTTATTATGATATGATTGTATTGAAATTTGAAAAAGTGGGTGGTTGTTGTGATGTGATTGTATTGAAGTTTGGAATAGTGAATATAAGTTGAGTATTTTATGATTTTTACATGATATGATGGTATAACATATAATTTTTTTAATGGGAAGAGAGTGAACCCCACTAGTGGGTTAAAAGTGTGGGTTTTGGAGAGTTACCCACCTAAAGTGGGCTAACCCCCAACCGAATAGGGTCTCAATATACTTGTTCATGTTGTTTCATCCTTTCTCTTTCTCTTCGTCTATTATTTTTGCGATTATTTTTATAAATAAGCAAACACAGAAGTATTTATTTGCAGCATCTATGTTAAAAAGGGCACATGTGAAATATACCCCATATAGTAATAAATTAAGGGGAAGTGGAAATCAGCAATAAAGATGGCTGTTGCAATAAATGGAGAGATGTGATAAATAGATACAGTTGGTAGATTTCTCTAAAATCATAATTATCTTTTGATTAGTCTACAAAGGTAGGAGAGAGAGAGATGGGGGCAGGTGGCATTCAATCTCGGCAAATTTATTTCCGTGAGGGGGGTGTGCATTTATTGGGGTTTTTAGTATTTATAATGCCGACCAATTTTGTGATTTGAATGATATATCTTTCTCACCATATTTAAATAAGAATGGTATAATAATGTGCATAATGTCGACGTTACGTAAGAAGATGGCGGCATTAATTAGTGGTAATGTAATCGAGATAGAAATCTTAAGCAATTAATAACATTCTGACCAAAACGATCCGAGAAACAAAGTCTTAAAATATGGGTCTATTTATGAGCGAATGAACACTGATTTACGCAACACTTGAAGTGAGAGTCATTTATATCCACCGGGTTTAAAGATTTTCTGCATTTAATGTATTAATTTTTTCTTTTTAAGGCAATTTTACTCATACCCATTCCAGGTTTTTTCTAAATACACATCATTATTTTTTTCAACGCACTTGTGCTCTTATTTTCTTAAAAAAATTTACTGTAGTACCCTTTTTCTATTACACATGTGCCCTAGGGAAATAATGTGAGTTTTGTAAGAATACAAGGACACAAAGGTATTTATCGCAAAAGAGGTTGAAGTGTAAATGTAACCGAAAAAAAATTCGAAAAGACCAGGTGTAAAAAGTTTCCGTTTTTAGTATATTATAATGGAAGGATAATTGTGTGAATTTCGTAATGATATAGTGGAACAAGTGCATGCAAAAAATAGAGAAGCAAGTGTTTACGAAAAAAACTTAGAAGGATACAAGTGTAAAAAGTCATAGTTTTTGTTATTATACCGTTAGGAACTTAGAATGGCGGAGTGGGTTCTCTGTTGTGGTGACGTCGTATTGTAATGCATCACAGCCGTTCGACCAAGCCAGATGCGGCCACCACGTAACCTCAATCATTGGAATAACACAGCATTTAAGTTGTACCGCGCAGTAAATATTATTCCTGGCTATAAGTATATCCATAGAATGAAACTAATTTAATTTGTTCATACCACTTAGTTAATCTCACGTGGATCACATACGGTGTATTTCTTAATTCTGACAATCTCACCTTCAATAATTATACATCATGTCCGCCTTTTTTTAAAAAATTGAAATCACGCATTTAAGAAATAAATGTTACAAAGGTTTTTAAAATGGATTCGGAGACTGAACCGAAAAAAGCTCACCTAAACCTTTGAATTGTAATGTGCACTCACTAAGTTTTAGAAATAGTGTAAATGAGCCATTGTTAAATAAATAACGGCGATAATATTCGTTGCGAAATGATTTTTTATAAATCGAAGATTAGGGATCAATATCATATTTGTTGCTATATTATTAGCAATGCTTATTGTAACGTCTCAGGTTTAGGTCTCTGATCCGTTATCGATGCAAATTAACTCTGACAACTTGTTGGGTTCGGGCGCAAATGGATCCGTTAACAACCACCCCCACTTTTTCGCAATGATAATGGCGGCTGCACGCTCCCAATTTAGGTCCCTTCAAGTAGCCCTTTCTATTATCAGAGGGAACCCGCTCTGATACCATTTGTAATGTCCCGAGCTTAGGTCACCGGTCCGTTATCAAGGAAAACTGGCCCCGGCAACTTGTTGAATACGAGCTCAGATGGACCTTTTGACAACACCTAAAATGCTTAAGCCCAAGTTGTCAAGTAGTAATCTCCACCACTTATAACTCACTCTCACATTCTGTGGATTTTAGATGTGGGACTATCTTTTTAGGGGTGTGGGTGTTACAACACCCATTAGGCCTAATAAAGAGTGGCCACTAAAACTTTCTTTAGCTTATACCACAAACACACTGATCTCTTGATTGATATAAACATCACCTGTTTCTGTATCAATCTATACAACGAAGTCCCCAACTCCATAAGTGGCCAACCCCGTTCACGTCGACAATTGACAACAAAGCGAAAAGGTTACAAGGAAACCTCAAGCTAGTCAAAACTAAAGCCCAAAAAGTACGGTATTCACCTTCGATCTCACTGTCTACTATCGGTAATCTTTGTGCATGAAAAAACTCTCTATATTTCTAATTTTTTGCTACTACTTCCTTACAAGTCCTGATGGTTGTACTAATTATCGTGGCTCCTAAGGGGTTTATTTGGTTATCTTATGTTGTTTTGTTGTTTGTGACATGGTTATTGTCCTCGTGACCGAGAACTTTCCTGGTTTACTTTGATGAAAAATGAAATTCTGATCTTTTATCAAAAAAAACCAATTTAAAGTCAAATTGTAAATTTAAAAATTTACTTGTTGAACCCAACCACCAAAGGACGCACAATGATTACATGGTTACAATGTAATTGGGTAAGATTAGAGGGGCATGAAGTAAAAAACCGCCTCTTTGTACGTTCATATATGCATTTATATACAAGAAAAAGAGAAAAGCCGTTTTAGCTGCAAGTTTTATGCAAAAATAAATAATTATAGTTTTTGGGATTTAGATAATTTCGAGTCAACTTCTGAACATAGTCTTGCATACGATCCTAGTAGATTTCGGCAACATAATAAAGAATGCGATGGCCCTATCCATCTCCTTTGTGATCCATACCATATGAATGCTTAAGGTCAGAAGGAGTAGTTGAATGCCTTTATGATGCTGTTGTATAATACTTACAGCTTTATATTCTCATTTATTCCAGTATTTTTGTTTTAGTTTACACAAACAAAGGTGTAGTACCTATTGCTATCTCTGTAGACTCCTTTTTTTAAAAAATACGCATTTAATATTCTCCTTCTTACACGTATTTTTGCGGGGCGGGTCGGCCCATAGGTCGAGCTGAACGGGTCGAGGTTCAAAAACCTCTATCCAATGCCCGCCATTATCCGGCCCATGACTCATTTTGTTCTTTTTCCATTGATTTTTTAATAGTATTTAATAAGTATTAATAATTTTATTAATACTATTTATACTTTATATAACTAATATAAGTATTTTACATGATACTTGACATGTAAACTATTAAATTTTATTTAAAACTAGTGTCACATATGAAAAACATGAAGTATATCATATCAATACATGTATTATTCAGCTTATATTTATATATTTATTATTTTTTGCAGGTCATGTCCAAATCTCTTAGTCCAAGCTTAGCCCACGAGCGGACAAGGTGGGTGGCTCCCAATCTGCTCGTAAATGCATATTTACAAGAGTAAATTATGCAACGGTTCCTGAACTGTATATCCAAGTTCAAAGCCACGTAATTTTTTTAAAACTGGTACTCGATCTTTAAGATTTATTTTAATTGATTTTGAATTAATGTGATCTAAAATAAAAAATACAAAGGAACAACTAAATTTAGGTAAATCTAAATCATATGGTAACAGATATTAAAGACCAAATACCATATTGTTACTTTTTAAAGTAATGAATGACATTGAAATTGGATGCATAGTTTAGGTACTTTTATATAATTTACTCGGTTTATAGCAAGGCTTTAAAGCTCGAACCAGACATCAAATTGAGTAGGTATCGATTTTTTTATTTTTATGGTCAGACCAATGAGACCGAGTGATCAGGTGATGATGTCATCAATTCATAAGAATCGAAAAAAATAGAACTGTTATATTGTTGATTTTGTTCGTATGGTTCCACCTAGTCGAACCAAGTTTAGTTTAATTTCAGTTGTATCAAGTTAAATCAGATTTAAAAAGTCAATTAAACTGATAATTGAAGAAAAAAATTGACAGTCGAACCAGATACAAACCGGATAACCGGAACGACCCGACAAAACACTAAATTAGAAGGTACATATCATTAAATTGGTAATTATTTATGTCACGCCAAGTCCAATTAGGATAAGGTTACTTTTTATGTTATTTACTATTTATACCATCAAGTGGCAAATTAATTAATTGATTAAAGATCAACTTACCCGTTACCACTAAACTTAAATGTGAGGGCCAATGATTGCTGATGGACACGAAGAATATGAATTTCGCGAGTAAAGCGAATATTAAATGATTTTCTTAGAGCAGATTATGGGAAAACTATTCTAACTTAAATACGGCAATTATTAACTTAGATATTGGATAGGGATATTTACCCAGCAGACCCTGAAATCTTTCAAAATTACCTCTACGACCTTTGAAACATCATAATTCCTCCCACGACCCCGTAATCTTGCTCCGTCTTACCCTGCAGATCCTCCCGTCAATTTTAACTACATTTGAGTCAGTTACTTGGGTTAGTCGTGAGTTAATCTAACCAATTAGCCATCGAACGGTTACGAGGGGGTGTTGCAGATCCGCGAGGGGGGCATCCATGGAGCTCCGTCAGCGGCATCGAGCGGCGCGGGGGCTGCAGCGGCAGAGGGTGGGGGGCGGGAGCACCATCGGAGGTCGGGGGGCGGGGCGGTGCCTGAGAGGCGGGGAGCACCATCGGGCGGCGCGGGGGCTGCAGCGGCAGAGGGTGGGGGGCGGGAGCACCATCGGAGGTCGAGGGGGGGGGGGGGGCGGTGCCTGGGAGGCGGGGAGCACCATCGAGCGGCGCGGGGGCTGCAGCGGCAGAGGGTGGGGGGCGGGAGCACCATCGGAGGTCGGGGGGGAGGGGGGGCGGTGCCTGGGAGGCGGGGAGCACCATCGGGCGGCGCGGGGACTGCAGCGGCAGAGGGTGGGGGGCAGGAGCACCATCGGAGGTCGGGGGCGGTGCCTGGGAGGCGGGGAGCACCATCGAGCGGCGCGGGGGCTACAGCGGCAGAGGGTGGGGGCGGGAGCACCATCGGAGGTCGGGGGGGGGGGGGGGGGATGCCTGGGAGGCGGGGAGCACCATCGGGCGGCGCGGGGACTGCAGCGGCAGAGGGTGGGGGGCGGGAGCACCATCGGAGGTCGGGGGGGGGGGGGGGGGTGCCTGGGAGCCGGGGAGCACCATCGGGCGACACGGGGTGTTGCAGCTGCAGGGGGTGGGGGGCGGGAGACACCATCGGAGGTCGGGGGGGAGGTTGCAGGTAGCGTCGGCGGGGGGGGGGGGGGGGGGGTTGTAGGTCCATCGGCTGAAAAGGAGCAAGGAGCTCCATCAACGGCAGGGGAGCCGGGAGCGAGGGGCGGCACGCGGTGGTGGGGGGCAAGGGTTTGAACAGGGGACCTGGGATGGGGGATGATGGAATGGCATGCAATGTAAATTTACTAAACAAAAAGGGTATAAGATAAAAAACTTAACGGAATCTGGTTACCTTTAACGGATAAATTAACGGGAGTAAACCACAGGGTCTATAGGGTAAGGGTTAGCAAGATTACGGGGTCGTGGGAGGAATTATGATGTTTCAAAGGTCGTAGAGGTAATTTCGAAAGATTTCAGGGTCTGCTGGGTAAATATCCCTATTGGATATTGATGCTTATAAATTTGATATATATTAATGCAATTTAGTACTACCAAACAAAAATGCTAAAAATTTATATAGAGATTGATGGGAGACGGCCGACAAGCTGCGCCGTCAATCCCTTTTGAATGACAAATCCAATTCTTCAAAATACAACATGTATAGATCTGAGAACCATAACATTGAATTACGTGTGTCTTGTTCATCATGGAGTGGATCGTCTACGGTGATTGCATCATAACAGGCGAGAATGTTGTGCCCTATGAGCCGCTTGATGACAACCAGGTTGGACGATGATCATCCAAGGTAGTAGTCATTGAACAATCACAAGAGAAGGAGCATCCTTCAATTGGTTATCCTTCAAAATAGATACTGACGTCATTTTGACATTCATAAACATTTGTTTCTATATTTGAATATTATTTTATGTTTATTTCTATCCTTTTTTACATTTATATTCCTCTTAATTTCTGCCATATAAGTTATGTCTCTCCTTCTTTTAATATAAACTAGTGACAAGCCCGTGTGTTGCACCGGGAAGTGTAGATGCTTGTGTCAAAAGGATTGTCGAGTAAAAAAAAACAAATAATAAAATTATTTGGAGTCACTGATGTTATGCAAAGTTCGATTATAAAGCTTTTGGAAGATTAATGAATTGCCGTTAAAGTATTGATTACATATAAGGTGCTGTCAAGAATAGAGGAAGCAGAAAACTTACTCAGAAGGAATGCATATAACATAACATATAGTAGCAATACTAAAGTATCTCTATACTCACAATAAATGGTATAATTAATATGTAGTTGGTATAATAAAAGACAACAAACAAATAACCAACAAAAATTCGAAGAGGTTTTTAATATGCAATTGAAATGAACAAATCATGTGAATATTTGAATCTCAAAAGTTACCAACCATAGATGAAGAACATAGTGAACAAACCATATGCCTACCCATTACAACGTTGCTACTTCCACTTTGCTTAATCCTTTATGTTGTGTCTACACTTTTTGCTTTGGCTGAGTACATCAGTACATTAAGCATATAGACAACTTACTTATCTGATTGTTATTTATCTTAGGCAAATGCTGGTGATATTTTCTTCGTTTGAATCCGGCTGAAGTGTAAATTATTTGAGACTAATGATTTTAGCGCTTTATTTATTTGATTGTTTTTTGTATTAGGCAAGAAGTTATGCATAATTCCACATGTTTAGTATATGACATGTTGGTTTATGGTATTCTAACAAATGAACAATTGGGTAGATGTATTTAGATGATCAAATAAATTTTATATTGAAGGTAAAATATAAAATATAATGAGAGAAACAATTAAATAAATACCTGGCACAATTTTTCATTATATTTCGGATGTATGAAGATGAGCCTAGTATAAAAAGATATGTCAAGCAATAAATAGTAAGTTATTAGTACGATGTGCTCCCATCTTTAATATAGGGAGACTTTGTTTTTCTGATTAAATACAGTAAAGAACTTAATGTAATTGTAGAATATTTCTAAGGTGGAGAATGGGAAGATTACAATCTATGTGTGATGTAATTTGACACTGTGGCAACCGATATGACCAATATAAAACAACAACTTCTCACAAATTGTGATCATCTTATTCGGAAACATCATAATGCCAAACAAACAATAGGGGACATCACCATGTTAATAACAATAATATACACATATAACCAATTCTTGTCCTTAGAATCCAACTTTGATGCAGTAATATATACAGAAAAAGATATTCACATCACCAAAATCAATAATACCGAATAGAACGTCGCATTCTATGTTGAAGATCACTAAAAAATAGTTAGAAATCCATCGCAAATTGAGAAACATAGTCCTGACACCAACATTCAAACAAACAACAAATTTCAAAAATCCAATTCTAGTGTAATGATTTTGTAATAATAACAAACTGATCATGTTGAGGAACTTACAAAAGGCACAGCTTTATGTAAAAAGTATATTTACCTATTTACCTATACAATGCAAAATGGAGGTAAGGATGGACAAAGCATATATGTGACCAAAATCTATTGACATATGTCCTTTGCATATAATTACAAAAAAAAAATCAGGACATGTTATGCAATTCCATTCTCCGTTAGGAAACTCGTGCCAAAACCTGGTGTATATTGTGGAGGCACACATGGGAAGTCTTGTAGGTTGTAAGATTGGGATGAGCAAGAAACATATCAGATAACATGAGATAAAGTAAGTAGTTGGCTATTTGAATATGTAAACTAACAAAGAGTGATACATACCCCAGTATTTTCAAGAATTTTTCTAAAGAAGGTAAGTAGTTGTGAAATCCTTTTGGCAAACAAATCTATGATCTTTTTGTTACCCTAAGATGGAAGATATATATTTTTCTTAAACGTGTATTGATAAGATGTCCCAATAAATCCAACGTATCGTCCTATATACATTACACAAGAAATTAATTATTATAAAAATTAAATTCAATTACAGGTAAATTGGTTATTTAAATATAAATAAAGACTTTATATTTACATGGTTAAGTAATTCTTGTAGTTGAGCCATTGTTATATCTAAATTTTTTTCCACCACATCTCCGAACGTTGTGATATAAATCTCGGTTGTGTTTTCAGATACATCAATCCTAAGCTTCATTCTTCGGACAAACAAAAAAAGAAGTAGATATACTATGTCACATAACAAATATTCTGTAAATTTATACTGTGATTTATGGAAAACCTATAGAAAGTGGATTTAGAATATGTTGAAGGAGTACCTGGAGTTACATATGGAGCTATTGGTGGAACAGTCAAGAAGTAACTGTTGTTGGAAGAGAGTTTATATGTGGACAAACAATTTTTGCAACATTCATACCATATTTGTGTATTTGAAAAGATACCAGACATTGCAGCTTTTACTCGATATGTGTTTGTCTATAAATATTTAATAAATAAACTAAAAGAATTGAAATTTGTATTCAAATAATATATATATAGAGTGGAAAATAAAATGAAGTTACCTCGGTTGAGAAACTCTGGATAATGTCAGTAGGGATCAAAGTTCCATCACTCCTGAAACCTTACAACAAAAAATTTACTTATACTGTGTCTAATAATTTGGATTTTGCAATCTAGATTTGAAAAGTTTTCAAATGACATTACCCTCGAAATGTGATCCTTGTATCCAAACACCCAATGCCTGACTTCCTATGGTTAACCACAAAGATGAACATGTTATATGCAGCAGTAGATTATTAGAGATATTTTTCATATTGCATTAAAGAAAGATACTTTTCATACAAATGACCTAATAGAAATTACACAGTATTATATGCATGCATTATCAACATTCACAAGCCAAGGACTTGGAAAGAGTAACATAAGAAAAAAAATCCATAATGATGTTACCTTCAATCCCAGAATGATCAGAAATTATTGCTTGTTGCTCCACACTTATTGCATGGCTTCCTGCAAATAAGAATAGTATAGAATCATACATTGTATCCAAACACCCAATGCCTGATTTCCTATGAATAAGCACGAAGATGAATATGCTATATGTAAGGGTAGATTATTAGTGATATTTTCATATTGCATCAAAGGAAGATACTTTTCTTATTTAAAACCTAATAGAAATTACACAGTATTATATGCATGCAACATCATCATTCACAAGTGAAGAACTTGGAAAGAGTAACATAAGAATAAAAATTCCATAATGATGTTACCTTCAGTCCCAAGACGTTCAACATCTAATGCTCGTTGCTCCACACTTACTGCATGGCTTCCTACAAATAAGAACAATATAGAATCATACATTATATCCAAAGACATCTAATTTTCATGAGATACCATCCCACTAAATGAAGCAAATAAAATGGATCTCAATTGTAATCGTAAAAAATGCAATCACAAATTTACACTTTATAACAACAAAACGAAGCGAAATTAAATTGTAAATGGATTGAATACCACACAACATTAGAACATAGTAAGTTCTCTTAGGGTGAAGACGTAACATCGAGTAGTAGATAAAGACCATAATGCTTGATTGCTCACAAATATCGATACAAAGAAAATTTACTTCAAAAATAAGCAATGATTTAAGCAGTAGTTTAAGCATAAGCAGATTATATGTGAATAGTAATTAGGTGTGATAACAATGCTTAAAAAAACTTGATCCATAAAGATAGTACTAAACTTAGAAACAATAGTTCACACTACAAACGAAATTACTCTATGAAAAGTTATATTAAAATAGCTAAGAGTTATATGTAGTTATCAATAACAACTCCATATACTATGATGAAAGGAATCTAAAAGCATCGAGGGAATGTATAGTATGTTCAAGGAGAAGAAACGTCACCAATACCTGATCGAGGTTTTCAATCTTATTCAAGCACGGGAGTACAGGTTTTCAATCTTTTTCGACAGGAACTTGAGTCTGGATAGAGAACAAACTATATTTTAAAAATAATCAATTTTGCTCTATCATTATGTTAAAAGTCGATATTATGTAGTGAATAGGTCACAACCCAACAAAAACTAATTTTCTTTACGGAACTATGTTGATAATTACCATTAGAAGCATCATCATTGAAATCATGTCTCTCTGCAAGATGTTTCATGATATCAAAATCCATTGTTTGACGCTGCATGCAACTCAGTTCTCAAGTTAAGTTATGAGTTAGGTACTCGAATCAACACGAACACAAGTAAAGTTTCGGACCAACTACAGTCTCCACATGAAATCATAAGCACAAGACATGCTTAAAAAATGTGCAGCTTATGTGCTTGTATCTAATCTTCAACAACAAAAATAATCAAATACCAATGAAGATGCATTTAAGCGTCATGCAGACTCCTGAACGATATCTACACTCCTATATGAAATTTTCAAACATTTTAGCATGTAATTAATATAGCTTCGACCAAGTCAGAACCCACTAAAACATCAAACTCCGTAGAATCCTTCCATCAATCAGAGATTATTTAAGCAGAAGCATTCTTTTTTCTAATTCTTAGCTTTGAATTGTGTTACCTTGAGACCGAGTTCTTTCTCCTTCAATGTTGGCTGCGGGGATCACGTGAGAAGGGGATGTCGAAGCATTCCTTTCTAATTCTTAGTGAAACTCCGTTTTTCCTTCTTCTCATTATGTATCGCGGGTGTTTATATGGATCAAGAAAGCAAAAGCACTTTGTTTTCGTCGACGACCGTAGCAAAACAACATGAGATAAGAGATGCAATGTACCACATCGACATTCGACGGCGGCAACCTCCTTCAATCGACCTCCCCTTACTATCGCAGTAACGGAGGATGCAGAATGGTGAAGTAGCAGCCGAGGACGGAGAACGATGAAGTTAAAGACACGAAGGACGGCGACATAATTGGGGGAAAAGGAGTCTCTTGGACGGAAGGCAAATGGAGAAGGGCAACGATAGCCCAACGTGTTAGCATTGTGAACAACACGTGGCTTGACCGCCGGAGAATCCGTGTACGTGCAGAAGCCCCAAATCAAGTTACGATTTCTTCTCAAAAAATAATAACTAAGATATGGTACTGTAGCGAGAATACATGCTACAGTGCCATATCCACGGCTCTTCATATATGTTAAGATTGTGTTTGTACATTCCTTTACCATTAACACTTGTCTCTTTCCGATTAATTACCGTATATCCATATCTCAAAAGGAGGTTAACTTTTGAACACAACATTGATTATAATTCTACGGTAGATAAGTCTTTTTTAAAGGGATTTTTACCCGACAAACTCTATAAACATTGTCAATTAACTCCACAGCTTTTGAAACAACCTAATTCCCTCCTCGATCCTGTAAACTTGCTAACTATTATCCCATGAACCTTGCGGTTAATCTGTTTGAAGCCTGTGGCTGTTCTTGGGTGAGATCGAAGGGATAATTATGTTGTGTAAAAGATCGTAGAGGTAATTTTAAAAATTTATAGGGTCTACTTGGTAAAAATCCTTTTTTTTTAAACACCTTATTCTTTCTTCCTTGACTTCGTACCTATCCTCCTCCTTCAACCTTCCCTTCCTGTCCCTCCCCTCACTTCCTCTACCTCTCACCTCTTCAAGCACCTCCTCGGCCCCCTCTTCCTCCAGCACCTTTCTCCGCCATCCTCACCTCCTCTGCCTCTCACCTCCACCGTCCCTCACTTTCGCAGTCCCTCATTCAAATTATTTAAGTTATCTTGTTGTGAGTAATTTGCAAGTCGAGGATCAAAAAGATTAGGGATTCATTGATGTATTTGTATGATTTTCCTTTAAGATTCTCTCATATATGAGAACAATTACAGGGTTTTGCTTAACTAAAGAAGATGCTAACAAAGAAGGTCCACTTTTTCTTGACCTGGAAGAATCAAACTCTCTGTTTGATTTTATGACTTCTTTTCTCTCGGGCCGAGCTCTGGGCTTCTCTGTTTTATTTTTACCCCACTGTAGGAAGAAGAGCAGATTTTGAAGGGTTGTCTTCTGCAAAGAGTGTCAGTTTATAAAAAAGTAATTATATCTTATAATGATTTCTTAATTATCAAAATAAGATACTTCAACAAATTATGTATTCTTTCAATGTTAATTATATAATTTTTAGGAAGCATATATTTAATAAATTTATTTTATGTATATACCATACTAAACATGTATAAATGAGTTAATCTGCAAAGTATTTTAACCATTTCTAGCATCTAATTCATATTTCTTTTATATAGGTATTCTTATTCAAAGATATGACAACATATTTCTCAAATATGTTAACATATGTATCTGCATTCATATTCATATATTTTAAAAACTATGCATGAAACATATATCTATATTTGTATCATTTTCATCCTTATTTTAGAGGCAAGGATGGAGTTTGCAAAAATTATATTGAGGGCACCTTAAAAGAAGTGGGGTGAATTAGACAAAATTTTCAAAAAGCTCGGGGGTAGTCTAGAAAAGCTCGATTGTTGATTGTCATTAAGATCTTATTGGTATGCATGAAATAACAATAACAACATTAAGATCTTAGTGATATGATACATCCACAAGGGGGTGAAGCACCATGAGGATGAACAAGGCAAGATGGAAATCAGACGACACAAGTTGCATCGTCGGCAACGACACTGCGGTGGGGGCACACCACCATGAGGATGGAGGAGGAGGCACGTAGGCGGTGGCAAGAATGGAAGGGCCTCTCATGAGTGTCTTCGACGGGGAAGCGGAAGGTGAGAGGCGGGGGAAAATTGAAAATAGGTTATACAAATGTATAAAAACTACATGTAGTAGTAAAAAAACAACACGAAGTTGTATCCCCTCCTCCAACATCAGTTATGAGGGGAATTGCAACTTATTGCTGACTTTTTACAACTCCATCATTAATTTTAATACATTTGTACTATATATGTATTTACATGCTTTTATATTTTCCTCTGCAAAGTTGTAAAAAATGATGATGGATTTGCAAAAAAATGATATATAGGTGGTAAAAAAACCACAAGTATTTGTAAATAACAAAAAGTGAGTTCTAAAAAGAAATGTGATATGTGCTAATAATAGTAAATAATGGACATAATGTTGTAAAAATTAATAAATAGTTATAAGTAACATATATTAACATGGAGTTGTACGAGAATAATAAAAACTAATGTCTAACCCGTGCTTTGCACTAAAGATTATGCAAAATATTATAATATAATTATACCTTCCTAAAAAGTTTACCGAAAATTATATTTATTTATAGTTATTTTTAAATTAAAAAACAATGATTACATAGAGATTGATGAGAGATGGACAACAAGCTACATCGCCAATCCCTTTTGGATGGCAAATCCGATTCTTTAAAACACAATATCCATAGATCTAGGAACCATAACATTACTATGTATATTTTTTTGGACCCTCTTGAGGAGCTTTACCGCTTCAGTTGTCAAGAACCCAAAGGTATCAAAACTAAAAGGGATGAAAACACGCTGATTGTCAATACAAGCCTTCGCATGCTTAGCAACTTTAGCTAAGACATCTTTATGTGCATCATATCCTACAATAAAATCGCTCCTTATTGCACCCACCAATGGAGAAACTCTTGTCAAATCAAGCTATGCATGTTTCCCTCCAGCCCATCCAACTATTAAAATATTTGCTAGCCTGAATGTCGATTAACCTTCCTGTGGATCAATCAGAAAATTCATGGGTGCTTCTTTCTTTGAAGCAACTCCAGCATGTCTTAGTACATCATAAGACGGTGGAGAGAACATTTGAAGAGGAACGGTGGAGATGGAGGTAGGAGGAGATGATCCAAGGGTTGTTAGTGAGGTCGGGTGGTACAAGGAGGAGCAACCACATGGGTGGCCCATAAGGCACCACGTGGCCCAATCGGATTATTCATAAAAGGAAAAATATAAAGAAAATATAAAAGAAATACATGTTTAATGTTGGCCAGAGAGTCAAAAGAGATCAAATAAACACAACGAAAAATTTGGAAGTACTTTTAGTGAATAAAAAATACTGCTTTTAACGGCTTTGTTATTTTTTCTTTTCTTTTTTTTATTTTTAACACTAAAACAAATATCTACAATATTTAATCTAATTTTTAAGGAATTTTGAATAGGGAATAAACCAAGGAAAAATAAAAGAATTAATTTATAGACAAAAATTAGGATTAACTACATGAGAAGGGTTTATTAATAATGATGTGGAATTAATGAAGATGTGGATAAAGGTGATTATGCTCTGAGAATAATAAGGGAGTATAGTAATAATACATCAAAGATTCATCACTCCTTTTTACCATACATAGCCCTAAATGTCCACTATATTCCCTCCACGTTCTATACATTAGTCATTCCCTTTGAGAGAGAAGAAATCCTTCTTCATGCCTCTTATATGTGAAGAAGGTTTCTATTTCATACAATGAAATCAGGAGACGAAGATCATCTTGATCTCCTCTTGGCATGAACAATTTTAAGAAGTTTATATTGAAGTTCGTGGGAAGATACACGAGTCATCTTCACAACCACGAGAGAAGAGTCGTCGGATCAGTGTTCTCTTCCTTTAGAGACTCACTTTTCAGAGGTAACCCAAATAATCATGTGGCTTTGCAAACTAGTTTGGAGATTGTTTCATATACCATGTGGTTTCGTAATAAACTTTTTGTTATGCTTGTATCGGAACTCATACGATGAGCTCTACTTGTTTGCAAACTGTATGTTTTTTCGCAATTTCGTGATGCACTCCCTCGCACATGTGCAACAAGACCTCATCTTTGGCTCTCTCAGACCTCCCTCGTGCACATACAATCAGGAACCTCATATACCTCCCTCTCGCATTGCGCAGTTGCGCACGATCCTTGTCCCAAACGTCCCTTCCATACGGTCCTCCCTCCTGCATTCTATAGTCAAGATGGTTTGTTGGAGGTTAGTTGTATTTCCGATGTGATATATACAATTTTACAATTTTATTTGAAATTAACGTGGTGTTTTTTTTATGATTTTTACGTATTATATTTAGTAATACAATGATTGTTTGTACTAAATCCATAAATACATATATATTTACTTTAAAAAATCACTATTTTTTTCTTTACATTTATCCATAATCTCAGTTTTAGAACCATGATTCAAATGTGTAGGTCTAGTGTGCGATAAACTTAATCATAGCTTAAGTGAGCATTAAAAATTCAAACTGATTCGATTCGGATCACAATTAATCTAGTTGATTGGATTGAATGGAAAAATAAAAAACCCGTTAAATGGATTGGACACGTATTAAGTCAAATCCAACCTAATCTAATACATGTGTTCCCCTAGATACAAATATTGACGGATATGAAAAATATGTTACCATATCATTGAAAAGAGGATACATATGTAAAAAAGATACTGATTATGAGAAACACTTTATAGATTAGATTAAATATACATGTACTGGATGGAATACACATGATATAAATATACTAAACATACTTATATTATAATAATTATACCAAATATGGTGAAAGAGGGAAGAAAAATATATTATATATAGTAAAAATCTACAACGATATTTATATATGAAAATGAATATAGGGATACAGATTTTTGTGTATATCAAAGTGATATTCGTATCCGTATCCATGTAAAACGGAGACAGATAAGAATGCCAATATCTATATAAAATAGATACGATAGCGGATCAGATACGAATATATCTCTATCCGTTTGATCCAGTGAGTATTATACATGTTACTTGCATTAATTAATTTCCATGACAATGTAATCAATGATAGATTTTTGAACATGAACCCTACAATATTTGTAAATACACAATTACCTCTATAACATCGCTTGCGGACTTTATATCAGATCCCTTACACACGGGAACATGCGTTAAATAGAGTAAAAATATACGGATTAATGTGTAATATGTGAAAAAATTAGAGGTATGGTATAGAGGTATGGTATAAAAGTACCAATTAAGAATGATAATATAAATTGATGATTGGTTGACCAGAATTTATTGGGTGAGAACGACATTGCCCATTGACTTTGAACGGTCTCTGTGATTTTTTTTATAAATAAAAGAAGAATCTTTCGGTCTACACGGCTCGGTAATCAGACCAGGAATATATCTAGAAATTTTCCTGGAATTTTTAAAACGGCACGTAAAGAATGGTCCAATTACACTTTTGCCCCAACAGCGGTGTTATCACAGTCATCATAAAAGGCTCTGAAAAATCTTAGGGGTCATGCAGTCAAATTCCCATGATTTTTTTAGGGTTGCACATCTTATCACCCGTCCTTACGACTGGACTTTCCCAATCTGACATGTTGTTAAGTTCAGTTTTCTTTGATAATAGTTAAGGTTCAAAGTTATGAATACTACATAAAATATCCTCAGATATAGTAATTCCTATAATAAAATATAATTATATTCAAATAATTAGAATATGATAATTTAAAGTATACTTTTGCTTTAGTTCGTTTGATCGTTCTACCTTAGATAATACTAATTCCGATCCGATTATTTCATTAAGGCTCAGATTTGATTTTACATTTCTTTAGTCATTAACAAGAACCAGTAACTTTCAGTCCAATCAATCAGTTTGGCAGATTGTTTTTACGTAGATGTTAAAGTACCATAATCTCTTTTTTCTGTTTCTAAATAATCTTGGGCTCTAATCCCATAGGGCCCGTTCGGTACATGGGTTACCGGCGGGTTTGCCAAGTTTACCTCCCTTAACCCATCCTCCCTCTCTCTCATGTGGGCCCCACTTTATTCCTTTTTTAAAAAATTAAATAAATAAATTTTACATCATCAATCCTATCAAAAAATAATATATTATACCATCATATCATATAAAAAATATAGACTACTCAACTTCTACTCACTTTTTCAAACTTCAATACAATCACATCACAATAACTACTCACTTTTTCAAATTCCAATACAATCATATCACAATAAACCCACTTCTAACCCACCCCCAGTTTAACCCTCTATCCAAACACCAAAACTCAAAAATGGGTTACCCTCTACCAGTTTAACCCACCTTAACCCGCGTACCAAACGCTACCATAGAGATGATAAATTACACTCATGTAAATTCGATGGAATGAATGATACAGAATCAGATCAATATCATGACCAATAACATCATCTCAGTATGCCAAATCGATCCATTTTAATGCCATGAGGAAATTAATAGAAGGTCCACAATATGTAAAAACTACATGGAAAAGGAGAATTGGTAATAACATGATAACCTTTTAGTCTCGAAGATTTGATGCTACTAAACTATAAATATAGGTACGATCATCTAAATTACCTTGTAATAAAGCCAAATTTGTAAAAAAATAAGAGATTATATAAGTTTCGTATAACTAGATGGCCATCTAAAATCAAATTATTATCATGGGCTCAAATTGGACAAGGGCTGCAACCACTAATCTAATGCACGGGATCATTAGTCCAAGGCAAAGATTGGAGATGATCAATGATCTCCTTCTCAATTTGGAAGGCCCTTGCCAATGCATCTCCACGGATGGCCGGTTGCGCACCGAAAACAGTCGCGGCGACGGGGATCAGCCCGGGGTTCTGGCTACTTAAGCTAGACAAAGAAACTGCATGCTTGTTGCCAACATTCATTTGAAATTGGATCGAGCCGATCGGGAAGACGATCACGTCCCCACGGTTCAAAACCTTCGCGAAGAGCCGGCTATCGGGTGGCGGAGTGAGGAACCCGGCGTAGAGCGTGCCCTGGAGCACGGTCAGGATCTCCGTGGCCCGGGGGTGGGTGTGGGGCGGGTTAACCCCGCTCGGCTCGTAGTCTATCCGGGCCAGGGATATTCCCATGGTGTTAAGGCCCGGGAGGGTCCTCGCGTTCACCAGGGTCACGTTCGAGCCGAACCGGTTCGCGGTGAAGGCCCGTCTGTTGATTCCCGAGAAGACGAAGTCGTCCACCGTGACATTGGCCGGATTCTTGCACGCGAATCCATTTACAATAGCTGCAAGATCGAACGGCACCATAATAATCAGGACAACTAAAAATAACAACGATTAATGTTAATTTTATTGAGTTGTGAAGATTTCAAACTATAAATATGCATTTTGAGTTGGAAGAATTGGATACCTTGCGAGTTCAAGTCGCTAACGCAGAAGTCTTGCAGAGGGCTGGGGTCGAAGGCGGTGGATACCGAGCAGATCAGAGCGAGGACGGCCGTGAGGACGGCGAGATCGGCGGCGGGAAGAGCATAAGAAGCCATTCTCTTTGCTTCTTTCTTCTGAGTACTCAGGTCTGGAGTTTATATAGGAGTCGGATGTTGTCTTGAACTTCAAGACTGGTAAATTGTCGGTGTTTAATCTCTTGATTGACTAATTTACTCGGATAACTTTTCTGTTGATTTCAGGATTTTTTAGGAAGAAACCGGCAATTTGATTTTTGTCTTAGTTATGTGGGCAATCGTGTGGTTACTAAATTGGGTCATTGGATATGTTATTTAAGGGTTTCGACCGTTTACTGGTTTGTGCATTTCGTCTTTTTTTTTAAATAAATTACGGCAAGCATTTACATAGGAAAGTACTGTTAAAATACAGTAGGATCACAAATACTGTAGGACATTCAAGTAGAGAAAAACATTGGGAAGACCTTGTTTGATATTATCGTTTTTTTGTTCGGTCGAGATCCAAAATGTAACACCCCAACTCTACATATAGTGTCATACTTAAAACTCACCAAGTGTGGACGTGATTTATAAGTGGTGGGGACTGCTACTTGACAATTTGGGCTTACGCATTTTGGACGGTTGTCAACGAATTTAATTGAGTCCGAACCCAACAAATTTTCAGGGTCAATTTTCCTCGATTACGGACTAAAATTTTTAAACAATTATAGGAAAGAGTAAAGCTCCAATGTATTTTCTCGTATCCTTTTTAATCAAATTTATGAAAAGTGTTAATATCTTGCGAATTTAATTCTGAGTAAGTACTCAAGAACCAGAGATCCATGCAGTACAGTACAGTATAGTATGCTCGTACTAACTTAACCTCTTCCGTACATAGATAAAGTACGAAATACTCATAAAAATTGTTTTAATGTAAAAATGCATTACGTCATTGATTATTTTTTATTTTTGAATTTTTTAAAGTTTTTATACAACTGTTACGACAAAAGGGAACTGTTGTGAATTTTGTAAGAATATATAAGCACAAATACACTTGCAAAAAAACACTACAAGAAAAATGAGTTGTGGCCACGGAATGTGGCTACAGAAACTTGTGCCCACGATAATTCCGTGGCCACTAGTTTCTCGTGGCCACAATCCGTGGCCGAAGTCTTCATATAAGAGTTGTGGCCACGATAAGTTCTGTGGCCACTTGTAGTGGCCACAGCATATTCGTGGCTAGAGAACTCTCGCGACGAAACTTGTAGCTACGGCTACTGGCCACGACGTGTCGTGGCCAGAACCCAATTCTGTGGCCACAAACCCCATATCTGTGGCTATAGTCCTGTAGGCACAACTTGTTTTCATTGTAGTGAAATCGAGTTACAAGTGTTATTGGAAAGACTCAGATAAATACAAGTGAAAAATGTGAAATACTTTGTAGTTTTTTTCAATTGTTTTGATTTTTTGCGAAATAGAAATGGCGTAATCAGAGTATTTACAGTAAATAATTCCAGAAAAAAGAAATTCGTCGTAAATTTGGGATATTGTTGAATGAAAATGTTATTATCGTTCGATGAATAATTGCGTTCGTCTGAATAAAAGATGTTTTCCTTGATTTATGTATTAAATATTCAGTAGCAAATTTAAGAAACAATGATTAAAATTGAACACGTCCTTCCTCTAAACAAACAAGTCAAATCTTAATCAAAATCAAATTAAGTAATCTGATGGGTACGATTTGTTAAAGTTGGAGTTGATAAAGTTTTAGCTGAAGAACTGTATCCTAAATATTTAATTAAAGGTTGCTTAGTTTTTACACGAAATTTTCATTTGCACTTAACTTTTCCAGTTGAACAACTAGAGGCATCGATTCAAAAAGAAAACATGGAAGCTGCAAAAGTGTGCTACTTATTTGGACAAGCTTCAAGGTCGAACGCAAAGAGACAATTTATGTTTGTGTTCAAATGATTCTTTGTCATATGTGTGTATGTTTTTGATATTTTTAGTAGTTGTGTGCCTTTTATTGGTAAATTAATACTTATTTTTATAATTTTCTACTTTTGAATCTCGCCTTTTCTTTTTTATTTATGTTTTACATTTTCATACTCTTTTTTGTTTTTGATTTTAATTGATTTTTGAATTCTGTTTGGATTTTAATGGATTTTTTTAAGTGGTAATTTTATAGGAATTTTCAATTTGGTCTAAATACCGTCAAATGTATGTAAATGTAGAGTGATTTTTTAGGCTTTAAATTGTAAAATATTTTTTTTGCAAAAGGTCTGTATAAAGAACTTTTGTTTTGGTTTTATAAAAATAATACAAGTCAAAAATAATTTGAATAATATAGTTAGAGAGGAGAAAAATAGGAGACAATTACAAATAGGTAATAAAAAAGTAAAAGGGTAATTTATTTTTATTATAGAAGGAATAAGGAGTAGAGAGGTGGTGTTTTGTGCTTGGCTTTTTCTATTTTTTTAGATTTTTGGAGAATTTTTCTAAGTTTTGGAGTGTTTTTAGGATTTGAAGTAAAGGAATTTTGCAAAGATTTTTCAAAGGGCTTATACTTTTATGTAAAAGAAATAATCCAATAGCTATTTGGATTTTTCAAGCTATATTTGATTTTTAATGATTTTCTAAGCAAAGTATATAGATTTAGTATTTTTTAATTTCTTAAATTAACAAAAATTAATAAACATAGAAAAATCCAAATTTCTACCGATAGCAGATAGTTAGTGGAATATCAAACATTCTTTTCTTTTTGTGAGATTTTGGTTTTAAGATTTTTATGAATATTCTAGAAATAAATTACAGAAGATGTGTATATTCAATACAAGCCTATCATAATTTTGAGCGCAAAATGCTGAGAGACATGCAAGACATAAACTTCTAAAATTTTAAGAATAAAATGCAAAAGAATCAAGCTTTAATTCAAAAGAGACTTAAAAGGATTGAATTCAAATGTAGAAAAATAAATCACTTTAAAGTAGTCAGTTAACATCGACTACATAGTTGCACTACAAAAGGAAGAATGATTTCTTGTAAAATTCCCATCCCCAATAATTAAAGCAATATGAAATGACCATGTGACATGCACTTGTGCTTCCTTCCTCACCGATGATCGAGGTGGCAAGACTTCGCCTGATCATTCCTTAGGCCTCCGTTTAATGCAGGGAGGGGTTTACTAGAATTGTCTCAAGCTCCTCTCGAGGTTCACAAAAGCAATTAAGGGATGTGGAGGACCTTGAATGTTTAAAGGCTGAGGTATAAGAGGACTTCCGATTACCTCTACTGTAATTATTTAAAATTCTGCTTTATTTTTTATAATTTTATATTCTACAATATTTGCAATTTTTATTAAGTTCTCTGTAATTACACTTCAATCCTCCAGAGATCTTTCTGCAATTTTCTTAAAGGTTTGTTATCCTCTATAATTTACCCATTAAGTTATTCTTTATTGAAAAATTTCATTTCTGTCAAGATAGTTTTTTATAACTATAATCAAGCCCTTAACTTTCTATTTATTTCCATTCAATCCCCTATATTTCTTAGAAAATCACATAAATGCTCTAGTACTTTCGAAAATCACCAAAAATAGCATAAAAATTCAAAAAGATCCCAGAAAATTCTCATGTGATACTTATAATGTCCATAACCTAGTAAAAAAAATTCAATACATTTTAATTCCCAAGAACAAAAATAAAAGTAGGATTCAGTTTGAGTGAATAAAGTTGAAAATACCTTTGTAAATAGAATAAAAATTCATGTAAAAATACCCGAGTTCCAATAGATTGATCATCTACTTGTCCTATACATATTTTAATATTTGTTGGCTTGTAGTTGAATAAACTTTTATTTGAATATCTCGATTTTCGTGTATACACAATGCCACTCATAAAATACATTACTTAACACATTGAAAACTCGCATCTTCATTTTATCGTCATTGTCTGGGACTCGGTAAGTTTATATAATTTATTTTGGTATTTTGATATTTTATTTTATTTTTATAAACTAATGTTATTTATTTTTTAGGTAGAAAAATAGAAAAAAGAGGACTACTCTCTCTTTAAATATCTTTTATTCAAAGGTATCAAGTATATTATTTTGAAATCACAATCGACAAGCATTGTAAGTCATTCCAAACACACAGGCATTTTAGATGTTCACATTTGTGTATTTTTTAAATGAAAATCATAAAATCTGGCCCTATTGTTGCATTCATCTCCGCGGTCTCTCTCCCGTTGCTTACTAATTAAACAAGACCACAATTGAGTTGCTCACCAAATCAGATAAGTTCAGAAAATTCGTCATGTTTCTCGAATGAAAGTAGCCTAAAGTGCTTGAAGTATTCAATATTGTTCACAATTTCATATGCACAAACAACCCACCTTCAGTCAGTGCCAAAAATTGTATGTAAGTTTCTCGACTCATGAATTTAAAATGTTTAACCACTTCTTAGTTAACGAAACCTTCGAAAAGTTGGTGATTGATGAATTCGTGTTCATCGCCTTTATTCTTGCACTTTGGGTAAAATCCTTATAAAATACATGTAAATATTCACTAATTTCAACTAATTATCATTCTAACCACAAATATTAATATTATATATTTAACATTTGTTTTACCCAAAATAAAAGAATAAAGAGAAAAGGGAAAATGAAAAGAAAAGAAGGATGGATATAATTATGTACAGTCTGATCCTAACACCAAGACCAGGTCAATATTGATTTTTTCGATAAAATCAAAAAATAGGGGAAGATAAGGATCATAACATATAAAAATATCAAGAAAACCAAGACCAAAAATATAATTTACTCATTTTTCACATTATAAATATTTCACATATTTTATTTATCATTTATGTCATCTCAAATCCAAACACTTCTTTTATAAAAGTTGTTCAAGAAATATGTTATTTTATAAAAATATCAGAAAAAATAATTCGACATAAAAAATAATTAACCGTAATGAACCGTAAAAGCTGCAAAGCTGACTTCTTCAGTTCATAACTATTTATAGAAAACTCCAAACGGACCAAACTAACTTTAAACTTCATTTTATACTTAATACTATTTATTAAAAATATTGGAAAAATAATCGAATAAAACCATGAGTTTTGGCATTTGGACCCCGTTTTATATATGTACTATACGTAGAAACTTCTCTGAATTTTCATTAAATAACCGTAAATTTGATTAACTTAATTTCTTTTCTAAAAATCTTCTAAAAATGTATATAAAAATATAAATATATAATTAAGTCAAAATACCAATAGAACCTGAAGCCACGAAGCCGCTACCTAAATATTCCAAACCTCATAACTCGACCCTATGGACTCCAAATTGGAAAAACTCAGTCTTAAAATTAGTATTATTTAATTATATACAAAATGACACTGGTTTCGCTAAAATCAGAGTTAATATGAAAAACATGGATTTCAGGACCGTATTGGTATATTGTACAATGTACCGTAATATATTATTATTTAATACATGTTATTTATCATATATATACTTTATTAATATTTAATTATTAAATTAAGAATCAAATAAAATTTTATTTATAATAATTAATACTCATTTATTTAATTATATATTTAATAACTTAATTATTTACTTTATTGCTTATTTAAGAAGCTAATTATATATTTAGTTGATTCTTAATTTATTTATTTATTCTTATTTTAAATTTAACTTATTATTACATATTTTATTTATTTAATTAATTAATGAATATTATTTTATTTTATTTATATTTTATTTGAAAGAAGGTTGAGGTAATTTTCCAACATAAAAGGAAATCAATACGGATTCATGCCAGGTCGCTCAATTATTTAAGCCATCCATTTGCTGAGGAAAACAATAGAGATTTATAGAGCTAAAAGGAAGAACATCTATATGATCTTTTTGATTTGGAGAAGGCTTATGATTCTGTCCCACGAGAGATACTATAGAGAGTTTTGGAGAAGAGACAAGTGCATGTCCTATACATTAACCTCCTAAAGGACACGTATGATAGGGCTTTATCTTGTGTAAGGACCCCGTCTGGGAAGACTGGATAATTTGACACCAGCATTGGTTTACATCAATGTTCAACTTTGAGTCCATTTCTTTTTACTTTGATTATGGATGAGTTGATAAGTCACATTCAGGATGAGTTACCTTGGTGTATGTTATTTGGTGATGATATTGTATTGATTGACGAGACTAGATATGGAGTAAATGAGAAGCTTGAGGTCTGGAGATATGGGTTGGAGACTAAAGGATTTCATATAAGTAGGGCTAAGACGAAATATATGGAGTGCACCTTTGATGGAAGCAATGGTGAAGGAATCGAGATGAAGATTAGTGACGATAACATTCAGAAAAGATATTCTTTTAGATATCTGGATCTATTGTGCAACATGATGGGAAAATTGATGGAGATGTTACTAATAGAATAAATGCAAGCTGGCTAAAGTGGAGAGGAGCCTCTGCAGTCCTCTGTGATAAGAAAATTCCTTTAAAAATTAAAGGAAAGTTTTACAAAGCAGCCATGAGACCTGTTATGCTCTATGGATTTGAATGTTGGTATGTGAATCACAGACATGTGCATAGAGTGGTTGTAGCAGAAGTGAAAATGCTAAGGTGGATGCGTGGACACACACATAAAGATCGGATTCGAAATTATATAATCAGAAAGAAAGTTGGTGTAGCTCCGATCGAGGATAAGATGCGAGAAAACTTCTTAAGATGGTTTAGTCATTTGCAACGAAGATTATCTAATGCACCAATTAGGAGATGCGAGTGTTGGGATGTTGAGTCGGCTAAGAGAGGGCAAGAACGGTCTAAGAAGTTTTGGAATGTAGCTGACCCTACTTAATTGTGAGAAAAAGCTTTGTTGTTATTGTATTCTCTCCACCTTGCTGCTTTTATTCCCCGTACCGTATGCTTCGCCTTCCTCCCTTCCACACCGCCGCCTATCCCTCTTCCCCTCTTTCAGCCCAACAGCTCCAACATTCATGAGAAAGGCCAAATAAACGCAGCTCGGACAATATCCAGGAGATCAATCCACGCCATTGAAGTATTTCCCCATATTCCTTCGATATGCCTACAGTAACGCAGCACCCTATCACTTGCAAAGTTAAACACATACAGAAACAGAGCAGCAGGCCCAAATAAACAAAACATGAATAAGTATCTGAGCTTCTAATCCACAACATCTCCTGTAGATTACTTCATCCCCAATCATCGCTCATGGAGAACCGGATCTGTGCATAGGTAAGGCCCTGTCCGAGCATCACCGTGCGAAGATCGAGAACCGCCGCTAGGACACGCATGGAGATCGATACCCGATCATCCAGCTACTACATTAAAGAAAGAGGATAAATTTCTCCAGATCCATAAACTGCCACTTGCATATTACAAAAGGGGAATAGTATTCCTTAGCTCCAGTTAGTCCAGCCACCCTTGGATCAAATTTGATCCAAGGGCCATATTTTTGCCACGCGTAGCATTCGGAGCAGACCCACCACGATCCCTTCAGCGGTACAGCACGTGACCCGCGCATGCGTCTTGGGTAAATTTTGAGCAAATTGAAAATTTTTCCCATGCATTTCCATATATTTCCACACACGTCCTTCACGCGGCTGGGCATTCACATGAATACCATGTGATACTGTAGCTTTTAGCGTGGAAATCCTTGTGGCTTATGCTCATTTACACATGTGCCTCCCAGTTTCTGTATAATTACACCTACATCCCTGCTATTGTATATACATACTCTACATATCCTCTACATATTAAATAAAATGTCAAAATAAAAATAAAATAAAATATCCAAAACTACCTTATTATATACTATATACAGTATTCAAATAGTTTTGAAAAATACAAAACATTTTCTACTATTAATAAGTCTTTAAAACATTAAAAAATATAACAAACTTTAAAAACCATAAAAAATATAAAAGCGCATTTAAAATTCCAATAAAAAATACCTATACCATATTTTATCATATTTTACCTATAAACTAAAAAGCAAAATAGAAGTTGTATATTAGAAGCAATAAAAAATTTAAAACACATTAAAACTTAAAAACTTCATAACTAAATAAATAAAAATACCAAAATATGCACAATATTTCATTTTAAAGATAATTTCACCTACTTTCTAAAAAAAATAAAATAAAAGCATTTTTTCTATAATTTTCAATCTTAAAATCAGAAATACGTCATGGTTTTCAATAAAAATCCAATTTCTCACATTAAAAATAAAACAAAATTCATATAAATCTTAAAAACCTTTTTAAAAATCCATAAAAATAGAAATTATAATAAAAAACATAAAATAATAAAATGAAAATCAAATAAAAAATAAAAAATAATTTCTAAAACTAATTAAAAAATAATAAAATACTTAAAAATTATAAAAAAACAATATAAAATTCACTAAAATTCAAATAGAAATCTAGAAAAATCCTTAAAAATAAAATGAAAATTAGGAAACCTTTTACCTTAGATTTGTTATAGTTTAACCCTAGTTTTCAATAGTTTGTCTCCCTGAGTTCGACACTCACGTACTTGACACTATACATCTTGTTTAGGAGTATAAATAAAATATATAAAAAGATTAACTAAAAATTAATCTTTTCTGGTAAAACTCATCGGGACGATATAACGACTATAGTTATCTTTAGGCCAGGTGTGGTTTTTCATATGGCGCCGTTGCCGGGGAGGCGGTGCTCGGATACCATAGACTTAGGTTTAGGATTTTACTCTTCGCCATTTTCTAACCTCAAGGCTTTGTTTCTGATTTGTGCAGCACATTTTGATCAGTGCAAGACAGAACCGCGAAGCCGATTAGTGTAATTTATTGTAATAAAAAAATATTCGTAGGAAGAGGCCCCTTCAGTGATACCGACTTGTACCTCCCTTTTTCTCAGAGTCTGGTGCACCAGGGTTGTACTCCTGAGGGAGCAGGGTACCCACCGCACTTTTCTCGCATCGTGAATTTTTTCTCTATAGTTTTCCGCGGCTTTTCAAGGATAGGTGTGCAAGTGTAGCTAGGTGCTTGCTTAGGTTAAATCACCTAGTTGTTTGTGTACTTAGGACCAAACCAAAAAGACAAAAATACATTAGACGATTGTTTGAAAATACCCCAAAAAAGTGAAAAATGAAAATAAAATAGGGACTGCTAAATATATCCAACTCTTAAATGAAAAGTAAGGACACTTGTTTTGGGAGAGCAATCTCCCGCAAATGCATTGCAGGTACTCTCCAGATCTGTGAGTGAGAGACGATCCTTAAAGTAGAGTCAGAGTCTGGATTTCTTTCGGGATACTACTGAGTTAATCACTTGCTCTTCAGTAGGGATTTTCGAGTAGCCGTAAACGGTCCGGATCTCCTTAGCAGAGTGGGAGGTTTAGAGGACACTGTGTAAGGCCCCGTCCTCAAATAACATGGGTAGCCATAAATGATCCGTACTTACTCCCATACTGGTTGAGAATAGGTGATTTCTTGTAATAACTCGTGATAGTCTTTTGGGGAAATTGTGGGCACCTATTAGCTCTCGCTAATCTATGAGAAGACTTGATTGCCGAACAACCTCAAAATCGACAAGATAAATGACCAAACTCTTATGGTCGTCGCCAAGGTTGCGTTGGTAAACTTAGGGTTTGCTTTGCATTTGTTTGTGGTGTGAGTCCAATCTTTTTGAGATTTTGATCAACTTAATCTATTAAGATGATGGGTAGGCTATCGATTAGGTCGCGTACTTGCCCATTCATCAAGATCAATTTGGCATGTTTCTCTTTGCAAACCGAAATCTTCTCGAGTTGCTACTTCTAGACGTGAATCTAACCATGGAAGATCTTCGTCGATTCTTCTTCTTCTCATTCTCCCTCATTATCACCTATTCGAGGAGACCATCAGCAGTTATTTGTTGACCTGGCCAAGCTTGATTTAGATTCTTTCTCTTTTTCAGAAGACATCGATGGGAAGGGGCCGCAGACCACCTCAGTTGTAATAGATCAGGCTGCAATCAACAACAGTCTACTTGCTTCCCTTGAGGCTATGCAGAATCAGATTAGGGAGTAAGGTAGACTTATGAATGATGTCAAAGTCGAGATGACTCAACTGCAAGCCTAACAAGACCATCTAGATGCTGAGAACCTAGGAGCTGAGGATCATGAGCAACCTGATGGAGCAGAGAGACCACCTCTTAGTCCGAACTGAACAATGCAACACCTCTACAATACTGGAGCTATTACTACTTATTGGTGGATCCGTCTCCCAGTTATTCATGGCAATTTCGAGCTTAGGACCCATATGATCCACTGTTGCCCAAGTTTCACGAGCATTCTACTGAGGAGTCACATCTGCACCTCCAGGAATTCGAGCTCATTTGCAGTATGGTGCATGATGCGTACGTCAATGAGGACATGATCAAATTGATCGCTTTCCTATTCTCCCTCGTAGATCGAGCAACCTACTGGCTGAAACACTTAGGAAGATATGTTTTGATGTGGGAATAACTACGAACTGATAAGTAACTTCACCATGATCAGGAACGAGCAGTTCCACGAGGCATGGGACATAGGGAGCTCAATGATCAGTGTCCCCATCACGAAATCTCCAATCCAACTCTTGTACAGAGTTAGTTCAGTGGTATGACACCACAATTACAGGGACTGGTGAACGCTACTTGTGGTGGATCATACTTTTTGACGCATGAAGATCATATCTGGGCCATTTATGAGAAAATGGCAGAGAATTACACCACGATGTCCCAGCATCGCGTTTATAATCAGATGAAGTGATCTACATATCACCAGCACTCCCAAGTGACAGAAATCGAAGGAAATATTTCTTCTATTTTTTCGATACCTATCGAATCCTCATCGGCCGATACGAGAATCATTTGTCAGAAGTTAGATCGTATGGAAATTATCGAGAAGAAGTGCCAGAATTTAGACAAGCTCGATAAGATTGATGAACTTGAGAGATGCCTTAGTGAGTAGAAGTGAATAGTTATTGCGATGTGATTGTATTGAAATTTGGAAAAGTGAGTAGAAGTTGAGTTGTTTATAATTTTTAGATGATATGATGGTAAAATATATTATTTTTTGATGGAATAGATGAAAGAAAAGTAATTTATTTAATATTTAAATAAAGAATAGATAGTTGATCCCACAAGAAAGAGAAAATGAAGGTTTTAGGTGGTAAACCTCTGGGAACATCCCCTTATGGTGTGTTTGGATAGTGGGTTTAGGTGGGTTAAACTGGTTGCAGATAATCCATTTTTGGATTTTGGTGTTTGGATAGAGGGTTAAACTGGGGGTGTGTTAGAAGTAGGTTTATTGTGATATGATTGTATTGAAGTTTGAAAAAATGAGTAGTTATTGTGATGTGATTGTATTGGAGTTTGAAAAAGAGAGTAGAAGTGGCGTAGTTTATAATTTTTATATGATATGATGGTATAATATATTATTTTTTGATGGAATTGATGATGGGGAATTGATTTATTTAATTTTTTTAAAAAATAAAAAGTGGACTCCACTTAGAAAGAGAAAGGAGTGGCTTAGGGGGTAAACCACCCAGGGGGGTTTACCCCCCCTAACCGAACAACCCCTTAAAGTCTAGTCCAATTACGCCGTAGCCCCGAGGGTACTTGTAACTACACCACTATAGTCTATTCCTATAATCTTACTCTGTTTAACACATTCTATGTTGAATGGTCTATGTGTTATCACAAGCATTAGAAAGGCTTTAAAAAATCTTAAGGGTCATGCAGTCAAAATCCCATGGTTTTTTAGATTGTCATTTTTTCTCCTTGCATCCAACTACAGCACACCCGTGATAAGATAGACAATGAAAAAAATATTGTTATACCTGATATTTACAATGTTATCTATCTATTACTATATCTTAAAGCCCGTCATACTATATCTTAAAGCCCGTCAAGGCATTAATTTTCGTCGCAAAAATTCCGTTTTTATCCTTTCCATTTTACTACTGCCATTCCCCAGGCGCTATTCCTCTTCTACCCTCAACTTTTGCTAGAAATTCCAAACGACACCGCCAACCCTTCCCCCGTTCTCTCCCTCGATCCTAACTTCCTACAGAAACCCTAGATGTTGCCCCTTCCTCTTCCGGCACCCATCGCCTCCTCGTCGTAATTCCATCGACAGCGGCAAGAGATACAAAGGTCGAGATCGACACCCCCTAACGGATCCCCAAACTGGTGTATGGGTCATCAATCCAAACAGCTCCCACCTCATACATCGTGTTTTCCCCCTCCGCCCTTGCTCTAAACCTTAACTCCTATTTCCCCAGCACCGAAGCCGCGCCACTACATCGTGCCCGTTAGCACCAACGCCGCCCCATGCATCACCTCATCGACCATCTCGACGGCTATGAGCGCCCAATTGATGCCGTCAACATGGCAAAGAACTGCGCGAATGGTGCAGCGACTGGAGGCAGCGTAGGCTCCTCGAATCCTTTCATTGTTTCGCCGCGTTGGCGCTGGCGTTGACGTAGGGCGAGAGAGCGGCTTCCCCAAGAAGGTTGGTTTGGTAATGTGAGCTTGATTCGATTAATAGGTAATCCGAACATATGTTGTAATAATAATGTCGGCAGAGGTGCCGTGGGGACCACGCAAAGGAGAGGTGTGCATGGCCCCCCACTGGAAATAGGAGAGAGGGTGCGGCTACTTGTTGTGCAAGAAAAAAAGGGGGCGGAGGCGGTTCAGGGCAGGGCTATAAATAGCAGGGGGTGTACGTTTCATTCCATGCATAAGAGAAGAGGGAGAGGGAGTCCGAGAAGAGAGAGAGAGCGTGTGAAGAAAGAGAGAGTGCGAGGGAGAAAGGAGAGAGAGAGAGAGGCGTGAAGAGAGAGAGAGAGGGAAGAGAGAGAAGGAGAGCAACACATTTTAGGTATGGTCTTTTTCATTGTTGTCTTGTGATCAAATATCTATAGTAGGGTTTTGTTGTCATTTTATCCTGTGATCAAATAATTATAGCATGGTTATTTTTACCAATCTGCCTTTGATCAAACAAATGTAGTATGACTCTGCTATTGACCCATTTTATCAAATAAATATAGTGTTCTGCTGCCAAAATAGATATTTGCATTCCTCTATACTTCACCTTTTGAAGGGCTTCTGGTTGCATATTTTAATTACTCCTTAGTTATTTTATCATCGTTCTGTACATTACGTTTTTAATTTATTTGAAATTTATTAAGATTGCATTTCGTATGATGAATTCTGTATTAAAACAATTATGTCAAAATAATGTCTGATTTAGCATTACTGTGATAATTGAATAAATAACATCGCAAGATTTCCAAGATTTATTTGTAATTGATTAAATATAAATGGCACCATAACGACACTTGGAGCTAAGTGCTACATGCAAGCGGGAGCCACCTCTAGAGTCCCTGTGTCGGGTCTGCGGGAACCATTAACGACCAATGGAGCTAAGTGCTACGCGATTTAAAGCGGGAGCCACCTCTAGAGTCCATATGGCCAGGTCCTGACAGGCATATTGGCCAAAGAGGGCAACACCTACCGGGGGTGTCAGGGTTCGAAGGAACCTAAGTGAACAAATGTATCAGCTGATGTCACCTTTGATTGATTGATTGATATGGACCACATGTGCCAGTGGTTAACTAATGATTTGATAGTTATTTATACTATTGACTTATTGCTATTGTTAAGTCCCAACGAAGTCAGAATTATTGTCAACATTTTTTTATACTGCCATGAAAAATGATTGCCAAGAATATTATGATTAGTATGTTGCCCATGGATTTTTCAATGACAGATTTGATAAAATTAGATAATATTCTAATATGTTTTCATTAGTCATTTTATTGTTATTGCAAGCATTTGATAAATTCTCTGCCTCCTATTGATACCATATTAAGCATGTTGCTTACGGGCATTTTGTACGCTCCTGTGGTTGCCCTGCCACAGACACTGCAGAGGAGTAAAAGTAGGAGGAGACGCGGTGCCAGAAAGGAAAGCTTGACCTAGAAGATCTTTTTGCACAAGAACCCCTTTTTGTTGGAGCTACATTATAACTAAGGGACAACACTTACATGTAATAGTTATCTTTTGTTATAATATTAAGTTGACTTTTCATGTGACTGGTTTGAGAATTTTGCAATGTATACGATCAAGTAACACCCGGAGATGACGTGACATTTGATAAATGTATTTTAAATGCTTCCATTGGGCCGCTCGGATCCGGGGTCGTTACAGGTGGTATCAGAGCATAATTTCACTTAACCACACCTAGGATTTTGTGACTTTGCTATTAAGGACTAAACCTAGATTTTTTTATTGTAGATGGAAGAGGAACTTATTCCCAGGGATAATGAGCCCGAGCCTTCACAATATCAACAAGCCCAATTTATGGCGGAGATGGGACGATGGATGCAAAAAGAAAGAGAACAATTTTTTAAAATGCAGGAACAAACAAAAGGAGAAGGCGTGACTTTAAGAAAATTTCTCCAGCTTGATCCGCCCATATATAATGGAGAACCAGATCCTGAGAAAGCTGAACACTGGCTTAAGGAGATAGAGCTGACTTTTAGTGCATTAGATTGTCCAGACGAGAAAAAGGTTACTTTTGCCATGTTTAGATTGCGAGCTGAGGCAAAAGACTGGTGGGAGACTTGTAAAGGTGTTCATTTTGAGAATGAACCAAAAATACCTTGGAGTAAGTTTGTGAATCTCTTTACCGAGCACTTTATTCCATTAAGTGCAAGGTTAAAGAAGAGACAGGAGTTCATTGAACTGCAACAAAATGATTTGACTCTAGATGCTTATACAGCTAAATATTATAGTCTAGAAAAATATGGCAAAGGGATTTGTGCTACTGAGTGGGAACGGGCAAAGAAATATATTATGGGAATAAAGACAGGCTTAAGATCAAAAGTTCTAGCCAGTATGCCAGAGACCTTAGTCAAGGCGGTGAATGCGGCCATAGTGATAAATGAAGAATATCAGATGACCCTAAATCAGCAAAAGAGATCTGGAAAGATGATTGGAAGTGGGACTTCTCAAGGCCCAAGCAAAAAGATGAAAATGGGATTTCCTAGTAGGGAGGAAGAAGGAGCTAGACCCACTGAAAAATCAGGCTCTCTTAATTGTTCCCACTGCGGAAGAAGGCATTATGGGAAATGTTATAAGCTGACTGAAGCTTGTCTTAAATGCGGGCAGATGGGACATTTCATTCGTAACTGCCCTATGATGAAAGCCTTTGATGATAAGGGAAAGACAACAGAACCCAAGAAGAAAATTACGGGACGAGTATACTCCATGATGACTAGGCAGGCAGAGGATCCAAACCAAGTTATAGAAGGTACACTTTTGATTTCAGACATTCTCGCAAAAGTTCTTTATGATCCAGGTGCTTCGCATTCATTTATATCTAGTAGATTTGCTAGACAGCTTGAATTACCCACTATAGAAATGCCATTCATCTTGTTTGTTGCATCACCATTGGGTGAATTGGGGAAAGCAGAATTCTTTTTGCATAAAGTACCTATAGAGATTGAAACTAGAAAGTCAGAAGCAAACCTAGTTCTGCTTAATATGACTGATTATGATGTCATTCTAGGAATGGATTGGTTGTACGAGAACTTTGCAAATGTTCTTTGTAGGGAAAAGAAGGTCGTATTATGTAGACCTGATGAGCCTGAAATTCAAATTAGAGGTTTTAAGAGAAATACATAGAAAGTAATTATCTCTTCAATAAAGGCATGTCAACTGATATCAAAAGGATGTGTGGGTTTTCTTATCAGCATAATAAAGACCGATGCCCAGCCCATGTCTATAGAGAGTCTGCCTGTGGTTAGGGAATACCCATAAGTATTTCCACAAGATCTTCCTGGTTTGCCTCCACCTAGAGAAGTGGATTTTTCAATTGATATTATTCCAGGAGCATCTCCTATTTCAAAATCACCCTATCGTATGACTCCAACAGAGTTAGCAGAACTCAAGAAGCAACTGGAAGAGCTATTAGAGAAGGGTTTCATCCAACCCAACATTTCTCCTTGGGGTGCACCAGTACTATTTGTCAAAAAGAAGGATGGAACTCTTAGACTCTACATTGACTATAGAGCCCTGAACCAGATTACTATCAAAAACAAGTATCCTTTACCCCGCATAGATGACTTATTTGATCAATTGCAGAAAGCCACAATCTTTTCAAAGATTGATTTGAGGTCAGGTTATCACCAACTGAGGATTAAGACAGATGATATTCCAAAAACTGCCTTCAGATCCAGATACGGGCATTATGAATTTCAAGTAATGCCATTTGGATTGACTAATGCACCTGCAGCTTTTATGAGCCTCATGAATAGGGTATTCCGGGAATTCTTGGATAAATTTGTGATAGTTTTTGTGGATGATATTCTTATTTACTCAGAAAATAAGAGTCAGCATGGAGAACACTTGAGGATAGTGTTAGAGACATTAAAGCATCACAAACTTTATGCTAAATTTTCAAAATGTGAATTTTGGCTAGATAAAGTGATGTTTCTTGGACATATTATTTCTAAGGATGGCATATCTGTTGATCCATCTAAGGTTGAGGTTGTTTTAAGCTGGAATCAACCAAAGACTGTCACTGAAGTACGTAGCTTCTTGGGATTGGCTGGTTATTATAGACGATTTATTCAGGACTTCTCAAAAATAGCTTTACCATTAACCAAGCTGATAAGGAAAGATACCAAGTCCACAATGTGAGGAGAGTTTCCAGAAACTGAAGAATATGTTGACTTCATCCCCTATATTGACACTTCCATCAGGGACAGGAGGGTTTTCAGTGCACACTGACGCCTCAGGGTCAGGACTCGGTGCAGTCCTTATGCAGCATGGTAGCGTTGTTGCCTATGCCTCTAGACAACTGAAGACACATGAACGTAATTATCCTACACATGATTTAGAGCTAGCAGCAGTAGTCTTTGCCTTGAAATTATGGAGACATTACCTATATGGGGAGAAATTTCAAGTAATGACTAATCACAAGAGTCTTAAATATTTGTTCTAGACTTGAACATGAGGCAACACAAATGGCTTGAATTACTGAAAGACTATGACTTCTCATTATAGTATCACCCAGGGAAGATTAATAAGGTAGCGGATGCGTTTAGCAGTAAATGGGAATCTCAATGCGCCAACATGAGACTTCAATGGAAACTCATGGAGGATTTAGTTGAATGGAGACCTTTTAAGGATCAAGATCATACTATTCTTATTGCCGGATTACAAATTCAATCTGCTTTAGTTGAAAGAATATTAGCAGCACATAAAGATGATCCTGAGCTACCTCAGATGATTGAATCCTCAAAGAAACCCAATGGTGAGCTCTCTATTGCTATTGATGGAGGCTTACGATTCAAGAATCGCATATGGGTTCCTAATAACGAAAATATTAAGAAAGATATTTTAGAAGAAGCACACAGTTCCATGTACTCCATTCATCCAAGAAGTACAAAAATGTATAGAGATTTGAAAAGAAATTTTTGTTGGAGAAAAATGAAGCTCGAAATTGCAGAATTCGTAGCCAAATGTCCTATTTTCCAGCTTGTTAAGATCGAGCACCAGAGACCAGCTGGGAAGCTGCAACCATTGGACCTACCACAATGGAAATGGGAACACATTACAATGGACTTTATAGTAGAATTGCTAGTTACAAAGGGTTCTAAATATGATACTATTTGGGTAATTGTTGATCGTCTGACTAAAACAGCACACTTCCTACCTATACGACTTGGCCAGTCCACAGAGAGTCTAGCTAAGCTATATGTACATGAAATAGTAAAATTACATGGAGTGCCTGTGTCAATTGTCTCTGATCGAGATACACGGTTCACATCAAGATTCTGGAAAAGTCTGAATGATGCATTGGGAACAAATTTGAAGTTCAGCACATCTTTTCATCCACAAACAGATGGACAGTCAGAGAGGACCATCCAAACGCTAGAGGATATGCTTCGAGCATGTGCATTAGATTTTGCAGGAAATTGGGATTTCCATCTACCTTTGGTCGAATTTGCTTATAATAATAGCTATCACAATAGCATTGGGATGGCCCCCTATGAAGCATTGTACGGTAGACCATGCCGCTCTCCTTTATGTTGGAGTGATGTTGGAGAAAAGAAAATACTTGGACCTGAGCTAGTACTAGACACTGTTGAGAAAATTGATATTATAAAAAGGAGATTGTTAGCAGCTCAAAACAGGCAAAAGAGCTATGCAGATAATAGAAGAAGAGAGCTGAGTTTTGAGATAGGTGATAAATTTTTTATAAAAGTCTCTCCTATGCGTGGAGTTGTTCGATTTGGGGAAAGAGGAAAGTTAAACCCTAGATACATAGGACCATTTGCAATCACCAAGAAGATTGGAGAAGTTGCTTATCAGGTTGATCTTCCTTCTTAGTTCAAGAACCTGCATAATGTTTTTCATGTCTCCATGCTAAGGAAATATATACCCGATCCTTCACATGTAATTGAATATGAAATTCCTGAGGTAGAAGTTGACTTATCCTATGAAGAGAAACCTATCAAGATCATTGATCGAAAGGAGAACAAGCTGAGACGATGCACAATATCTATGGTGAAGGTCTTATGGAAACATCACAAGCGTGAAGAGGCGACTTGGGAGATTGAAGACGAGATGAAAGCCAAGTATCCTGAGCTCTTTGGTAAGCCCTTTGACTTATGAATTTCGGGACGAAATTCTTTTAAGTAGGGTAGATTGTAATAATAATGTCGGCAGAGGTGCCGTGGGGACCACGCAAAGGAGAGGTGTGCGTGGCCCCCCACTGGAAATAGGAGAGAGGGTGCAGCTACTTGTTGTGCAAGAAAAAGGGGGCGGAGGCAGTTTAGGGCAGGGCTATAAATAGCAGGGGGTGTACGTTTCATTCCATGCACAAGAGAAGAGGGAGAGGGAGTCCGAGAAAAGAGAGAGAGGGTGTGAAGAAAGAGAGAGTGCGAGGGAGAAAGGAGAGAGAGAGAGGCGTGAAGAGAGAGAGAGGGAAGAGAGAGAAGGAGAGCAACACATTTTAGGTATGGTCTTTTTCATTTTTGTCTTGTGATCAAATATCTATAGTAGGGTTTTGTTGTTATTTTATCATGTGATCAAATAATTATAGCATGGTTATTTTTACCAATCTGCCTTTGATCAAACAAATGTAGTATGACTCTGTTATTGGCCCATTTTATCAAATAAATATAGTGTTATGCTGCCAAAATAGATATTTGCATTCCTTTATACTTCACCTTTTGAAGGGCATCTGGTTGCATATTTTAATTACTCCTTAGTTATTTAATCATCGTTCTGTACATTAAGTTTTTAATTTATTTGAAATTTATTAAGATTGCATTTCGTACGATGAATTCTGTATTAAAACAATTATGTCAAAATAATGTCTGATTTAGCATTACTGTGATAATTGAATAAATAACATCGCAAGATTTCCAAGATTTATTTGTAATTGATTAAATATAAATGGCACCATAACGTCACTTGGAGCTAAGTGCTACGCGCAAGCGGGAGCCACCTCTAGAGTCCCTGTGTCGGGTCTGCGGGAACCATTAACGACCAATGGAGCTAAGTGCTACGCGATTTAAAGCGGAAGCCACCTCTAGAGTCCATATGGCCAGGTTCTGATAGGCATATTGGCCAAAGAGGGCAACACCTACCGGGGGTGTCAGGGTTCGAAGGAACCTAAGTGAACAAATGTATCTGCTGATGTCACCTTTGATTGATTGATTGATATGGACCACATGTTCCAGTGGTTAATTAATGATTTGATAGTTATTTATACTATTGACTTATTGCTATTGTTAAGTCCCAACGAAGTCAGAATTATTGTCAACTTTTTTTTATACTGCCATGAAAAATGATTGCCAAGAATATTATGATTAGTATGTTGCCCATGGATTTTTCAATGACAGATTTGATAAAATTAGATAATATTCTAATATGTTTTCATTAGTCATTTTATTGTTATTGCAAGCATTTGATAAATTCTCTGCCTCCTATTGATACCATATTAAGCACGTTGCTTACGAGCATTTTGTACGCTCCTGTGGTTGCCCTGCCACAGACACTGCAGAGGAGTAAAAGTAGGAGGAGACGCGGTGCCAGAAAGGAAAGCTTGACCTAGAAGATCTTTTTGCACAAGAACCCCCTTTTGTTGGAGCTACATTATAACTAAGGGACAACACTTACATGTAATAGTTATCTTTTGTTATAATATTAAGTTGACTTTTCATGTGACTGGTTTGAGAATTTTGCAATGTATACGATCAAGTAACACCCGGAGCCGACGTGTCATTTGATAAATGTATTTTAAATGCTTCCGTTGGGCCGCTCGGATCCGGGGTCGTTACATATGTGGGGGAATATCTATTTTGCATCTTAGTCCCTACAATTCCAAGAGAGAAATGTCTCATACAATACTAATTGTCGGTTCTTCTGTTCTAACTATGATGCTAATCGTTTGCTTCTTTATGAGGTGTTTAGTAGTCAAAAAGAAAGAGAAATAATTTCAAAGGCCTCATTCAAGTTTTGATACTTCTCATGGGGATCTACACGGGGCAACATATGGGTTTTTTGTGGAGAATTGATCGAGACAAGAACTTACAAGTACGTCACAAAGGACCCTTGAAGTAATACAGAAATATGGTGCTGGTCAAGGAGCTGAATTGCGTGAGAACGTGCGCTATTGGGGTGCATGGCCGAGTGGAAGATGTTGAGGAGCAAATGGCACCGAGCTTTTCCTAGCTGTATCCATTTTCACATTACTGTGTAGAATTTTAAAATACTAAATAGTTGAGTATATAATTTACTTTCATAGAAAATGAAAGAAATATAAAGCTTGCCTTTCTTGGTGATTTACAAGTCACAGAAGGGTTATAGAATGTAAGAAGTGAAAACAAACGCAAACTGAATGAATAGTAACAGATTCTGTATCTGAATGTCAAGGATATCTCAAGGTTATAGAATGTAAGAAGTGAAAACAAACCCAAACTGAATGAATAGTAACAAAGTATTAATCTGAATGTCAAGGATATCTCAATGTTTTGCAATCAGTACTGTTTAGAATAATTGTCTAATGCCTGAACTTGAAATAAATAATTGTCAGAGTTGACTTTGAATCCTTACCATTGAATTGCTTCTCTATTTTTTGGGATCCCAAAGATTTTTCCTTTTGTTCAGTACTGCAGCTGTTGAATTAGAGTCTCAAGACCTCCCAGAGAGCCCAGTTGACCCACCGACTTAACAGTAATTAATTAGCGTACTAGACAAAGGTGAAGCCATCAAAAACAAATAAGTGATCAAATTTCCCTGGTCATGTTCAAAACTTGACACCAAGAGAGGCGATGATCATGAAGCCATAATAAACGCATCTAACATTAGTCTTGACCACCTGCAAACTGGAGTAGCATGCTGGCATGGTGCTGAGGTGGACTTTGAGCATGGTGGCACATCACTTGCTCTGCCAAGGAACTTGAGGGATCCGGGGGGTGTAGGAAAACCCAGTCTCAACACAAGGATATACACACAGCTTTGGTTTACTAATCTTTAGAGATATTAACAAGGAAGAGGCCCCACGGACAAGGGATTAGAAGAGAATACGAACCTTCACATTATGTGGATAGGACTAAATCAGATAATAACGGTAATAGCAGACCCAAAATTCAAGCGGTGATATCAGACCCAAAATTGCCAAGAGGGAGACGATAGAATTTAAAAAGAAGATGAATATGAGTGCAGGATTTCATAATAGAATAGATCCCTTGCAAATCACATGTCCATTGTTGGATATTTCATTGTTGGATATCAGATCTATCGTCTTCATGATTTAATGATATAAACAATATAAACAAATAATTTGATGATCTGTTGTGATATATTTCATTACTGTTTAAAAAATCAAATACATATATTTCTATATGAATATAAGTAGTTGTACAGATTACATTGAAAAATTAACTTTGCAGTAAATAATAACTTCATCACTGGAGATGCTGGAAATATGGTTTCCACCCCGTATGATGTATGGGTGTGCATTATGAATTTCAATGGATATTATTTATTGGGAAATTATTTTTCATATAATAAAAATACAAATTGATGAGAGAATGGTGCAAATTGTATTTCATGCATACTATTCTGAAAGAATTGTCATAGGATCAACACTTCTATTGCATGCACCTATCCCAAATCTAAGTTGAAAGCACATGTAATATCTGTATCGAGGTCATATGATGTTGATATAGAGCACGGTCAGGATTAGTTGTTATATATGTAAAATAGGGACCACAATACATGCACAATCTAAACGAATCCGTTCTTTTGAAATATCTGCATAAAATTACACCCCCTCCTTAACATAGATACAACTACAATATACACTCCTTCGTGGATCATTAATAGATGTTAATGCCAAATATAAAATGACAACATTCTACACGAATGTGGTAGAGCTATCAGCCGAGCCAAGCTCTTTCCATGAGTTTCAAAATAATAAAATTAAGCACCCTACCTTATCATAGATAAACCTACAACATGCATTCCTTCGTGGATAACTAATGTTTATTTCAAAATATAAAATGACAACATTTTCTACGAATGTTGTAGAGCTGATAGGTAGCCAAGCCGTTTCTACTGAGGAATTTGGTGTTCACAGAATTCGATGATCCCAAGTGCCCGTGCAAAGCACGGGTTCCCTACTAGTACATATCTTAAAGCCCAGCAGGTCACGTGATCCTATTACTTTTCATGCCGAAAATTCCAAATGTGCCCTTAACTGCTGTCGTACATTCCAAAATTGCCCTCACACCTCATCCATCTTTCCCCTTCTGGCCTTAAACTTTTGTAGGAATCCACCCCCTCCTCCCCGCAACTCCCATCTAGGGTTGCCGTTTCTTTCCACCCTTTCCCCTCTTCCAATCCCGTCTCTCCGAATCCTCCGCTACTTGCAATAACGCCATCGATAGCGACTCCTCTGCGGCTACTCTCCATTCTATAACACAGCCAATGGAGATTGGGCTCCAAATCTGGGGCCAAACCCGCTAAACTTGACAATCACGATGAGCTCCACGTTGAGCATCGCGACATTAGACATGAAGAGATAGTCTTCTCCAACCCCACATGTCTCTGCAAATCCAAACCAGATGTGACGAACAAGACGATCACCACGAGCATCAAGACCCGGTTTCCGTCTCAAATCCGCCACGTATACATCGACGTCATCATGCCTGGCGGCATGTGCTACGTCGTGGAGCTCAACCTTGCCTCGAAATTCAAGATCGTGCGTCCCACACCTGAGTACGCCTTGCTCCTCGCGGCCCTGCCGCTCATCCTCGTTTGGAGGTCCGAGAGGCTCCGAGACATCGTGCGCCTACTCTGCGCTGCTGCGGCGACGTCATGAGGACCATGGGCATGAACGTTCCATTGTGGATAAGGAGAGAGTACGTGCAAGCGAAGAGGCTGGGTGCGTACATGAGGAGTTAGCCTGGACGACGACGGTAGGGAGTAGGCAGTGAGCTGCCATAAGGTGGTGGTTGGGTGTAGAGAGGAGTGAGGGTGCGGCGACAAGCTTCAAATTATATTGGTCGGAGGGAGAATGGGGTGAAATTTGGGTTTAGAACACGATCACGTCCTCTTCTTCTTCTTTTGTACCGGAGTTGTTTTCTCCATTAATCTTTAGATGAGAAATTGCAGCCCCCTCTGTTGTAATTATAGGACTGTTTTGAGCCTTCGATTTCGATCTGGAAGGAGGAAACATCACTTTTGTACATTTGTTCTTACAAAGTTATGAGTGGAATTTTGTAATGGGTATAATCTTGAAGCAGAAACAACCATCTTTTTGAATTGATGGTTATTCTTTTGCCACTGTGTCTATATTTATTACATAAGGATTTTAAGCAATCTCCCTTCTTCAAAACTGCTTTGGGGTAGTTACTGCATCCTTCTGTAGAGCTGTTTTAGTATCTGGAGTATTGATGTCAGCGAATCAAACTCATTTTTTTTATGTCTGATAATATCTTCCCGACTTTGATCACACGGTACTTAAAAGTTTTGATCTTCGATGTACTGCCGGTGGTATATGAGACCCCAAAGGCCATGAACCTCATTCTGTAGTTAAGTCATCCAGTAGAAATGGTACCAATACTGTCAGGGAGAATGCTGCTCCCATGAACACGGCGTACATCATCGCATTGCACACTGCATCGATGATGATATGCTATGGTGGGAGGGTGACGGTGTTATGCAATTGCCTGGAAGCTACTTTTGTTGGGCGTTCTTCCATTTGCCTGTTTTCATGACATTTTTATACAGATGACTTCCTACTATGCAGAAAATTCAAGAAATTTTCGTTATCTATGAAATTTTATCAAATTCTTCTTCCCTGTGCATAGCAAGGATGTGCGCCATAGATATTCTGCAATGTATTCTCTATGCAAAGCACACGTGTAGCACTCTATAGACATGAAACGCAATTTGCAAATTGCCATATAGAAATGCACATTGTGTTTTGTGCCCATACTGAAATTTCTATATCACAGTTCTAGAAATATAAATAAAATAGTTCGGCAAAATAATGATTACTCTAATCCTAATAGATTATATACATATATTATCAAAATTTGTGCATTTCCCTTCCATATCACAGTCTATAGTCGGATATCAAATTTATCGTGTTAACAAACAAACTATATCAACAGATAATTTGATGATTCATTCTAATATCTTTCACTGCCGTTAAAAATAAAATCTAACAAATAGTTATTTCTATGTGATTATAATAAGTACTATAAAGATTACATATAAAAATAATTTCACAATACTAATTTCATCACTGTAGATGTTACTGGCAGTATGATTTTCCTCCATATGCAATGTGTGTGCGCATAAGGAATTTCATTGTGAAATTATTTTCATATAAGAAAAATATAAATCGATGCTAGAACTCTACAAATTGCATTCCTTTCATCCTGAAAGAAGAGTCATAAGATGAACAATTCTTTTATTAACAGGTATCCCAAATCTAACATGAAAGCTCAAGCAATGTATGTATCAGGATCACATGGTATTGATAGAAAACAAAATACGGAAATTGATTTCTTTCATTTTGTATGAATTCCTAAGGGATTTTTCGTACCCCAATTTAACAAAATATCGAATTCTTAAGGAAAGTTGGCTTTCAAATCTAATGACAGTTCAATATCGTGATCCACATAATTATGGTTCAAAGTATTCCCGGATTGAGGTTTAAAGAAAAAAAATAAACATACAATAAAGAATTATCGCAACATCTTTTGATGCTAAATATAAAAAATCTAAAAGATGTTCTCTCGAAATGTATCCACTATTACATTACACACCCTACCTTAATGTAGATACAAATACAATGAGTTGATAAAAATACAAATGATCAATGCTCCTTCATGGATCACTAAAAAATGTTAATTTTTAATATATGACGATGGCCTTCTGGTCAAGCTGTTGGACTAGCCAAGTCGATTCTATGAAGTTCAAAGGACTAGGTTGAGGAAGTGGGTGCTCTCAGAATTTACAGATGCCATAACTTCATTATTGTTGTCATGTGGTGTAGTACGCATGCACAGTTATCCGTGCAAAGCACGGGCTCCCTTCTAGTTATATTTATATAAGAATAATTATCTTGTGAATTTCTTGTTTTAAGCATGGAAAAATATAAGATCAATCATTGTTTCGTGTCAAATACTCTAACTCAGACATTTTCTGGAGCTTTGGAAGCATACGGGCATGCATCGTAATGTAGCAGTCGACTCGCGGACCTTTTCCAAAGTTATTTGATAGTTATAAATTGTGATTGTAAAAGCACCATGAACATGACAATAAGCCTTGAATCATCTCCTTCGCGTGTAAGAAGATTTATTGAAGTGTTTTAAATTCGATCCATTTCAGTAAAGAAATCTACATGTTGATAGATAGGGAGGAGGTCAAATGTGCTTATGATGTAGCAAAGATCGAATGTTGTAACTCCGAGTTTGAGGTTGGTTGCACCACCCGAATTTCTGTATTTATTGATCCATTGCGAGCGGGGAAAATGCTTCTCCTTGCTTTTTGTTCCATCGAAGGTCCAAGAGTCGGATCCTTTCAAGTGATGGTGCCCTATATTAACGAGGATTGCAATATATACCCAAGTGGGTGAATGTGGGCTTCTTCTCAAGAAGAGGAAAGGAGAAGTTGACCGGTGCCAATGGTAATCTCAGTCAAGTTTCATATTTGCATGTTAATCTAGACAGAAAGAGTGTAAACCATAGGGATAATTACACCCATAATCCTGAGTAATTCCTCAATATCAATCATAACCCTGCATAATCGCGAATTACATGGGAAACCCCAAGTAATGCTTAACTCTTACATGTCATAACCCTGGGTTCAGTTCCGTTTGAAATGTCCGTAAACTTTGACGGTTTCCGTTGAAGAAGACAAAATTGCCCTTATTGTTCACTCATATTTGCAAAACATGCCATCTTCTCTAACGCCCTCCCCCCCTCCCACAGCATCCACGCTCGCCCCTCTCTCCCCTGCTGAGCACCATCTCCTCCTCCCTGCTGTAGAGCTCGTCCCCTTCGCCCTACGGCCCGCCGTCCTCGTCGATCTCCCTCTACCGGAACCTCTCTAGGCCCCACCGATCCCCTGTTGGAAGCTCTCTAGGCCCATCGATCACCCACTCCATCGAGCTCATTCCATCCCTCCGCAAGCAAAGCCCCCCATCTCGGTATGCGAATCATGGCCCGCCGCACCCCCGTTGACCTCCCTCTGCAAGCAAAGTTCCTGCTCCCGTCGTCCCCTTCTCCCTCCCCCCCGGCGGACCTCTCCAGACCCACATATCCTCTACCAGACCCACCTATATCCCCTGCTTACCATCGTCCCTACCAACACCCCCCCCGATATCCCTGGTCGAAGCTAATCCTCCGCCGGCCCTAACAACCCACTCGCAAAGCCCCCCACCCCCGGTCAACTGACCTCTACAAGCAAAGTCCTGCCGCCGCCGTGAACACCCCCCTCCCCGACAGAGACCCACCGACATCCCCTGCTCGAAGCTAATCCCCCACCGCCCCCAGCAACCCCCTCGCAGACCTCTGCAAACGAATCCCCTCCCGCACCGCCCCCGTCGACCGCGCACCCCTCCTAACGGACCTCTCCAGACCCACCGACCTGCTCGAAGCTAATCCCTCGCCGCCCCCTCACAAAGCACCTCTCCAGATTCCACCCCTGCCCCAAACCCCGCGGACCTCTCCAGACCCGCCGCTAGAAGCCCCCTGTCAAAAGCAACCCCCGACGCCGAGCCTTCCCCTCCCTGCTCCAAGCCCCCGTCGAAGAACTCCCCCTCCCGCACCGACCCTTCCCCTGCCAGACCCACCCCGCAGAGCTTCTCCTCCTGCTCGAAGCTGGCCAACGACCTCTCCTCCATCCGAAGCTCAAAGCCCCACTCACTCCCAACCAAGCTTCCAAACCCTCCCCCACCGACCTGCAACGACTCTCCCACCGGCGCCGCTCCTCCTCGAACCCATGTGCCTTGCTCGAACGCCACCAACCCACCGACATTTTTTCCTTCTATTTTTTTATTTGGCTAATCCTAGCCGTTAGATCATAGTTTGGTTAGATAAACCCACTCATATGGTTGAGTTAACATATTAAACTAACGGAGGGTTATGTGTGTGAAACGGAGTAACTATCCGGGGTTTTCCATGTAATTCGCGATTATGCAGGATTATGATTGATATTGAGGAATTACTAAGGGTTATGGGTGTAATTATCCCTAAACCATAATTAACGAGAGGAGGAAACCTGGAAAATGGGCGGGTACAGGAAGTTCATGCAGATGGAGCAATCAAAGAGATCCAACAGATCCTTATTCAAAATCGAGAAAGCCATGCCAGAGAAGCAATCGAACCAATGATCCGGCGAAATCAGGAGGCTGAATATATATGTAAATTTCTGCTTTCATAGCAGCCAACAAGAATATGAGGAATTGGAATTTTTTCGAAAAATGATCTATTGGCATTGACATATATATACAGATGCTGACAATGATATAAAAACGTCGGACATACATCAAATAAATGCAATCATATAATAATCCAAGGGAAGAGGATCCTCTGCTGCAGAGGGTATTGCAGCAGAGGTGCTGTAAACTCGAACAATTTTTTTTGCTATTTAAATTCTAAAATCCAACCTTGTAGATTGAATCTTAGGTTAATGCTCTATATATCCTTCAAATTTCGCTTAAATCCGACATTATTTGCTATTTTATCTTAATGGTCAAATAATCAGTCAAGATCTAAGCAACTTGAAGTCCATTTAAAAAAGATTCGAATCTTTAAGTATTAAGATAAAATAGAAAATAACATCGGATTTAAGCGAAATTTGAAGGATATGTAGAGAATTAACCTAAGACTCAATCTATAAGATTGAATTTTAGAATCTAATCACAAAAAAAAAATATTCGGGTTACAACACCTCTGCTGCAATACCCTCTACAACAGAGGATCCTCTTTAATATGAAAGAGTACTGCAATAATCCAAATGTATGTCAGACTTTAATATGAACTAGTAGGTACCCCCGTGCGTTGCACAGGGAAAATGTTTCAAAAATCAATTAGAAGAAACACTTGAGGTCATGTTGCTCCATAATCATTTTCTTTAAACTTTGAAAAAATCTATAAAGTCATACTCATTTGCATCGTCAATTATAATAGCTTGTTTGAGCAATACATCGCCATATGGTTAAGAACCTCAAGCAAAGGACTCTAAAAATATCTACTTTAATTTTATAGGAAAACCTAACAAATCCATTAAGGACAAATGATTTTCTAATGTATGTAGAGTATCATTTATGACATCGTTGCATAATCGTAGCACTATGAATTGACATATCAAACTATATGGCTAGGCACTATTGAAATGAAGAATGAAGCAAATAAAAAACAATTATATAAAGATGAATATATACAAGGATAAAATAGCTTCTATCATGGCAATATTTTCCACTTATCTTAGATATAGCTATTAGATTTTACTGCAAATGCCATGCATGCATACTTTTATTCACATAAAAATTGAACCAAACAATTGGTCCTCCTTCAAATTAAAGACTAATGTTCGAATCCCCAACCCCCCTTCCACTAGCAAAAAAGTACTGAAGGATGGGAGTAGGGGAAAGATCCTGATCATATAAAAAATTATTCACATAAAAACTAATTTTTATTTTTTAGATTTACAGCAAGATGACCCAACATCGGTTCATTAGGGGTCAAACTTCCACAACTGAGTTATCGAATTAACAAATCTCCCTATGAGAACTTCTCCAAATCAACAATGGATGAAATAATTAGTCTATCCAAATCTACAATGGATGAAATAATTAGTCTACACAATAATTTTCAAAATATTTAATGAGTAAAAACATGCATATTATTTTCATATTACCATAAGAATATTTAGTGTCAACCTATTATTATCACTTTTTCAATGGAAAACAAATATCCATGTTAACTGACTCATTCGTATTATTTTTCAAAGTTATGGCATTTTTAAGAATGAGTGCTTCCCGCATAATAGCAATCAATTATGGTCATTTTTTGAATTTATTATTATTCCCATGTTATCTTGTCAAAGATAACTAAAATAGGGATGTTAAGTTAATTCCTCCGTATAAAAGTTTTGTTAAGTTATGTCACTTTTAAAGAATCTACCCATCCTAGATGATAACAATACATTATTCTTACTTTTTCAAACATGAAATTATTATCATGTGATGAAAGATTATTTGTTCAAAAATATATGGAATTTTTTGCAAGCATTTTTCCCGTATTTAAAGTTGACACCCCGAGAAAAAAACTACTCGGACTATCCAACAACAATATTGTGATACCTTAAAAACCATATTAAAATCCATTCACAGTGATATCACTCGAAAGCTTTGAATTAATGGCACAAACAGCTAATGCACATTAAGATGCAAAAAATACGAACAGAAAATCGTTACCCAAGTAGGAAGAAATTATTACAAATGGGGGAACGAAGAAAATAATCGAAGCTTTATCTGGAACTTGAGCATAGAGCAGTTGGTTTGCTGACGCCATAGGAAGATCAAGGCAGGGTCTAACAGTAGCATGAAGACAATCATCTGACGTATTTATATTTTCTGGAAAGAGAGTCTATCTATCTATATTTTTATTTATTTATTGAGGGGTTTCAGATTTCTTTTAAATAATAGGATTTGAATCCGGGTCCTTTAAGGTGGAGGTACACTGCTCCACCACCAGACCACTCATTGGGTTCTGGGGTTTAAGGTTTAACCGATACAAACTCATACCAATATTAACTCTATAAATCAAACCCTACATCACCCTATGTACACAAGTCTAACCTAGTAGTAGATTAACTAATACATATAATAGAACTAAGAAATAGAATACAAGGCAGAATGCATCCAAGATAAAAAATTTTCAATCAAAAGGGCCGTGGACATTGCTACAGCGCCGTGAACACTACCGTGTCCACGGACTTTAATATATAGTAAGAAGATTACTGTAAAAGTTTCACATTCCTTCAGGTATGTTTATGAGTGTTACTGATGTGGCTATCGAGGGTGCCGATTGGCTATCGAGACAAACAACTATGTAGAATATTGTTTTTTCCATGTAATCATTATTATCTCCATTGTATTTGGACAAACAAGAATCTCAACCTTTCAAGTATCAAAGAATATATAATAAAGTCATCTAAGATTCTAAAGTATAGAAAAAAAGACTTACGTGGTGTGAGACAAAAGGGGAGAGGGAACTGCGCAACTATGAGACAAAAGGGGAGAGAGAAAAAAATATAATATTTAAGTTCGAAATATAGTAAAAAATATGGCGACTTAAACCACCATTCAATTCACCATTACATATTCTATTGTAGATGCATGCACTATGACTCAATACAGATTGGTTACTTACAGTTATACATGATCTAACACGTGAGGACATATATTCTATTCTTGTATATTAATGTAATAATCTTGCATATTAATGTAATAAATGTCCTCAATCTACGCTAATGGATATAATTATTAATGGATCTAAGTATTTATTCTAAACTAAAAATAAGGATAGGAAAGTTAGAACATGGTATTTGGAACAAACACGATTATACCAGATATAATTATATCGTATAGGTCGGGCTATAGGGCTTGCGGGTTGAGGCGTCCTCAGGTCACTACAAAAAAGGCGGGATTAGCGTGCACATAAAAGCTCGTTATGTGCACGCCTAGTGCACGCCATGTGCACGCCCTAGGGGTGGGCGAGCACATGTGCTCGTTAAGGGCGTGCTCGCTTCTGTGAGAGTCGCTACGGCTGGTGGGCGAGCACATCGGGACGCTATGTGCTCGCCCGCTCCCTGGCGGGCACATATGTGCTCGCCGATGTGATCGCCTCTTCTATAATTTGCGATTACCCACGGAGCACCTGGCGAGCACATGTGCTCTCCCAAAGTGATTTCCAGGAAAAAAATATACAGGTTCGACAGGGTTTTGACGCCCCGTCGAACTTGTATAGCCTGCCAGTAAACCACTGCAGGTACTTATAAGAGCTCCCTAAGGGTACATATATATGTTATAGCAGTTCATTGACTAAGATAACTAGCACTAACAATTGAAAGTCACACAATATACATGAATTCAGAAATAAACAATCTAATTTAACATGTAAATATTACAAAAAAGTCAAAGCCAACAAAGTTCATATAAATTAAAAGATGTGCTAATAGTTTAAAAAAAATACAGGTCCAAACCAACAAAAATTTACTTCTTCTTTGATCTAAAAAATTTAGACATTAAACCCTGCTTTGATTTCTTTTTTCCTTCTCTTTTTCTTTGAACCTCTCGTACATGCGTGCCTCTTCTTCAGGGTCGTTCTCCTCCTCCTCTTCGTCATCAGATTCAATCTCTTCAGGTTGAGATGCATGCCCTTGCGACCTATATTATATATGGAAGATATATATCTATTATATGCATTTTGTAGATATAGAAATTTAAAAGTGTTACTCATTCTATAAGAAGAATACTTACATGTACGCCGTGAACTCCGCTCGGAACTTCGTCACCTGCTCCACCATCATCGCCATCTGCGACTCCATTGGAACTGTTGATTGGGACGAATGTGGTTGCGTGTACGACGGCTGAGAGTATGCAGAATAGGAGTGACGATGTTCCTCCACATAATATGGAGGGAGACTACCAAGCGTCTGCTTCCTATTCGCCACAACGTCCCTCTCCTCCAACACCTTATAAGTTTTTCAATTTTTAATATAAAATTATATATTAGAAATTAATATAGTAAGATAATATTTATCAATATATACCTGCTTCCAAATCATTTTATCAAATGGTGGTTGCTCTCCAGTTGGATCGACACCCCATTTTTCTGCAGATAGTGCCAGATAACGATCCTGAAATACAAAGTTTACAATATATAAATAAGTTATAATATATCATTTAATTGTAAATAAATTGATAGACTTACCAACAATTGTCCTGCTTCAGGAGTGGACCATTGCGACTCTCCTTTTCTCCCACTCATGTGGGACCTCGACCACCACTCCTGAAAAGAGGGATCCCTTTCCAACCTAGTTGCCTGAAAATTTTTTAAGATCTATTACAACATTGCATTACATTAAAGTAGATCTCCAAAAAATAACTTTAAATCGTAATACCATCTCCGCTCTAATCTGATTGTGGCTTTTAGAGCCACTGGTCGACTTAATCCTTTGTTTTTGGCGGTTTGTCTTTCCCGCCGTAGATCTTCTCCCAAACTCATCATCCGCAACGAATGCATCACAGAAATCCGCCCATTGATGAATCCACATTTTATCATCTTTATTCTATCATTTTGGCACCAAAAACCCTAGAAAATGCTTGTAAATAGCATTAAAATCATCATCTTAGCATTCATGCATGTGCATCTAAACAGTGTATAAATTACTGTAATTAAGGCCAAAATTATAGAATAAATAAAAGAAAAGAAAAAGAATAAAATATTGTAAATATTTTATGATCTAAAACCCCGAGACCTAGGCATCTTGATGAATAGGTCGACAAGGAATAAAGTAAGGGGAGATAAGGTCAGAAATACAGATAAAATAACTATACATTCTATTCATTCTTTATTCATTTTGGGACCTATTTTTGGTTTCACTGTTTATACATCAAATAAAGAAACTTTGTATATGAAAGTTGTAGATAATTTTATATAGAAAATTACAAAATTGATTTCACAGAAAAATAATGTACATATAAAAAGTTATGATCTGAATAAAAATCCAGAATCCCAACTTCCCAGACCCGTATCTCACAAATAAAAACGAATGCAGCAAACTCACCTTTAATTGTATATAGAAGAGAATAAGCTATTTAATGGCGGTGGTTTCACATTTGGCGGAGCTACGGTTTGAAAGTTGAGTTTTGGACCCACATTGTATGAGTGTACATATTAAAATATTCAATTTATTATTTATTCATTATTTTTATATTTTTACATTTTTATAATTTCATAAATATTATTTATAACAATTATGTGCATTAAAATTAAAATAAAATTGCAAAGAAAAATAAAAATAAAAATAAACATATATAGGTTATACATAGATATTATACCTGTACTTATACCTATATAACACACTCTTATATTTTATTAAATATGTAAAACATATCAGAAAAATAAAATAAAAATATATTTGTATATATAAAAGTATTTTATAATTTCACAAAATAAGAAATAAAAATAATAATATCAAAATATACAAAAGAAAAATAAAATACTGAAATACATAGGTAACATACCTATATAGAGCTAAAAAGTGAACTTATAAAAATATAACTCATAAAAATAATTAAAAATCGGAATAAAATACTAGATAAAATTCTAAACATCTTTTATTTTATCACCTAATTAAAATTACACCATTTACTATTTTAAAATGATTTATTAATATGCTTTTCCAGGGTTTTTCCTGGTTGGTCCACGTGGACCAACCATGAGGTCAGAACTGTTGACCAAGGTCAACAGTCTGACCTACCCCCTGTAGCTCTGCACGCCTTGTTTTCTCCCCGCTTTTGCGGATTTTTCGAGGCGAAGACTTTTATCATTTCGCGAAACTTCCTTCTGCAAAATCGTTCCCCTACTATCCATCTTGCTCGCCCAAGGTTCTTCTTGGGCCAAGGATCACTGTAGCGCTCGCTGCGCCTTGGTCTTTGAGCGCATGTCACCAGCAGTCAAACCACATAAGAATGGAGCCCGACCTTCCTTGGATTTTTTGAACACCTTCGGTCCACCCCTCTTCGCCTCTTTCGTGCTCAGGACACTCCTGGAGGTGACAGCTCCATCGCAGTACCCTCAGCCAAGGCGACCGAGGTCGGAGGCGTCTCCACCATCTCCCGCAAGTGCGGCGGTCGAGGTACCCTATCTCCTCTGGCTCCGGCCATCGAGGGTCGTTCCCCTCTCATCTCTTTCATGCATTTTGTTCCTGGTAGTCGTAGGATCGTTCCGCCCCTCTTTCCTCGCCGAATCATCCACCTAATCACGTCATCGATCACCTCGCCGGAGTGCAACTCTGGCGAATACCTATCTCGCCTTCCACGCTATTCCGAGAGCCACTAGAGGTCGAGGCATTTTGCCCTCGACCTCCTTAATCTTTTTGTGCAGGTCCTGGAGAATATCGAAGCGTCTGGTGCAATTTTGACACCTCGCCGGAGGAAGCTGGGCCTCGTTGCTCCGCCACCTCCGTGCGAGAGCACCGGCGCACGCCGGTGATTTTTGGCACTCCCAGACAATAGCTGGCACCTACTGGAGCTTCCCCGACCTTTTTGCGAGCCTAAACGCCGCCGGAGCTGGACGGAGGAGCTCGGAGAACTTCGCCCAGCCGGAGATCCTCCGTGTTTCCATCCGCCTTCGCCACCGTTGGATCATGGTAGAGCGTCAGATCACGCGTCGACCGTCAGATCACCCGAGCCAGCTGCCGTTGGATCTCATTCTGAGATCTAATCTCAGACGTCGAAGCGAAGCGTCATCGGCCGACTAGATTGCGCCACGTGTCAAGTGGCTTCTTCATCGCCGTTGGATCGCGCGAATAGGGGTATTTTGCACCTTGATCCCCTACGCCTTTTGTATTTGTGTTTAGTCCTTAAACTTCCGCATGTAGTATAAAATTTGTGTAATATTTGCAAGTAGACCCTCGCACTTACCTTATTTACAAACATGTCCTCTGCCACGTCACCTCACGTGACCTGTACACGTGAGTTGAGCGCATTTTGCATAGAGGCCCTCGGTCTTTGTTTTATTTCATTTCAGTACCAAAACTTGGATATTAAGTGTTCCATTTTTGGAAATTTTGCAAGTTGGCCCCTGGGTTTTTAATAATTACTTCTTGATCCTCGCCAGGCGCGTGCAAGTCACACGCCCTTGTGGGAAACTTGCTAGGAAACCCCAGCGGGTTTTGTAATTGGTGTTAGGTACTGAAAATCAAATTTTTCGTGTTAGTTTTTTAAGAAAATTGCATGTAAGCCCCTGGATGTTCTGATATTTGCACTTATACCCCTGCCAGGCCTGATTAATGTTTGGATGCTTGTTCTAATTATTCAAATTATCATTTCGTCTCTAAAAATTCCACACAAATAGGGTTAAGTTCCTGTCAACTTGTATTTGCACGCCATATTTTTGCATTGCACTTTTATTGCATTTTTATATTTGATAAAAATAAAAAACAAGCATTTATTTCACTGTTTGCATTAGAAAATCCATAAAAATTATAAAAACGTTTTGAAAAATTCCAAAAAAAATTATATTTTGTGTGTTTTACCATTTTCTAGTGTCAGTCCAAAAATCACTAAAAATCTCAAAAGAAAAACCTTAAAAATTCAAAAATACTAAAAAACTTCGAAAAAAAATATATAAAATTGTATAAAACTCCAAAAATAGTAAACTCAGTTCCTATTTGTTCTACACTTCACTATATTTATCTGAAAAATAGTTTGCAAAAATTTTGTAGCTGTTGTCTATTTTTCATCTCAATTCTATCTCCAGCCAGTACCTTTCGCACTATTTTGATTTATTTCAGTATTTAAAAATGCCTAAAACACCTTGAAAAATACCCAAAAATCACAAAAACAGTAAAAAATCCTAAAAAATAGCAAAAAGATTTTATTTCTGAATTTTTGGTCATTTTTGCATATTTGTATAATTACTCTATCTTGTCTTGTGTTACATTGTATTTATATTCCAATATTCAAAAAGAAAATAGAAAAATATAAAATATAAAATTATAAAAATCAGAAAATTAAAAATCAAAATACAAAATTAAAAATTATAGTAAAATAAAAAAATTAAAAATTAAAAACCCACAAAAATTCCTTTGATTGCTTGCTTAGTGTAGACATCACCCACACTCACTTGTGCACACTTGTTTGAATTACCCTGCTTGCTCCCTGTGTTCGAACTCTCTGCATACCTGTCACTATACACCATTTGTGCAGAGTTAAAAATAAATTTTAACTCCACATTATTTCTAATTTATTGATCTTTAGTGTGGGTTAATTGTTGATTTTAGTCCAAGATTTATCGTGAGTCGTCACAGCGACGGGTGCCTCCGCCTTGTGTGAGATACCACTTTTAGACTCCGTGAATTTTGGCTAAATCAAATGGCGCCGTTGTCGGGGAGCAACAACGAGTAGTTCTTATTTTTGTTTGCTCGTGATTGTTGTCTACCATAGCTTCAGTTATCTCTTGCACTTTTGATACATATATAGATTGAGCTATTCTGACCATCCTTTCTTGTCTTCTTGCGAGGGACCGCGGAGCAAGGCGAATCGCTTAGGTGACCCGGAGCATCCTTGGGAAGCGGAGCTGGCTTTTCTTTAGCCGAGCCGGCAGGAGAGAGCAGGAGGAGTGAGAGAGAGTGGTAGATTAGTTGCAATTTACTTTTGTGAGAGAGTGATTCACTAATTTGTAATAATACAGGCACTTGGACTTTTTGGACACTTCGGGCCTAATTTCCGGGTGTTTGTTCACCCGGGGGCTCACCGCGGTTTTTGCCGAGTTTTCACCGCTGTCATTTGCCGGTTTTGATTTTATTTTCACTTTCTTTTGTGGATTGAGCCCTTAGTTTTAGGCCTGCTCGATCGATTAAATTAGGTCCAAACACACTAATAACCTTTGCATGTACCTATAGCTCGTACTTGGACTTAGTTTAATTAAACAGTTATCTCCCTTTCTTAGATCCGCCGCGCCGCGAGCCCTCCCCATCAAGCGCTACTCCTGAACTCGATGTGTCGAGAAGAGGAGGGGAGGGTCTAGACCGAACTCTTAGGATCGACGATTGGTAGTTGACTTGTGGTTCTTCACGCTAGCAGTTGCCTATCTTAGGACGATTTCCGCATTGCATATCGACATATAGACTAGGTTTATAAAATTCTGCTTTGCATCCCGCATGGAGAGATCTGGGATTCGCTGTAAGTCTTCTTACTTTGCATCCATCATTTAGGCACAAAGGTGAGATTTCCATCTTTGTGTCGACTTGCACGGCTTTTCCGACTCTATTCTCCCTCTGTTTTTGGACAAAGTAGGAGCAAGAATATACAAAAATCGTTAGGCGCTTGTTTGAATCTACTCAAAAGAAGTGATAACACAAAAAAAATTAAAAAAGGGACTGCTAAGAAAACCGTGACCAAAAATAAAATTGGTAATTGGATTCATTGATTGGGGAGAGTAACACCCTCACTTGTTTTCAGGTTGCACGGGAAGGTCTCCTTCCAAGTGAGGTGAGCGCTTCGTAAGGATTAGAGCCAAAATCCCAGCTTGTGGCTGCCTTGTGTATCGCCTGGATTACCGAAGTATTGGCGCTTCTATCGTACGTGAACGAGTAGGGCTTGGTCAACATTGGTGACTCTCTATTGTGTAGAGCATCGACCTTGTCCGAAGTATCGAGCCTAGGCCACGCCTTCACGGGGGTGTCTGTCTCATCGTCTCGCGTCCGAGTAGGTTCTTGCACGCTCACGGGTGATTCCGTTGCGAGCGAGTTCCGAAGTATCGGTTTCGCCTATTGGCTTCCTCTCTTATTCTTTGGCTGAGTAGGGATCCAGGAAGGGTTACAAGGACCTCAAAAAGTGTAAGCTACATGTTACACAGGAGGAGGACAAGTACGGGATATTCTTCCGGCAGTACTCTCTCTCCTTTAGGCGTAGCGCTCGAAGGACTCGTGAAAAGATTAATTCCTGAATTCAAGCTAAAACCGAAAAGATAAAAGCCGAACCTTCACGGCTTCATGTGTTGAGTTGGTGAATTCACCCCTGCCTTGTGTTTGATTGCTAGTCTTATCTAAGGTCAAGATCAAAAACACAACACAATTGTGCGCAATTTTGCTTCTCACTTCTTTCCTCTTCTTCTGCATCATTTCTGCTCTTCCCAATAATCAAGATGATGGGACGGAGATCTCTTAGGCCGATCTTGTCGGCACCGCTATCCAGCACTCCTCCTTATTCATCTAGGACTACCTCGGAGAGTCCGCTCTCCGAGCCTGAGTTTACATACACCCTATTCCCCCTCGACCACCCTTCCCATTCTCCTTCTCTCAGTCCAATTGTTTCAGAATTCAGTGCATCACAGAGTTCAGATCATTTGACAGCACCTGAGATGGCCTCTTTTGCTTTTTCAGAGAATCCAGTGATGGCAGATAGAGGCAAGCAACCAGATGACCATGATCACCCTCCATTCATAATCGATCAGGTGGCCATCAACAATTCCTTGTTAGCATCCCTGGAGACTATGCAAAGACAGATCCGTGACCAGGGTACCTTCATGGGTGATCTGATGAGAGAGATAGCTCAGATGCGAGAAAACCGACCTGGAGGCGGTGGCGGTGGAGGAGGAGGAGGACCTGATGCAGGAGGAGGCGATCCAGCCGCTGAGAGACCGCCACAGACAATTATGAGGGAATTGCACAACCCAGCTGCATCCCTCACTCACCGCTGGATCAGACTCCCATCGATCCATGGAGATTTCGAGCTTCGGCCCCACACGATCCAGCTTCTACCCAAGTTCCATGGGTTGCTGACCGAAGAGACACACCTCCACCTCCAAGAATTCGAGATGATATGCAGCACCATCCATGATAGGCTGCTGACTGAGGACATGATCAAGATGATCGCTTTCCCATTTTCATTGGTTGACAGAGCCGCATATTGGCTCAAACACCTCGGGCGATTCATCGACACTTGGGCAGATCTCCGGACCGTATACCTGAAGAAGTACTATCCTCTCGACCGGACCAATGCAGCTAGATCCATGATCAGCAATTTTATCATGATCCCAAATGAACAATTCCATGAAGCCTGGGATCGATTCAGAGAGCTCATCGACCGGTGTCCACATCATGCTATATCCAAGCCCAACCTGGTTCAAAGTTTCTTCTGTGGGCTGACACCGGAGCTGCAGGGGCTTGTCAACGCCTCCTGCAGTGGATCATATTTCTCCAAGGGTGAAGATGACGTCTGGGCCATCTATGAAGGCATGGCAGAAAATTCAACTGTGATGACCCAAGCCAGAGTCTACACACAACAAAAACCACCTCAGGGAGGAGGCTCTTTCCAGAGGATCGCCCATATCGACGTCGGTCCCAATACATCGTCGGTAGCCGCAACCCAAGCCGAATCTGCCGCAGCCGACATGGGCATTATCAGTGAGAAGTTGGACCGCATGGAGATCCTCGAGAAGAAGCAGAACCAAGGTCTTGCCCAGATGGACCTTCTCACCAAAACTATGAGTGACCTGAAAACTCAAATTCTTTGCATTCAAGAGGCACAAGCTCAGTCCCAACAGCCTCCCAGGTCATGGGGCGACTCCAGCAGTAGCAGTTCCAACCAACCCTCTACCTCATACCATCAGGTGAATCATATCCAGGCAGAGCTGGTTCCACTGCTACAGTATTACCCAGCTCAGCCACCATCTTCGGATACACAGATGGTGGTCTATCAGCCGGAGCAGCCACTGGCAGTTCTTCCCCCACCCTCCTTCGAACAGGACCCATTGATGGAAGTTAATGGGATATGGTACGACCGGTACCCTCAGCACGGGATTCGTCGTGATCATCCCGGATTCCGTTGGGGCAACGGTGGCTCCTCCTCCCAACAGCAGAATCCTGCCCAAGGACAGCAGAACAGCCAGCAACCACAACAGCCCCAGTATGCCCAGCAGCAACAGTATCAGAGTGGTCCTCGTCCCGCCTATCAGGGACAGCAGTGGAGGCAGCGACAATAGCCTCAGTAGTCTTATTCCCATCACCCCCAGTATCAAACACAGCAGCAGAAACACTCCTATTTCCAGCAGGGACAACCATCCGGTTCTCAGGGTCCCGCTTTTGAGAACCCAGCTCTCGATGATCTTGCCCGCTTGCTCTCCGAACAGCGAGCATCCTTCAGGCGAGAAATGGATGAATTCCGACAGGAGATGAGGGAGATTATCAAAGGGAAGGCCGCCATACCCGCTCAGATTGAACCTAACCCGAACAATCTGAAAAGAAAGTCTGAGCATGTAGAGTTTACAGAGGATACCTCTCCTAGTGACTATTTGAGCGATATGTCGTATTCTTTCTATGATGCTGATTTTGTGACTACTAGGAGCAGTAGGATGCCAGCCGGCGGCGTCTCTTCTGAGCGACAACCAGATGCAGCACCAGGAGCGCCAGAGGAGCAGAGTAGCGGTGCTGATACCGCTAATGATGATGTTGAAGACGGTGGTCCTGATGCCACCAATGATGGAGTTCCAGACGACGGTACTGAAGCCGTCGTGATACCAGATGCAGACGGTGGTGCTGAAGCCACCATTTTGGATGGTGAGCTAGAGCGCGGTGCTGATGCCGCAGAGACAGGTGCCGGTGGTAGTGTTGAGGCCACCACTTCTACTTTTGTTGAGCCTCCCTCTGTGATGTTACCACCTTTTGTATCTATGGACTGTGGTAACAACAAAAAGAACAAAAATATGAATAAAGGAAAGGTTTCTATTCACATTGCGGATCCATATGTGTTGCATGGTGATGATTGCGTGGATCCTTCGTCCTCACAGGCACAGGGACCTATTCCTAACCCTCCATCTGTGGAGGCCCCTACCATCCCCTTCCCTGAGGCACTCCGCCGAGCGAAGGGGAATAAACGAGAAAATCCCAAAAAAAGCAACAGGTAGAGTTCGGCAATCAGATGATAGACAGATTCCATATTCAGCTGACTCTACAAGAAGCACTTGAGCATATCCCCCTCTTCAAGAAGAACCTGAAAGAGAAGACTACCATCCGCAGGAAGAGGAGACACATAGATCAAATCCATATGCTCCCTCATGACACTTGCTACGCCATTCAGAACACATTGCCAGCCAAGAGACCTGATACAGGAGACTCTTATGTCAGATGCGAGATCCAGGAGCAGCGGTTCGATCGTACGCTATTAGACAACGGGTCTTCGATCAACCTCCTTCCGGCAGCCTTACTCAAGCAATTCGAGTTTGGCACTCTTCTTCGAAGCAGAACGGTCCTTCAGTTTGCTGATAGGTCGATTAAGAGGCCGAAGGGGTTGTTGAAGGACGTGGTCGTTACCATTCAGGGCCTGAAATTCCCCGTGGACTTTGTTGTACTGGACATGGAGATCCCTGAATCGGTAACCGATGCCCCCATCATACTTGGACGCCCATTCTTGGCCACCGCCAAGGTGGTATCCGACCATGACAGTGGGACGGTATGTTTTCGCGTAGAGGGCGAAAGCATACAAATAGATACGATCGACCAAACCAGAGCCAAAGAGTTGGCATGCTCAGAGCAATCCAACAAAACCGAGCAGATGACAGAGGACGAGCTCGACATCCACCAGGTGTGTGATTTTGTGATGACTGATGATGAATCCAACCGGACAGATTCTGTAGCACCGACCCTTGCCTTGCCTACAAATTCACTATATCTCAAGCTCATGGCAGTCGAGAGCCGGGAGAGCACATCCCTGGATGAGGATACACCTGAGGCTGACAGTGCCGGGACGAGTGGTGCTAATGATTTTCATTCTTGCTCATCTTTTTCTGATCCCTCGGATTCAGACATTGACTGGGATGATTTTGATGAATATTTACCTTGTCTGATTCCTTCTAAGCCAACAACCATGATAGAGTGCGAGCCAGTGCAGTTCATTGATGATTCAGATGGCCGCCCTTTGTCAGAGATTCATGCAGAGCAAGAGTTCTCCCACGCAGACCTGGTAGCCTTCACACAGACATATCAGAAGCCAGATCTGCCACCTCCCAGTTGTCCAGAACGGAAACCTCTGCCGCAGTCGATGAAGTACAGATTCCTTGCTGGTGAGCCAGACATGTACCCAGTCATTATCTCAGCAAATTTGACTGGAGAACAAGAATCTCGTCTGATGGAGGTTCTTGAAAGAAACCGCAAGGCAATAGGATGGAATATAGCTGATCTCCAGGGGATTAGTCCGGCTCTGTGCTCCCACCATATTTATCTTGAGGAAGGTGCTAGACCGTCGCGTGAGTTCCAACGACGGCTGAACCCGAATCTTCGAGATGTGGACATGAAGGAAATATCGAGGTGGTGGAGCGCCGATTTTATCTACCCCATCTCCGACTCTAAATGGGTTAGTCCGTTACATGTGGTGCCCAAGAAGACGGGCATCACTACAGTGGTGAACGAGTCTGGAGAGGAGATCGCTACCAGAGTGCCCACTTCTTGGAGGGTCTGTGTGGACTACAGACGATTGAATGAGGCCACCAAGAAGGATCATTTCCCGCTACCCTTCATTGATTAGATTATCGAGTAGCTTGCCGGTAAGAGTCACTACTGTTTTCTTGACGGGTACTCAGGATACAATCAAGTGGCCATTGCGCCCGAAGACCAGGAGAAAACGACATTCACCTGTCCGTTTGGGACTTATGCTTTCAGAAAGATGCCCTTTGGTCTATGTAACGCTCCGGCGACATTCCAAAGGTGCATGTTGTCCATATTCTCGGACATGGTGGGTGACTGTTTAGAGGTCTTCATGGATGACTTCTCGGTCTATGGCGACGGGTTCGATTCTTGTCTTGACTGCCTAGACCGTGTGCTTCAGCGCTGCATAGAGGTTAATCTTGTGTTATCTTGGGAGAAGAGTCACTTTATGATGACTCAAGGGACGGTCCTCGGTCATATCGTCTCCAACAGGGGCATGAAGGTTGATCCGGCCAAGGTGGATATCATCAGAAAACTCAATCCACCGTCCAACTTACGACAGCTGCGGTCTTTTCTGGGGCATGTCGGTTTCTACCGACGGTTCATTCAGGACTTCAGTCGAATTGCCCGACCGCTCACTGACTTGCTGACGAAAGACATCGAGTTTATTGTAAATGATAAGTGTCTTGCGTCTTTCGAAACTCTCAAAGAGATGGTTGTTTCAGCTCCTGTCCTTCAGCCACCTGATTGGTCTCTCCCATTCGAGATCATGAGGGATGCTTCAGATTTTGCCGTTGGGGCTGTGCTTGGACAGAGGAGGGATGGTTTACCTTTTGCCATTCACTACGCCAGCCGTACTTTGGATGCCGCTCTGCAGAATTATACTGTGACTGAGAAAGAGATGCTGGCCGTAGTCTTCGCTCTTGATAAGTATCGATCGTATATTCTCGGATCTAGAGTCACTATCTACACTGATCACACCGCCATCCGGTACCTAATGTCTAAGAAGGATGCCAAAGCACGTCTCACCAGATGGATGCTTCTACTCCAGGAATTTGATATTGAGATTAAGGACAAGCCTGGAGTCAAGAATGTGGTGGCGGATCATCTCTCCAGATTGGAGAATCTTGAGGAATCTGAGCCCAGTGCACCTATCACAGAAATATTTCCAGACGAGGCGATCTTGGCGGTCACCTCACTCCCATGGTATGTTGACTTTGTAAACTATCTTGTCGCCAAGACAGTCCCTCAAGGTTGGCCCAGGCAGAAACTTGAGACCTTCCTATCTAAGGCCAAGTTTTACCATTGGGAGGATCCCGTCCTTTATCATGAAGGAGGGGATAGTATCTGGAGGAGGTGCATTCCTCAAGAAGAGCAGCATAGCATCCTCACATACTGCCACAAGCTTGAGGCAGGAGGACATCATTCTGGAAAAAGGACAGCACAAAAGGTGCTTCAATCTGGCCTATGGTGGCCTACTCTCTTCAAGGATTCTGATGAATTCGTGAAGAGATGTACTGACTGTCAGAAAATGGGAACCTGCGGACAGAGAGACATGATGCCCATCCAACCCATTCACTTCTGTGAGGTTTTTGATGCATGGGGGATTGATTTCATGGGCCCATTTCCTAAGAGTCAGGGATTCGAGCATATCCTACTCGCTGTGGATTATGTCAGTCGATGGGTTGAGGCCATCCCCGCCCGAGCCGCAGATGCTAAAACCGTTTGCAAATTTTTGAGGAAAATTATCATTTCACGGTTCGGGGTACCTAGAGTCCTGATTTCAGACGGGGGGTCTCACTTCATCAATGACAAGGTTAGGGCCCTTGCAGACGAGTTCGGCATTGACCATCGGGTTGTCACTCCATATCACCCTCAGACTAATGGTCTTGTCGAAGTATCAAATCGGGAGATAAAGACTATCTTGCAGAAAGTTGTCCGCCCAGACCGAAAGGATTGGTCACAGCTTTTGGACTCGGTCTTGTGGGCTTATCGGACTTCTTTCATGAATCCATTGGGGACATCTCCCTTTCGTCTCGTCTATGGCAAGCCGTGCCATCTGCTAGTGGAAATCAAGCATAAATCTTTTTGGGCAGTCACTGTGTTACTTTTAGATCTCGAGAGTATAGGAGACCAGAGAAGAGCAGAATTGACAGCCCTGGAAGAACTGAGAGATACAGCCTTTTCCAACAGCCTACAGTACAAGGAGAAAGTGAAGACATGGCACGATTCACATATCAGCCATAAACAGTTTGAGCTAGATCAGAGAGTATGGTTGTTTGATTCCAGGCTGAAATTATTCCCAGGGAAGTTACAGAGCAAGTGGAAAGGTCCGTATGTGGTCAGGAAGGTACATGACAATGGCAGCATCGACATATCCAAACCGTCATCTTCCTTTACCTTCCGCATCGATGGTCAACGACTGAAGCTATATCTAGATCATGATCGGCCAACCATTGACGTTGCCCCCATTCTTCTGGTATGAGATGTGTCCTTTGACTCTTATCATCTGCATCTCATACATGGTGATCACTTCTGTCTTCCGCTGTACAGATCATCTGTCCATATCACTCCTTCATCTGTTGATTTATTTTATTCTTTTCTTATTTTCTTCTTTTCCTCTTCTACCTTCTTCATCTATCAAAAAGGTGCCGCCCTTGTAGACAGATTTCCATACTTAGGACGTACTTTGTCCTAAGTATAGGGGGGTGCACCCCGAGTTTCTCTATTCTTCGATCCTCTCCATTGTCTCCTCTTCTTGTCTATACTTAGGGATATTTTACCCTAAGTATAGGGGGAGACAATTTGAGTACGATCTGTTCATTCCCACCCTTGACCCTCCCTGCTTTATGTACAGTCTGCTATACTTAGGATTATTTGATCCTAAGTATAGGGGGGACGGTCAACTTCTCATTTGTTCATTCATTCCTTCATTTATTCATTTATTCTTTAGACTTGCCTATACTTAGTACGAGTTATGTCTTCTCTTTTCTCTTTGATCTATGAGGACATAGCTCAAGCTAAGTATAGGGGGGTCGTATATACTACGTATATACTTTAGCCATAACTCATACATTCGTATTTTCTTAATAATATGGCTAAAAATTCTTTAAAATTCATTGAAAATTCTTAATAAAAAGATGTGGTTATTCCTCAGCTTCTTTTTGTATTTACTGATTAATAAATCAGGTGAAAATGTTTTTTGCAAAATGTTTGAAAAATGGTTTGAAAATCTTTGTGAACATCTATTGAAAACTATTTTGAAAATATTTTGTTACATGTTTTCAACCTTTGTAAAAATGTGTGTTTTGTAAAATTTATTTTCTTTCCTTGTGTGAAATAAAATGTTTGAAAAATGATTTGCAAATGGTTTGAAAAATGGTTGCAAAAATGTTTTGAAAAATCTATATATACTGTTTGGAAAACCGATTGCAAAATGATTTTCAAATGTGTGTACATGTTTGTAAAATGTTTGTAAAAATTATTTTGGACTATAGTTTTCAAAAATTGTGTGAAAAGCTTGTGTCAAACAAGTTTGAGGAATACATACATCACACCAAAATCCACTATATATGTACTTATAAAATTGACCACTTACCCTTGTTAATCCTTAAAATATACTTCTTGTAATTATAAGAAGCACTCCCGTGTAAATATTTTAACCTAGATTTCAGCCAAAATCTTTTTATTTTCAAAAAGCCCAAAAACATTTGCAAAATTAAAATCCAAAAACATTTGAAAAATCTTTTTGAAAAATACAAAAAATGCATGCATCATCTTTTCAAAAATCCATAAAAAGCTCAAAATCTTTGAAAATTGCAACACAAAAAGATTTTCTGCATTCTGCATCGCATTTGCATAGCATGAGCATTTTTCGGATTGAGTTTGATAGTTGAACAAGTCTAAGTAAAATCCAGAGATTGGAGCTTGATTGGACCTTAAAATCTACCTAATAACAGGAACCTTATAGGAACTGGGTTTGAGGTACTTCAGGTCTAGTTGACTTGATTCTTTGAAGATCACGGGACTTGGTTCAATGGATTCTTGACTGCCTAAGTAGAGTATTTCGGAGCACACGCACGACTCTTGTTGATAATGACCTAACTTGGACACCTGCACCTTTCACATAGCTCTCCACGGATGAGGTGGTGAGGAGGCAGTTTCCTTTGGCTTGGGGTAGCATATGAGGGTAGTACTTCTAGGCAGAACCTTTCTTCTTCTTCTAGTGAAGGAAGTGCGCCTCAACTTGGTCTAGTGGTGATGAAGGCTAAAGACAGAAGCCGTGGGTTGCAATAAAGCTTCAAAAGAGGGATAGTCTACTAGCTCAAGAGGAAAATTTCTTGTATATATGCCGCACCATGTAGATATGTTGTACAGATGCATTTAAAAAAAAAGAAAAAAAAGAAAGAACTCTAAAAAAGTGGTGGGTCGGACTGAAAATTTAATAACCCCACCGGAGTGTATATAGTCCAATAAGGCAAAAGCTTATGGTATCCATGTTACATCTAATGAAGCTAGCATCGGGAGACTTAGCTACACTGGTTGAGCTCCCAAAATTCTATACCTCTTATTCCCCCTCTTCTTGAGCCGGTTGCACTTGAACTTAGAAGGGAATACCCCGCTTCTCGAGGAAAGAGTTGCTAGATCGAGGCATAAGAGTTACCAGGGTGGGGGAGGTTGTTTCTTTGTTACTTCTGAGGTGGGGAGCTACATATCACTTACACTGTACGAGTCAGACTCATAGTCGTAAGAGTTTGCGTATGAGTTGAAGTATTTCTGACCTGGCTATTGAGGAGATTTGGACAGAGTTTTGGATTCTCAAGGACTCTTGGATTCCAAATTTGGTTCTCATTAAAGTTCCGACCGCACTAAAATTCCAAAGGTCCGACTTAAGCTCCAAACTTTGATTTTGTGAAGACAAGATTCGATGATTAAACTTCATCCAATTTTCTTCTTTTCCTTTTCTTTCTTTTCTTTTTGCACTTATTGCATAAGTGTTTGCTAGGGACTAGCAAAGGTAAAGTATAGGGGGATGATGAATCCACATTTCATCATCTTTATTCTATCATTTTGGCACCAAAAACCCTAGCAAATGCTTGTAAATAGCATTAAAATCATCATCTTAGCATTCATGCATGTGCATCTAAACAGTGTATAAATTACTGTAATTAAGGCCAAAATTATAGAATAAATAAAAGAAAAGAAAAAGAATAAAATATTGTAAATATTTTATGACCCAAAACCCCGAGACCTAGGCATCTTGATGAATAGGTCGACAAGGAATAAAGTAGGGGGAGATAAGGTCAGAAATACAGATAAAATACCTATACATTCTATTCATTCTTTATTCATTTTGGGACCTATTTTTGATTTCACTTTTTATACATCAAATAAAGAAACTTTGTATATGAAAGTTGTAGATAATTTTTTATAGAAAAATACAAAATTGATTTCACAGAAAAATAATGTACAGATAAAAAGTTATGATCTGAATAAAAATCCAGAATCCCAACTTCCCAGACCCGTATCTCACAAATAAAAACTCCAAATGCAACAAACTCACCTTTAATTGTATATAGAAGAAAATAAGCTATTTAATGGCGGTGGTTTCACATTTGGTGGAGCTACGGTTTGAAAGTTGAGTTTTGGACCCACATTGTATGAGTGTACATATTAAAATATTCAATTTATTATTTATTCATTATTTTTATATTTTTACATTTTTATAATTTCATAAATATTATTTATAACAATTATGTGCATTAAAATTAGAATAAAATTGCAAAGAAAAATAAAAATAAAAATAAACATATATAGGTTATACATAGATATTATACCTGTACTTATACCTATATAACACACTCTTATATTTTATTAAATATGCAAAATATATCAGAAAAATAAAATAAAAATATATTTGTATATATAAAAGTATTTTATAATTTCACAAAATAAGAAATAAAAATAATAATATTAAAATGTACAAAAGAAAAATAAAATACTGAAATACATAGGTAATATACCTATATAGAGCTAAAAAGTGAACTTATAAAAATATAACTCATAAAAAGAATTAAAAATCGGAATAAAATACTAGATAAAATTCTAAACATCTTTTATTTTATCACCTAATTAAAATTACCCCATTTACAATTTTAAAATGATTTATTAATATGCTTTTCCAGGGTTTTTCCTGGTTGGTCCACGTGGACTAACCAGGAGGTCAGAACTGTTGACCAAGGTCAACAGTCTGACCTACCCCCTGTAGCTCTGCACGCCTCGTTTTCTCCCCGCTTTTGCGGATTTTTCGAGGCGAAGACTTTCATCATTTCGCGAAACTTCCTTCTGCAAAATCGTTCCCCTACTATCCATCTTGCTCGCCCAAGGTTCTTCTTGGGCCAAGGATCACTGTAGCGCTCGTTGCGCCTTGGTCTTTGAGCGCCTGTCACCAGCAGTCAAACCACATAAGAATGGAGCCCGACCTTCCTTGGATTTTTCAAACACCTTCGGTCCACCCCTCTTCGCCTCTTTCGTGCTCAGGACACTCCTGGAGGTGACAGCTCCATCGCAGTACCCTCAGCCAAGGCGACCGAGGTCGGAGGCGTCTCCACCATCTCCCGCAAGTGTGGCGGTTGAGGTACCCTATCTCCTCTGGCTCCGACCATCGAGGGCCGTTCCCCTCTCATCTCTTTCATGCATTTTGTTCCTGGTAGTCGTAGGATCGTTCCGCCCCTCTTTCCTCGCCGAATCATCCACCTAATCACATCATCGATCACCTCGCCGGAGCGCAACTCCGGCGAGTATCTATCTCGCCTTCCACGCTATTCCGAGAGCCACTAGAGGTCGATGAATTTTTCCCTCGACCTCCTTAATCTTTTTGTGCAGGTCCTGGAGAATATCGAAGCGTCTGGAGCAATTTTGACACCTCGCCGGAGGAAGCTGGGCCTCGTTGCTCCGCCACCTCCGTGTGAGAGCACCGGCGCACACCGGTGATTTTTGGCACTCCCAGACGATAGCTGGCACCTACTAGAGCTTCCCCGACCTTTTTGCGACCCCAAACGCCGCCGGAGCAGGACGGAGGAGCTCGGAGGACTTCGCCCAGCCGGAGATCCTCCGTGTTCTTCCATCCGCCTTCGCCACCGTTGGACCGTGGTGGAGCGTCATATCGCGCATCGACCGTCAGATCACCCGAGCCAGCTGCCGTTGGATCTCATTCTGAGATCTAATCTTAGACGTCGAAGCGAAGCGTCATCGGCCGACTAGATTGCGCCACGTGTCAAGTGGCTTCTTCATCGCCGTTGGATCACGCGAATAGGGGTATTTTGCACCTTGACCCCCTCCGCCTTTTGTATTTGTGTTTAGTCCTTAAACTTCCGCATGTAGTATAAAATTTGTGTACTATTTGCATGTAGACCCTCGCACTTACCTTATTTACAAACATGTCCTCTACCACGTCACCTCACGTGACCTGTACACGTGAGGTGAGGGCATTTTGCATAGAGGCCCTCGGTCTTTGTTTTATTTCGTTTCAGTACCAAAACTTGGATATTAAGTGTTCCATTTTTGGAAATTTTGCAAGTTTGCCCCTGGGTTTTTAATAATTACTTCTTGATCCTCGCCAGGCGCGTGCAAGTCACACGCCCTGGTGGGAAACTTGCTAGGAAACCCCAGCGGGTTTTGTAATTGGTGTTAGGTACTGAAAATCAAATTTTTCGTGTTAGTTTTTGAAGAAAATTGCATGTAAGCCCCTGGATGTTCTGATATTTGCACTTATACCCCTGCCAGGCCTGATTAATGTTTGGATGCTTGTTCTAATTATTCAAATTATCATTTCGTCTCTAAAAATTCCATAAAAATAGGGTTAAGTTCCTGTCAACTTGCATTTGCACGCCATATTTTTGTATTGCACTTTTATTGCATTTTCATATTTGTTAAAAATCAAAAACATGCATTTATTTCACTGTTTGCATTAGAAAATCCATAAAAATTAAAAAACGTTTTGAAAAATTCCAAAAAAATTATATTTTGTGTGTTTTACCATTTTCTAGTGTCAATCCAAAAATCACTAAAAATCTCAAAAGAAGAATCTTAAAAATTCAAAAATACTCAAAAACTTCGAAAAAAATATATAAAATTGTAGAAAACTCCAAAAATAGTAAACTCAGTTCCTGTTTGTTCCACATTTCACTATATTTATCTGAAAAATAGTTTGCAAAAATTTTGTGGCTGTTGTCTATTTTTCATCTCAATTTTATCTCCAGCCAGTACCTTTCGCACTATTTTGATTTATTTCAGTATTTAAAAATGCCTAAAACACCTTGAAAAATACCAAAAAATCACAAAAACAGTAAAAAATCCTAAAAATATCAAAAAGATTTTATTTCTGAATTTTTGGCCATTTTTGCATATTTGTATAATTACTCTATCTTGTCTTGTGTTACATTGTACTTATATTCCAATATTCAAAAAGAAAATAGAAAAATATAAAATATAAAATTATAAAAATCAGAAAATTAAAAATCAAAATACAAAATTAAAAATTATAGTAAAATAAAAAAATTAAAAATTTAAAACCCACAAAAATTCCTTTGATTGCTTGGTTAGTGTAGACATCACACACACTCACTTGTGCACACTTGTTTGAATTACCCTGCTTGCTCCCTGTGTTCGAACTCTCTGCATACTTGTCACTATACACCATTTGTGCAGAGTTAAAAATAAATTTTAACTCCACATTATTTTTAATTTATTGATCTTTAGTGTGAGTTAATTGTTGATTTTAGTCCAGGATTTATCGTGAGTCGTCACAGCGACGGGTGCCTCCGCCTTGTGTGAGATACCACTTTTAGACTCCGTGAATTTTGGCTAAATCAAATGAAATAAACAATCTAATTTAACATGTAAATATTACAAAAAAGTCAAAGCCAACAAAGTTCATATAAATTAAGAGATGTGCTAATAGTTTAAAAAAAATACAGGTCCAAACCAACAAAAATTTGCTTCTTCTTTGATCTAAAAAATTTGGACATTAAACCCTGCTTTGATTTCTTTTTTTCCTTCTCTTTTTCTTTGAACCTCTCATACATGCGTGCCTCTTCTTCAGGGTCATTCTCCTCCTCCTCTTCGTCATCAGATTCAATCTCTTCAGGTTGAGATGCACGCCCTTGCGACCTATATTATATATGGAAGATATATATATCTATTACATGCATTTTGTAGATATAGAAATTTAAAAGTATTACTCATTCTATAAGAAGAATACTTACATGTACGCCGTGAACTCCTCTCGGAGCTTCGTCACCTGCTCCACCATCATCGCCATCTGCGACTCCATTGGAACTGTTGATTGGCACGGATGTGATTGCGTGTACGACGGCTGAGAGTATGCAGAATAGGAGTGACGATGTTCCTCCACATAATATGGAGGGAGAACACCAAGCGTCTGCTTCCTATTCGCCACAACGTCCCACTCCTCCAACACCTTATAAGTTTTTCAATTTTTAATATAAAATTATAAATCAGAAATGAATATAGTAAGATAATATTTATCAATATATACCTGCTTCGAGATCGTTTCATCAAATGGTGGTTGCTCTCCAGTTGGATCGACACCCCATTTTTCTGCAGATAGTGCCAGATAACGATCCTGAAATACAAAGTTTACAATATATATAAATAAGTTATAATATATCATTTAATTGTAAATAAATTGATAGACTTACCAACAATTGTCCTGCTTCAGGAGTGGACCATTGCGACTCTCCTTCTCTCCCACTCATGTGGGACCTCGACCACCACTCTTGAAAAGAGGGTTCCCTTTCCAACCTAGCTGCCTGAAATTTTTTTAAGATCTATTACAACATTGCATTACGTTAAAGTAGATCTCCAAAAAATAATTTTAAATCGTAATACCATCTCCGCTCTAATCTGATTGTGGCTTTTAGAGCCACTGGTCGACTTAATCCTTTGTTTTTGGCGGTTTGTCTTTCCCGCCGTAGATCTTCTCCCAAACTCATCATCCGCAATGAATGCATCACAGAAATCCGTCCATTGATGAATCCACATTTCATCATCTTTATTCTATCATTTTGGCACCAAAAACCCTAGCAAATGCTTGTAAATAGCATTAAAATCATCATCTTAGCATTCATGCATGTGCATCTAAACAACGTATAAATTACTGTAATTAAGGCCAAAATTATAGAATAAATAAAGGAAAAGAAAAAGAATAAAATATTGTAAATATTTTATGACCCAAAATCCCGAGACCTAGGCATCTTGATGAATAGGTCGACAAGGAATAAAGTAGGGGGAGATAAGGTCAGAAATACAGATAAAATACCTATACATTCTATTCATTCTTTATTCATTTTGAGACCTATTTTTGGTTTCACTGTTTATACATCAAATAAAGAAACTTTGTATATGAAAGTTGTAGATAATTTTATATAGAAAATACAAAATTGATTTCACAGAAAAATAATGTACAGATAAAAAGTTATGATCTGAATAAAAATCCAGAATCCCAACTTCCCAGACCCGTATCTCACAAATAAAAACTCCAAATGCAGCAAACTCACCTTTAATTGTATATAGAAGAAAATAAGCTATTTAATGGCGGTGGTTTCGCATTTAGCAGAGCTACGGTTTGAAAGTTGAGTTTTGGACCCACATTGTGTGAGTGTACATATTAAAATATTCAATTTATTATTTATTCATTATTTTTATATTTTTACATTTTTATAATTTCATAAATATTATTTATAACAATTATGTGCATTAAAATTAGAATAAAAGTGCAAAGAAAAATAAAAATAAAAATAAACATATATAGGTTATACATAGATATTATACGTGTACATATACCTATATAACACACTCTTATATTTTATTAAATATGCAAAACATATCAGAAAAATAAAATAAAAATATATTTGTATATATAAAAGTATTTTATAATTTCACAAAATAAGAAATAAAAATAAAAATATTAAAATATACAAAAGAAAAATAAAATACTGAAATACATAGGTAATATACCTATATAGAGCTAAAAAGTGAACTTATAAAAATATAACTCCTAAAAATAATTAAAAATCGGAATAAAATACTAGATAAAATTCTAAACATCTTTTATTTTATCACCTAATCAAAATTACACCATTTACTATTTTAAAATGATTTATTAATATGCTTTTCCAGGGTTTTTCCTGGTTGGTCCACGTGGACCAACCAGGAGGTCAGAACTGTTGACCAAGGTCAACAGTCTGACCTACCCCCTGTAGCTCTGCACGCCTCATTTTCTCCCCGCTTTTGCGGATTTTTCGAGGCGAAGACTTTCATCATTTCGCGAAACTTCCTTCTGCAAAATCGTTCCCCTACTATCCATCTTGCTCGCCCAAGGTTCTTCTTGGGCCAAGGATCACTGTAGCGCTCGCTGCGCCTTGGTCTTTGAGCGCTTGTCACCAGCAGTCAAACCACATAAGAATGGAGCCCGACCTTCCTTGGATTTTTTGAACACCTTCGGTCCACCCCTCTTCGCCTCTTTCGCGCTTAGGACACTCCTGGAGGTGACAGCTCCATCGCAGTACCCTCAGCCAAGGCGACCGAGGTCGGAGGCGTCTCCACCATCTCCCGCAAGTGCGGCGGTCGAGGTACCCTATCTCCTCTGGCTCCGGCCATCGAGGGCCGTTCCCCTCTCATCTCTTTCATGCATTTTGTTCCTGGTAGTCGTAGGATCGTTCCGCCCCTCTTTCCTCGCCGAATCATCCACCTAATCACGTCATCGATCACCTCGCCGGAGCGCAACTCCGACGAGTACCTATCTCGCCTTTCACGCTATTCCGAGAGCCACTAGAGGTCGAGGCATTTTGCCCTCGACCTCCTTAATCTTTTTGTGCAGGTCCTGGAGAATATCGAAGCGTCTGGAGCAATTTTGACACCTCGCCGGAGGAAGCTGCGCCTCGTTGCTCCGCCACCTCCGTGCGAGAGCACCGGCGCACGCCGGTGATTTTTGGCACTCCCAGACGATTGGTGGCACCTACTGGAGCTTCCCCGACCTTTTTGCGAGCCCAAACGCCGCCGGAGCTGGAAGGAGGAGCTCGGAGAACTTCGCCCAGCCGGAGATCCTCCGTGTTCTTCCATCCGCCTTCGCCACCGTCGGATCGTGGTGGAGCGTCAGATCGCGCGTCTACTGTCAGATCACTCGAGCCAGCTGCCGTTGGATCTCATTCTGAGATCTAATCTCAGACGTCGAAGCGAAGCGTCATCGACCGACTAGATTGCGCCACGTGTCAAGTGGCTTCTTCATCGCCGTTGGATCGCGCGAATAGGGGTATTTTGCACCTTGACCCCCCGTGCCTTTTGTATTTGTGTTTAGCCCTTAAACTTCCGCATGTAGTATAAAATTTGTGTAATATTTGCAAGTAGACCCTCGCACTTACCTTATTTACAAACAGGTTCTCTGCCACGTCACCTCACGTGACCTGTACACTTGAGGTGAGGGCATTTTGCATAGAGGCCCTCGGTCTTTGTTTTATTTCGTTTCAGTACCAAAACTTGGATATTAAGTGTTCCATTTTTGGAAATTTTGCAAGTTGGCCCCTAGGTTTTTAATAATTACTTCTTGATCCTCGCCAGGCGCGTGCAAGTCACACGCCCTGGTGGGAAACTTGCTAGGAAACCCCAGCGGGTTTTTAATTGGTGTTAGGTACTGAAAATCAAATTTTTCGTGTTAGTTTTTGAAGAAAATTGCATGTATGCCCCTGGATGTTCTGATATTTGCACTTATACCCCTGTTAGGCCTGATTAATGTTTGGATGCTTGTTCTAATTATTCAAATTATCATTTCGTCTCTAAAAATTCCACAAAAATAGGGTTAAGTTCTGTCAACTTGCATTTGCACGACATATTTTTGCATTGCACTTTTATTGCATTTTTATATTTGTTAAAAATAAAAAACATGCATTTATTTCACTGTTTGCATTAGAAAATCCATAAAAATTATAAAACGTCTTCAAAAATTCCAAAAAAATTATATTTTGTGTGTTTTACCATTTTCTAGTGTCAATCCAAAAGTCACTAAAAATCTCAAAAGAAAAACCTTAAAAATTCAAAAATACTCAAAAACTTCAAAAAAATATATAAATCTGTAGAAAACTCCAAAAATAGTCAACTCAGTTCCTGTTTGTTCTACACTTCACTATATTTATCTGAAAAATAGTTTGCAAAAATTTTGTGGCTGTTGTCTATTTTTCATCTCAATTTTATCTCCAGCCAGTACCTTTCGCACTATTTTGATTTATTTCAGTATTTAAAAATGCCAAAAACACCTTGAAAAATACCCAAAAATCACAAAAACAGTAAAAAATCCTAAAAATATCAAAAAGATTTTATTTATGAATTTTTGGTCATTTTTGCATATTTGTATAATTACTCTATCTTGTCTTGTGTTACATTGTACTTATATTCCAATATTCAAAAAGAAAATAGAAAAATATAAAATATAAAATTATAAAAATCAGAAAATTAAAAATCAAAATACAAAATTAAAAATTAACGTAAAATAAAAAAATTAAAAATTAAAAACCCACAAAAATTCCTTTGATTGCTCGCTTAGTGTAGACATCACACACACTCACTTGTGCACACTTGTTTGAATTACCCTGCTTGCTCCCTGTGTTCGAACTCTCTGCATACTTGTCACTATACACCATTTGTGTAGAGTTAAAAATAAATTTTAACTCCACATTATTTCTAATTTATTGATCTTTAGTGTGGGTTAATTGTTGATTTTAGTCCAGGATTTATCGTGAGTCGTCACAGCGACAGGTGCCTCCGCCTTGTGTGAGATACCACTTTTAGACTCCGTGAATTTTGGCTAAATCAAATGAAATAAACAATCTAATTTAACATGTAAATATTACAAAAAAGTCAAAGCCAACAAAGTTCATATAAATTAAAAGATGTGCTAATAGTTTAAAAAAAATACAGGTCCAAACCAACAAAAATTTACTTCTTCTTTGATCTAAAAAATTTAGACATTAAACCCTGCTTTGATTTCTTTTTTTCCTTCTCTTTTTCTTTGAACCTCTTGTACATGCGTGCCTCTTCTTCAGGGTCGTTCTCCTCCTCCTCTTCGTCATCAGATTCAATCTCTTCAGGTTGAGATGCACGCCCTTGCGACCTATATTATATATGGAAGATATATATCTATTACATGCATTTTGTAGATATAGAAATTTAAAAGTATTACTCATTATATAAGAAGAATACTTACATGTACGCCGTGAACTCCTCTCGGAGCTTCGTCACCAACTCCACCATCATCGCCATCTGCGATTCCATTGGAACTGTTGATTGGGACGGATGTGGTTGCGTGTACGACGACTGAGAGTATGCAGAATAGGAGTGACGATGTTCCTCCACATAATATGGAGGAAGACCACCAAGCGTCTGCTTCCTATTCGCCACAACGTCCCTCTCCTCCAACACCTTATAAGTTTTTCAATTTTTAATATAAAATTATATATTGGAAATGAGTATAGTAAGATAATATTTATCAATATATACCTGCTTCCAGATCGTTTTATCAAATGGTGGTTGCTCTCCAGTTGGATCGACACCCCATTTTTCTGCAGATAGTGCCAGATAACGATCCTGAAATACAAAGTTTACAATATATATAAATAAGTTATAATATATCATTTAATTGTAAATAAATTGATAGACTTACCAACAATTGTCCTGCTTCAGGAGTGGACCATTGCGACTCTCCTTCTCTCCCACTCATGTGGGACCTCGACCACCACTCCTGAAAAGAGGGTTCCCTTTCCAACCTAGCTGCTTGAAAATTTTTTAAGATCTATTACAACATTGCATTACATTAAAGTAGATCTCCAAAAAATAATTTTAAATCATAATACCATCTCCGCTCTAATCTGATTGTGGCTTTTAGAGCCACTGGTCGACTTAATCCTTTGTTTTTGGTGGTTTGTCTTTCCTGCCGTAGATCTTCTCCCAAACTCATCATCCGCAACGAATGCATCACAGAAATCCGCCCATCTGGAAGGACTATGTTATGATAATTGATTATTTTAAAAAGTGTAATATAAATTATTTGACAAGTATAATACCTATCCTCCGTACACCATGACGGCGGGAACCTCTTCATCTCCTCAAAATTCATCTCCTCGCATCCCGTCTTCGCATGTGAGTCTCTCCTTGCCTTGAAAAATGTATTGCTCATTCTCTTTTCTGCCAAACGAATGAAGGCTATACGATAAACCTCCTTCCCCAGACCAGAGCCAAGGCGAAACCTACTCTGAAAAATTATAACAATTTATAAGATACAAAAAACTTGACCAAAAAATTCTGTATCACTTCTTAGAAACATTTCTTACCAGAAACATGTCAAACAGTCTCTCCTGCTCTGCAGCAGGGATGCGACACCATCTAAATTACATGGAAGTCAAGTGTGTCTTTATTATGTTGGTTATCTCCTTTGCCACCCTGTTGCTGTTCAAAAAATCCCTGCATTTACTAGAAAATTTAACTTCCATACAATTTATAAAAATTTGGAAAATATTTAAAGATAAAATCTATAAAATTTTTACCTCCCATCAGTCGTAACCTCCAACAAAGGGTGGGACGCCGACGTCTGTCCAACTACAGTGGGTAAAGGCACGGATGTGCTCGGCCGTTCAGAAGAAGGAGAGTCAGAACCCATCGATGTCCGTGCTGGTATGGGGACCTGGACTGCGAATCCTGTAGGGGCTGCTGAGGTAGATGGCTCTCCATAGCCTCCTACGTAAAAGGGTGGCGGGGGATAACCAAGAGACTCGTAGTAATTCTCCTAATCCAATTATGACGATCACCAAAACCAGGAAGGTTTTTTGTTTTATCTCCATTTTCTAAGGCTGATTTCTGTAATTGTTCCAAGTATGATAATATCATATCGCCTGTCTTAATTGGTGGAGGATCTGAAAGATCAATTGTATTCCTTTTAAAAGAATGTTTCTGTCTTCGATATAGATGATTATTTGGAAGAAATCGTCTGTGACAATAAAAAAAACATGGTTTCTGACCGTGTTAAAGATAGAATTATTTAGTACTATCCATACAATATGGACAACTTTTACGTCCATGCGTACTACATCCAGATAACATTCCATATGCTGGGAAGTCATTTATCGTCCAAAGCAGAGCTACTTTCATGTTAAATGTTTGACTCTTATTAGCATCATATGTATCAACTCCATCGACCCATAACATTTTCTATTCATCGATAAGAGGACGTAAATAAACATCAATGTACTTTCTCGGATGTGTAGGTCCTGGTACTAACAACGAAAGAAACATAAACTGTCGCTTATTACATAACCATGGGGGTAGATTATATGGCGTTGTCATTACTGGCCAACAAGAGTAATCTCTACTTCTTCCATGAGGATTAAACCCATCTGTACATAAACCTATAACGCAATTCCTCTTTCATCATTAAATGTAGGAAAAACTGACATCAATTCTTTCCAACATTCAGACTCGGATGGATGCTCCATATATTCATCGACTTTATGTTCCGCGTGCCATGTCATGTACTTCGCCGTTTCTTTACAATAATATAGTCGTTTCAATCTCGGAGTCAACGGGAAATAACGTAGAATCATTCTCGATTTTTTTGTTCCACTCTTACTAGCTGTCTGATACCTTGGCTCATTACATTCAGGACACTGTTATAATGTTGATGTTCACCGTAATATAGAATATGGTGATTTATGCATGAGTCTATTTTAACTTCTGCTAAACCCATCTTCCGCATCATCTTTTTCGTTTTGTAATAATTATCAGGTAATTCTGCATCTTCTGGTAACATCTTCTTAATAATCCTCAGCATTGCATCAATATTACGATCGGTCATATTATATTCCATCTTCATCGATAGAAGATCCGAGACCGCAGAAAGTTTTGAATATGTCTTGCAACCTGATGAATACTCATTCATCACTCTTTATTCTTATATTTAGCTACAAAAACCTGTGCAAACGCATATAGATATGTGTAAATTTAAATAATTACCAAAAGCATGCATTGTGTAAAAACCTATAATTAGCATGTTTTTGTGCAAAAATAAAAGAATAAAGATTAAAAAGAAAAATGAGGGAAATATTTAGAATAAATATTGAGCAACCTAACCCAAGGGAGGGCTCAACATGGGCCTAACCGCATAAAAGCCAAAGTAGAGGGAGATAGGGGCTCATGTGTGTAAATATTTATGTAAATAAATGAAAATATTTTTCCTCACAAAAATAGCCCAAAATATGCTTGTAAATACTTGTACATCTTTATAAAAAATAAAAGAAAAAGGGTAAAAATCAAAAAGAACAAAACACCACTTTCATCATGTACATGAACCACTCTTATATATTTATTTAACCATGTAAATAAATAAAATTAATTTCCAAAATTTTTGTAAATATTCTATGTTATATAATTAAATAAAAACAATTAAAACAAAGACAAAATAAAAATAATAAAATTAAAAACACAAAAAATATATTGTACATATACCATGTAAATAAAGGTATATATGTATTTATTTTACCTATGTATATAAATAATAAAAATAAAATAAAAATACCTTTTTATTCCTTATTTTATAATGAAAATAAATAAAATGTAAAATAGGGATAAAATTGCACAAAAATAATAATTAAAAAAATCAAAAATTAAAAACTCTATAGTGTACATATACCTATATACTACATACTATGTATATACCTTATTTTTATTTCGAAAAAATTATTAAAAATCACTAAAATTTGAAAAAAATAAAATAAAAATATTTCATGTTTTTGAGTTTTTGCTAAATCGGCCCCTAGCTGCCCTAATTTTCACTCCTAAGATCCTGCCACGTGGCCGATTCCTGTTGGCTCCTGGGGATGTTGACCGCCCGGTCAACTACCCCCCCAGGACCACTCCACTCGGGTCCTTAGCGGGTCCTCAACTTCTCGGATTTTTCCCCGCTAAACCCGATCGCCTACCACCTAAACCCCGGGTCCGACTCCTTAATGCCACATCCGACACCCTCGCCGGAGCTTCATCCTCGGGATCCGCGCGCTTCCACGCCCTACCCGACCTCGTCTTCCCGGACCCTCGACCATATTTAGCTCGAGCTCCGCCACCCTAATTCCCTATCTTTGGTCATTCGAATCCACCCCTGTGAGCTCCAGTGAGTGCGCGAGAGTGACAGCTCGCGTTTGGCGCTGTCGAAGCGAGGAGAGGAAGAGAGGCCATCGATCCGGCGAGCTACGCCGCCGTTGCTCCGCCACCCTAATTCCCGATCTTTGGCCATTCGAATCCACCCCTGTGAGCTCCAGTGAGTGCGCGAGAGTGACAGCTCGCGTTTGGCGCTGTCGAAGCGAGGAGAGGAAGAGAGGCCATCGATCCGGCGAGCTACGCCGCCGTTGCTCCGCCACCAGCAGGAGCACCGAGCCTCGGAGGGAGACGCTCCTCGAGGCGAAGACCAGGAGCTTCCGTAGCTCCTCCCCAGTCTCTCCGTCCACCCAGGTAACCTTGTAGGCCTTTCTTTTTCGCTGATTTTCATTTACCCCCAAATCGTTCCGCCACCGTCCATCGTCGATTCCCATCGCTGCCGACCACCATTCGATCATCGGGCATCGCCATAGCCCTCACCATCTCCCCGTGCACCTTCTCCGTATCCCCATCCAACCCAGCTCACACAGGAGCTGGGATTCGAGCTCCTCCGTCTACCCCCTTCGCCGGAGCTCGCCATTTCGGCCCACCGTTCATCGTCACCTCGCCTAACCGGGTCGAGGCAGTTTGCCCTCGACCCGCGAGTCTCCTGGGTTGTTTTGCAGGTTGAAGGAAGGCCATCTGAGGCCTTTCGATATCGAGCCAGGAGCTCTGCCTCCGCCGACCTCGCCGGGGCTCTACAGAGCTCAGCTGGGGTCATCGGAGGATACCATCAGCTGCGCATCGTCACGCCGGAGCTTCTCCGATCCTCAGGCGCAGCAGGGGAGGCTCGGAGCGAGCATACTGGGACGGCGAAGTTCGCCGGCCACCTGTTCTTCCTCACCTCCAGACGCCGTCCGATCATCCCGCTCGCTCCAGGTCCATCTGGGTCGTCCGTTCAGGAGCAGCAGTACCCGTTCGATCTGAGCAGGAGAGATCTGAACCGTCCGTTCAGGTCGTCTCATCACAACCCAACCACAATGGCTCTTCTGCTTTTTCATCAGCTCGTAAAATTCTGCAGACTCTCCATATGGTTCCTCATCATCTAACAAAGTATCATTAAATTCTGGACCCGCAACATCCATAACCATATCTGCAAAGGGATTAATATTGTCAGCTTCTTCCACATCAATTATTCTGTCCTCGAAATTCTCACCATGCCTCCACCAAATCTGATATCCTTCCATGAAACCCGTTCTATAAAGATGTAACTGAGTTTCATCTTTTGATCTCTTCCTTAATTAGACGACATTTCTTACAAGGACACAAGATAGTTCCATCTGAATCCACAATACGGGAACCTTGTGCGTAAGCAAATTGTATAAATTCCTGAACACCTCTTTGAAAGGCATCTGCTATACGTCCATCTACTACATGGTTGTACATCCATTCTCTATTGGTCATATTGATGAACCTGATATAAATAATCTAAAATGTCAAATCTAGAAATTGAGGATATCTAAACGTATCACATAATTGAGATAAAAGATGAGAAGAGAAGTGTATTAATTATGTTATCACTTTAGCCCGTCCATAAGGATTCAAATTTACTAAAAGATGATCGTTGTCACAAGTATCTTTATTTCTAACGAAAATTCGGCAGCATAACCCTGCACCTCTCCCGTATATCCCATAAATCAATCGTAATTAATTATCAAAATAATCATATTAGTGATTATTTCAATAATAACTATGATTGATCTGGTATACAGAAGAGGAAGGGGTTATGAACCGAATTTCCGTAAGAAATAAAGACATTATGACACATATCACCTTTTAGTAAATTTGAATCCTTACAGACCCCCTTAGTCCGGGACCTCCGAACTAAGGAAAGCTAATATAAATGTAATACTTTAAGATCATTTTACGTCATACATTTGTATGTGCTACAAATGAGACTATAAAATAATCTTAAAATATTTATTCATTTATATTAACCGGGCAATTACGTATATTTGGTTGGTTAACGATGGGGATAGGGATAAGTGTGATCCTTATTTAGTGCCTAATACAGTGCTTAGGTCACTAAGAGTTAATAGGCACCTGCAAAAAAAATTCGAACCTGCAAACATCAAAATCCACGACCATTGGTCTGGGATAAACATCCCAAAGTGAGTCCAATAGTGCTGTGAAAAAATAAAAAATATAACACAGTTAGAGGTGATCAAATCCTCCAATGTGTTGCACACGCCACCCGTTGTGCAGGGCCACACACCACCCGGTGTGGAAGGACGCACTGTGTGTGATGGATTTTGTGCGATTTTCTAATAATTACTAAATCATATTTTGGATTTATTATAAACCTATCTATAAGTTAATGTGATATAATTGGTCACATTAACTAGAATTTAATGTGATAATAAATTATCACAAAGGAAACATTGGTGTATATCATATCTCATATCAAAACGATATGAAATTTTAAAACTGTTATTAATGATGTTAATAATATCTAATATCTATATTATTGAAGTTGAGTAACTAAAGTTATTCACAAATTTCATAACTAATCTTTTTTGAACATAATGTTGGTTGAGGGAATTTATCTACATTATTCCGAGGCATTATAAAAGTTGAGTAACTAATCTTTTTTGAACATAACTAATCTTAACTAATCATACAAGCATTTTGTCATTTAAAATTTACAAAATTTAAACATAATGTTGGTTGAGGCATATTATCAAACAGCTACAGGGCATACAATTCTACATATTATTTAGACAATCAAATTCGAAATGACAATACTATATTGATCTACTATTATCCTTAACATGTAAAACACATATAAACAATCAAAATAATACACTACATTCAACAAAAAATTTAAACCCTAATCTATCCAAACAATACAAATAGGTAATGAAATCGAATAAAAAGAGAAAGGATTAAGGATTATACTGAGTGGTAGATGAAGATCTACTCAAAACACGAAAACCACGGGCGTCGGGGTCGGGGCGGAGGGCTGGCGGGTCGCCGGAGAGGAGAAAATGGGAGAGAGTTGCGTGAGAAATGAGGAAGAAGAGCCGCGCAAGCTTCTGTTTACGGGCCTGAGCGAGCACACTTAAGTGCTCGCCAAGCCATCGCCCAGTGCACGCCCAAAATTTCCAGCCGCTAAAATTATCCGCGCAAGGAAATTCAAGTGGGCGAGCACAATTGAGCGAGCACATGGGCGAGCACATGTGCTCTGCAAAACTGGAAACCGCTCCTCTCCGCAAAATTCAAACCAGCGACCCTCATGGGCGAGCACATGTGCTCTTAGTGTGCTCGCCCATTATGGGGCGAGCCACATGTGCTCGCCAGGTGCACGCCGAGCCGTGCACGCTAATCCCGCCTTTTTTGTAGTGGGTCCAAATCCGGCCCGATAATCAATACGGGCTCATTTTGAGGTCTACGATCCATCCACTAAATTTCAAATTCGAGTTTAGGTTGAGTTATGCAAGTCGGGTTTTGGGCCAAGTCGAGCCGGCTCAACCTTAATGCCCAACCCTAGGGGTCTGTTTGGTTTTCTGGGTACACCGGGTACCCTGGCATACCCTAGCTCTAACCCTGCATTTCTGGGTTGGGATTACTTGTATTGATCCTACAATGTCTTTGGTTTAATACTTTTAAACATGTTCAAATAAAATTAACATAATTATTAAAAAGTTAATATAACACATAATCAATGCCGCATTACATCACAATTATCATTCCAACCTCCCAACCCTCTAAACAACTACTATTCACATGAGGATATCTCAACACAACCCAACCCAGTAACCAAACATGTCCTAGAAGACAATGGTAGGGAAAAAACAAAGAAATAGAACATTTGATACATTGGAGTGTTCACTCAATGATGCATATAATGCAGTGGTTTCGACGGTAAGCCTCACCACCATAGTGGTTGTTCATCCAAGTCTAATACAAATGCAAGTGCTCAGATAATGGTCAAGCTGTATCATCGCATCTAGTATTTGTACAAGATCTTGCTATTACACGTGTCGATTACTAAATAATGATGATCATTGATAGCAAATCAAATGTTGGTAGGGAAATGCAAAAGGCAGTAGCAAGAAAAATCAAATAAATGGAAAATGCGATCTTCTGCTTAGCTTGCCCACTCAACAGTACATACAGTGCAGTCAGTGCCGTCCCTGACATTTCATGCGCCCTAGGTAAAAGAGAAGAAAAGGGCCCCTATAAAAAATACTTTAAATTTTTAATTTGTAAATTTCTTATAAATAAAGTTCTTTCAATTCTAAAAAGAACTATGTATGTTTATGATCAAAGAGCATCAAATAAGTAATGAATTAAAATTATAAAAAACAATTTCTACAATCGAAATAGACATCTATGGATATAATGCAAGTCAAGGAATGTAAATACAAATAAAAGCTATAGGAAATAACTAGCAAACAAATGTACGGCATTGTTTTTTTAAGTTTGGATTTTTGAGAACGTTCAAGCACAGAAGCACATATATCTATTGACTACATTAACAAAAAAAACTAAAAATTAAGAGTTTCATCTCTTGGTGTCTCATTTCCATATCATATGAGCAGAAAAAATATGGTTAGAGAATAATAATACTCAAGCAAGAAGCACTACACAATTAATTACTATAAAATAATACATATTTTAAACAAACAATAAAATAATAATAATGGAAAAAATAGACAAGTCATCAGTTTTTTATTTTACAGTGGTAATCGGACCAAGCTGATAGTTTCTATCAACAGTCCAAGATTCAAACTTATATATGTTAATAAAATAACTTCTCAATCACAACTAGCATTAATCTTGAAACTGAAATTAAATAATAAGATTTAGTTTTACCGAAAATAAAATAAGTTACCTAAAAAGATTATTTGATGGTTATTCACAATCCCATCATAAAATATTCTTACCACAAATATAAAATCATTATAATGACAATAGAAACTTTGAAAAGGGAAATGTATGTCCTTGAGAAATGAGAGATGACTTTTTATATAAAAAGATAACAATAATTCAAGGGGTTAACGCCACATTCCCAATCCTTACAATGTGTAATAACTTTCAATTTTGTAATTTCTTAGAAAAAATGAGAGATTATTTACGATTACACAAATATGGTGAGTAAATGTGTGGATCCAAAAATAATCATGATTTATGGATCTAAGGGAAAAAATTGCAATGCACAAATATAAAAAATATCATTAATTAAGATTGTGATATGCGGGTGCTCAACAACAACAAAGTCATGAATTGAAAGCAAGAGAAATTACAGCAGTGACGAAATCGCAAATCACAAGAGGAGGAGGTCATATTTGTCTCCAAAGGATACATTTAAGTTCAATGTAGGGTCTTAACTTTTAAGATATTAATGTGGCATTGGGGAACAAAAGGATTTTTAGACATTTAGGAATATGAAGAGTCAAATGATACATGCAAATATAAATAATTAATAAACATGTGTAGCCATTTAGACATTGAATTGGTATTTGTTAGGGATGAAAACAGATACGGATATATCTGAATATGTACTTACAGTATTCGAAAAATACTGGATACGGATATTTGTATCCAAATATTAATTGAATATGAATCGGATATGGATATGAATTGCAAAATTTTTCGGATATGGATGCATATATGGTAGTGGCTTGAATATCCGGATCCGAATCCGGATATCAAAATAAAACATTTAATATTATTTTATATATTGATTAATATAATACAAGACACAATTCCAATGTTATTATATTAGTATTATATATTATATAATACAATATATCAATGATATTAATAAATTTTCATTTATTTGGAGACGAGCACGCACAAAATTTACAAAACTATATCTCCCCTTTTGCTTCTAGTTAAGAACACATGCCACCTCAACGATCCCTTTTGTCAGGGTGTAACTTATTTATATTTCATTATCAATTTTTAAAATCATTGTAAACTTTGATTAAATATCAATTCGTATTCTTATGTGATCCTTAATGCATATCCGAATCATATCCGTATCCTTATTCGTATTCGATAGAGATAAAATGAATATGGATATAGAAATAGGCATATCTGATCCGTATCCGATTCGTTTTCATCCCTAGTATTTGAAATAAAAATAATAAAAACTAGAGGTTTAATGGGGCTGCCCCCACACCATTTTCGATGTTTTTTTATTTTTTTTCCAAAAATGTCGCCATATATATATATTCATCCCTATATCCCTCCTATATGTCATTCGAATTTCATCAGAAACAAAGACTCATATGGCCTCCATCCAGACAGTCATTTTCTAACGGTAACAGGATTTTTTTAAATCGACACCATCTCGATGGAGGCCGTAGGAGTCTCTGTTTCTGACGAAATTCGAATGGCATATAGGAGGGATATAGGGATGAATATACATAATGATATTTTTCAAAAAAAATAAAAAAACATCGAAATACGGGGGCGGGGCAGCCATGTTGGCTGCCCCCAGGGGGCAGCCCCATTAAATCCTAAAAACTAACTATATGTAGCCAATTTAGAGATGGGCCCCCAAAATTGCGGGGCCTTGAGCTATTGCACCCCGAGACGAGGCTCAGGGACGACCCGGAGTGCAGTGATTTCGATTGTTAAACCTCACCACCATAGTGTCTGCTCTTCCTAGTCTAAATACAACTGCATGTGCTCAGATAACGGTTGGATTGTCATCATTGTAGTTGGGGTTTGTATACAGCTCTTGCGATTACACATGTCAGTTACCAAATAACGACGATCATCGATAGCAAATCAAATGTTGGGAGGGAAATGCAAAAGGTACTAAATGGCAAAACCTAATCTCACTATATGTAGGGTCGGCTACATGGATTCTTGCTCAAATCCATGTTGAAAGATTCGACTATTTTTTACATTGGTTGTCGACTACCTAACACAACCTACACAATAGAGGATTTGAACCCTAGTCTTTTGGGTGATAGGCACACTACACTACCACCATACCATTTAAGTGGGGGAAATGCAAAAGACAATAGTAGAAAAAAACAAAGAGATGGAAATGGTCATACACTAAAGTGTTATAATTTTTCCACTTAACTTGCCCATTCAATTGTGCGTATTGTATAGCGGTTTCGATGATCAAGTGTCATCGCTTTTATACTCCTCTAATTTGATGTATAATGCCAATGAAGGAGTGCAGATCTTAGAGAGGCAAATCTTTAAGTGAAGTAGATGTGGTATTGATGTTACGTGAGTAAGCTACGGGGTTGTGTTTTTGTTTTTCTGTGTATCATTAATTTTTTATTCTTTTAATGATTTCCTTCTATGGTTTCAAAGATGTTCTACAAAAATAAAACTATTCAGAATGGATGACAACAGAGAAATAAAAGGGAAATATACAATTATTACAAAAAGTAGCAATGTATTAAAAATCGTGCAAATTTTCAAGGGTATCGGTAGAAGACATTGTAAAAATTAATTGTGCCCCTTGAATCGTTCGCTTCACAAAAACTAAAATGCAAAGGGGTTTCTTTCTCCACCATTCTCCCCCGAACAGTTGCTGGCTCTAGGCTTGACCATAATGGAAGTTGGATTGGTTGAAGAGTTATTGACGGATAACTAGGTCTCAGTTGAATTACCTGGAAGCGTGGTCACAAGGTTATATGAAATCTCTGCACAAATAGTAATTTCTCGGATTACTTAACAGAATTCAAATTGGATTATAAAAGAAATTTTTTTAACTCCATGAGGGTATTTCTATCTTCAATAATGACGTCACAAGAAATAATCCATTAAGAAAAGAGGAATCCAAATGCTTTAAATTCATTCTATTGAGATCAACATTTCCCCACAATAAACTGAAATCGATTTCAATGTCATTCATTTTGAAATGTCGTGGGATATACAATATTATTTTGCAACATAAAGTACTTAGCATTGATATTCAAATTATATTTATTAGTCGTTCGATGAACATCGACATTATCGTAGTAAATATTTTTGTTGTTGTCGTATCTTAATTTTTTTAACTATGAACTCATTTTCATATAATTCCTTTCATTTTGCAAACTATTGTAATAGAAGAACACGATGATCAAGTTGACAAATACTCTCTTGTGATAGAAGAACACGATGATCAAGTTGACAAATACTCTGCCTTTACTTCGTTGTAAGTAAAGTATATCTCACCGTAGTAATGCCATGTTATTGCTCTGATTAATGCTATTTTACCAATAATGAGGAGCTCTTTTAAGATGATATTTTTGAAAAGAAATTGCAAGTTATATATTAATTTTTCTTTAATTTATAAATATGATTTTTATTTGAGGGATACAATTGTCTGATACTCGGAAGTAACAAGATCATCATTACCCTCTTCAGATGTTATATTATTTTGAGGAGCATTTCTACCTTCAAATCATCCCCATGATGACTGCTTCTCTTGGAAAGATCCTTCTTGTATACATGATGAGTATGGACGAATCGACACGCGCGGAAAGGTTTCGTTACCAATTGGAGGTAAGTGAAAGGAAGAACAAGACGACCTACAAAGGGGTAACCGTGAGTATCAAGGAAAATGATGAGATCATGTCTACCCTATGCAATCTCATCCTTTCCATACGTGCAGTTCCTCACCTCAACTATCTAGACAAACCATCTGTCATGAAGGTTGAAATTTTGAGATAATAATTTTAAAAGTATAATCAAACTAGAGGAATTTCTCTCAAAATGGAGGAACCAAATGATTATTGTTGATTATATCTGACAACCTTGTTGGAGCAACGGAAGATTGGTGGTGGATAAGAAGAAAATTAGGGAGAGGGTAAAAGGACCAATGCATAAGGTATGTGTAAAATAAAGAATTTTTTCATTAAAACATTAACTTTTACAAGAAGAGAACTTATCATTTTTACAACAAAGGAAAAAGGACTTGTAAAACTTGGAAGGAGGATGACTCTTGTAGTGGTAGTGGATGTGTTGTATTTCTTCTTCTATTATTGTGTGAAATGAGAACCTCTTGAGTGATATTTATAAGCCCTACAAGATGATGGAGATATCTTGGAAGAGAAAGTTAGATTCATCTTTCACTCTTATCCCTTAAGTAGAAATATCTAGATATTTTGGTGGGAGGTGGATAAATATCTACATATTTTCTCCACCTCTCTCTTTTCTAGAATCTTCTCACAAGTACGCTCTCTTAATTATTTGAGTGGAAGAATTTAAGCTCATAAGTGTAAGAATAAATCAACGATAATAATTCTACACGAACATATTACAAATTAAATATATTTTCAACTAACCTCCCTTCTTTCCCACAGTTATTCGATTTTGCTTAGTTGTAAACATTTGCCTTATGATCAATCTCATTGTTCAGGTTTCAGTTCTTTACATTTGAATAAATTCTCTTACAAGGAAACCAAAGGTATACATATAATAACTTGGAGTGATTAAATGCTTACATAAGGAAATGAAACGGCACTTTCGATATTTAACATCTGTTCACATTGCAAATTTTTTACCAAGCATGGAATCAATCACAACCAATTCATGGAGCATGAATGATTTGCATTGAATAAACCCACAGTGGTGTAGCAAAGAAAAACCCACGGGAAAAAAAGTTCCATTAGGACGAAAATTGTAGTACACGACACAAAATTCTACTGAGTCATTTCTGTCAGAACGAGATTTAAGATATTTACCTCGATATGAAAATTGTAATTCACGACACAAATCATCGACAACATTGTACGTTTTATCACCTCGATACAAAAGATCTGAAGGATCCTGAGTTTTTGTCTCCTTAGGCCCTGTTCGTTTGGGGTATAAGGAGGAATGGAATAAGGGGAATAAGCCCCCAACACACTTCCCCGTGGTACGACTATTCCCCATTATTTCATCGTATTTCACTCTTATTCCTATCTTTATCCCACCTTACCTACATTTATTTCACCTTATTCTCCTTATTCTTATCCTCCAGCCGAACGGAGATTAGACCCTTATTCCACTTATTCCCCATCCTTATTCCTGCTTATTCTCCTACCGAACGGGCCCTTAGGTTCCTTCTTAACCCCTTCCCTCAATGCACTGAACTGATGTGACTCAATTGGCTAGTGTGTAGCCCTCTTGTTTTCTCTACGTACAACTTTCCTGATGAAATATATACAATTACATTTACTTATCAAAAAAAGATTTAAGATATTTCATGTATTATCCTAAAATACACATAAACAGGGGTAAACAGAAAAACAATCCTAATCGGATCCTAAAATCTGGACATCCTAATCATATCCTAAAAGTCGGACATCTCAACATTCCATTAATCCGGGTGGTTGAGATATATTTAGAAAATGTGCTTGGATATTAAACGGATTGAATCTCCACGTACATCTGTATATGTATAACGAGACCATTTTTTCTTGTCTGATCACTGTAATGCCCCTCCACTTATAGGACAATGAGTAAAAAATGATGACCTGATAGATTGGAAGATACATAAGTTTCCAAGCAAACGGAACAGCTACATCCAGTTTCGCACCGAGGATTGAAGACAACGTGTTTCTCTATAAATAGCAAGCTGCAATACAACATGTAAAGAGGGCAACACGAATTAAGGCAGCTGCACGCCCCTTTTAGCTAGACCTACTCTTTATCGGGTTTCTCTTTTCACTCATGCTTTGATCTTGTTCGGTCTAGAGTAGGGATGAAAAAGAATCGGATACGGATCAGATATGCTTATATCCATGTCCATATTCACTTCTTCTCTGTCGAGTACGAATATGGATACGAATATTATTCGGATATGCATTAAGGAAACCATATCCTTAAAATACGGATACGAATTCGAATCGGATATTTATCGAATCCGAATACAGAGCGACTAAAAAGTAGACATAAATACGGATCGAATAAAGAACCAATCCAAATATGAATCGAATAAAGAGTGAGTACAAATATGAATCCAATAAACATAAGATCGAATAAAGACCACATACGAATACGAAATGAATTTTTTTAATCAAAGTTCATAATGATTTTAGAAAAATGACAATGAAAATATAAATAAGTTGCATCATAATAAAAGGGAACATTGAAGTGACGTGTGTTCTATATCGGAAGCAAAAAAGGGGTAGGATATCATAACATCCCCAAACAAGCAAAAGTTTATTAATATCATTAATATATTGTATTATATAATATATAATACTAATATTATAATATAGGTTGTAGCTTATATTATAATAACTGATATTAAAAAATATTAAATGTTGCATTCGGATATCAGGATCCGGATCCGGATATTCAAGCTATTACCATATTCGTATCCGTATTCGGAATTTTTTTACGACCTATATCTGTATTCGATCCGTATTCAATTAATATTCGGATATGGATATATGGTTCCGTAATTTTTTTGAATACGATAAGTGGATATTCGGATATATCTATATCTATTTTCATCCCTAGTCTAGAGGTCCCAGCTTTGCTTTTTGGAAGGAAGTTTGGTGCTTCGGAGCAGCTCCCAAGCACAAGTACTGTATGAGAGTGGTGAGAAACAAACGTCCCATTCGTGCAAGGCTCCATAAGATGGGCATAACCTTGGAATGCAACTGTTTGCGGTGTGATCATGCTCTCCAAACTAGAGAACATTTGTTTTGGGAGTATCCCTACTTGTAGGAAGTTTGGGAAGTTACCTATGTTACCTTACGGTTGCCCTCCTTTAGCCGTGACGTCTCTATCAGGGATGCCCTTGATTGAGTTAAGATGATTCAAAGGCTAGATGCAGGTCTTGATCAAAGTAGAAAGTTAATGGTCAATTATACCTACGAGGTGTTTCTCCTGATATGACATTTGAAAAAGCACGAGGCAATGGCTCCTGAGCATTTGGTTAGGTATAGTACTCTACTTAAAGGAAAAAAACTACGCTTGTGATTGTTTTCTTTGGCTTCATTATTCATGATAGATTCAAAACCCAAATAAATGTAGATGAACATATTTTATACGAACAGATAAAATATAAAATCTAAACAAACGTATATGAACATATTTTATACGAACATATAAAATATAGCAACCAATTACAAACATTGATTCTTACAAACATGGATGTAATTGGGAAATAAACAATAAGTAACATATTAACTTCTTGTTGTCCACTCTCTTCAATATGTCTAGCATTACTAGAAGACATGCTTCCTGTCGTAAGAAGAAGGGACTATGTTATTTAATAATAATACAATAAGAATATTCGACCATTAGATAAACAAATATAAATCAAGAAGATTAGTTACCTTAACGTATTTACTGATTTCCTTCGTGGGAAACTAAGATTCCTTGAATATTATCTCGTACCCAACTAATGTCTTCACTATCACATGAGTCTTATAATAAATTACTAGCATATGGAACAATACAATCGGACATATCAAACAAATTATGATGCAAGTTTTGTACTACAATATGCCAATGTTTTTCGATTGTTGAGCTTGTGAGTCTAGTATAAATGGATAAATGTAAACCCAAATGCATCCCTTTTTCTCTCAAATCTATTATTTTCATCAAATCATTCACTTAAAAAAAGTGACTTTCAAGGGAGGACCATATCCTTATTGAATAATTTCTTCTAATCGAACACAATAAGTGATAGTATCCAAACATGTCACAACACCACTATTTTGGTCCTTCGTGTATGATCCAAGTATTTGGAATGGAAATGGTAACCATTTATAAAATACTTATCATATGTAGTAACATCAACAAATGGACAGCTAGCTAACCACGTCAATTCATCAGATAGTTCAACTCTTCCTTACAAATGAAGATGATGAATATGTAATAGTAAAAATTAATTATTCATATTAAATAATAATTAAAAATTATGCCAAAAATGGACTTTTTCATGAATAAACTTACGTGTTCTTTGAACCAATAATGAAATTCTTTAAGATGTTCATATATAGACGTTTCTGATCTATTCTTGGCTCCTTTCTTTCAATGTCAGTTACATGTTGTATGTGATTTTTTAAATCCACAAGTTATGTAGAAAAGAAATTAGTGAAGTTTACAACATGGTGATGGGAAATACTTACTCACGGTATGGTTTAGCGATGTGCTTTTTCTAATGCATTACGCTCCATACGAATTTTCTACCTTCCCAAGAGGAGTATTGTATACATTGCGAACCATTCGTGTTATCTTGGTCTCAACATTAGTTAAATAACAAGAACAAAATGTAAGATATTTCTCGACAATGTAGCCATCTGCTATCGAACTTTCCAGTTGACTATTATTCCTTACATAATGCTTCAAAGGAAAAATATATATCTCAATTGTATACATCTAACGATAATGTATTGAACCAGCAAGTTTTGCTTCAATTGATAAATGAATTGGAAAACCATCACGATTGTAAAAAATGATGGAAAATAGTCTCTCTAAATTGCATAAATGAGAGCAATGTCTGTTTCCATTTGCTCTAATCATCCAAATTTACTATTTTTGATCATAATTGTTGAAAGAATGCATACAGGTGAATCAATTGGGTGCATATATTAGGAAATGATGTCTTTCCTAAATCTATAGGAAGAAGTTCATGTATTAAAATATGGCAATCGTGACTCAAGATTATATTTTTTTCTCCTTCACACGAGCACATTTTGATACATTTGAAGAATAACCATCTTGCACTTTCACGGAATGTAGAACGCTCCAAAATAATTCTTTCTCCTCATTCGATAAGCAGAATTGTGCTGCGGGAATATAAAATGACCATCTGTTGTTTCTATCGGATGAAGCTCTTTATGAATACCCAAATACTTCATGTACATCCTTGCACTAAATTCATCCTTTGATTTCTCATCAATATCTAATAATGTGATCAAGATGTTGCTGCATATGTTTTTCTGCGTGACATCAAGATTATTCCTTAGTTTCATAGTTTTCCAATATGACAAGCGAAAAAAGATATTTCTTTCTTTCCATGCATGTGGCAGCGGCACATCATGATTTATGTTTGAATCTTTATTTTGTTTCTTCGATCTTCTAGCATTTGCTACTTTAACCGGACCGATCCAGGCCCGGTTCACCAATCGGACCGGTCGAACCGGCCAGTCCGGTCCGGTTTCAAAAACACTGGTGAGAACCACTTACCTCGTAATTGATATTCAAAAACTGATCAATCAACGCTGGGAGATGAATTGAAAGTACACAAGAGAATGTTTCAGATATTCGTAAAATGATCTTATAGAAATCAAAATCACACAAGAGAGAAAATAATGATAAGAGGAAAATGTAAAACAAGACTTTGTGACCGGAGAATAACATAGGACGGATCCTCTGTTGTAACATAGCACACAGGTGCTGTATTATAATATAGCAGAGGATTGTCTTTGAGAATAACATACCTCTTCAACAACTCATTAAAATCCCGAAATAATTTCTCTTTCGCATGCTAACCCTATTCTAGAAATATGCCGAAGAACATGATATTTTTAACGCTTTCTTGCATCCTTTCCCATCACGTCGAAGTCCAAGTAGCGAGTGAAAGGAGTCTCCATATGGTCCTCAAAGCTTGACGCCGAAACAACTTGGAGTGGTTCTTCGCTCCATATGGAGCCTTTTAAAAATAAGTGGCGGTAGTCCTTGTGCATTCAGATGAATGGTGAGTCCATTGTGATCGTTGATCTGGAATTGTTTCCTGATGGACCTCGGAATCCTTTGCCATGTCGACTTCCCATTTTGATCTTCGTTCCCGAACTCCAATCTCTAATGGTAGTTATATGCCTCTGACTGCTCACCCATGAAGCTTATGTATACACACATCTTCATCTGCTTATAATCTGCTACGTATTGCAAAATGAAATTCTGGGAAAGGCACTCGTAGATCTGTCCGGAAATATAATCATTAGATATTCTCCCTTAAGTAAATGTCAATTAGAATCAAAGCTAATCACCGATAGTTGATTTCTGTCATAATGTATGGAAGTGCTTCACAGAGTACTTAATGAGAAACATTCAACTGAGCCAACTAAAAATGCAGGTAGATATATAAATTTTTGCCTAACAAGGAAGCATAAAAAAGGTAATAATGTGTAATAGAGAAAGAACTTTGCTCGACCTCTTGTGACTGGTTCCAAAATCCAAAATTCATACAGATCTGATCACTTCTTTCAACATGAATATTATGATCCTTTTGTTAGGTGTGCCACAAGATTTTTAACATCTCACTTGACTGCGCAGTGAAGTCTGTAAGGACATTCATATGGTCTGTGCCCACATTCCTTCTCGTGTTCTTGTTTCAGATCGTATTTAAACGAGCCGGAGCATCCCGTCTCTTGGTATCTGCAGGGGAACGTGATCGTGTCTCCCACCTTCTCAAGAGTTAAGGATCGTATGTCTCCGATACCCTTTCTACAGGTCGGACACATTTTGTTCATCTTCTCCTTGCATGCCCCGCACAAGGGATGCCCATTTTGACACTGCCAATTCAAACACCTCGGATGCCAATCAAATGCTTTCATTGTAATAACAAATCATACGGAAGAACAGAGGAAAAGGAAACGGTGACCACCAAGTATACTTGATAAGATTCCAATGGTAATCTCAGTCAAGTTTCATATTTGCGTGTTAATCTAGAAAGAAGGAGAGTAAACTATGATTAACGAGAACAAGAAACCTGAAAAATAGGCGGGTACATGAAGTTCATGCACATGAAGTTCATGCAGATGGGGCAATCGAAGAGATCCAGCAGATCCTTGTTCAAAGCCGACGAAGCCATGCCGGAGAAGCAATCAAACCAATGATCCGACGAAGTCAGGAAGCAGAATATGTATACGTAAATTTCTGCTTTCATAGCAGCCAACAAGAAGATGAGAAATTGGAATTTCTTTGAAAAAAGTTCTATAAGCATCGACAAATATATAGTATATAGTATATACAGATGCTATGTATCAATAAAATAATTGTTAAAAATTTCAATTCTTTCAATAGAATATTTTGTTAGAAAAAGATTCATGAGAAATGATATGCTAATGTTGATTGAGATAAGTTTTACACTAAGGATGCATTAATTGGAGGGTTATCGAGGGAAGGGTAAAAGGATTCTGTGTTTTGGTATTTGGATAGATGGTTTGATGTTGAAAATGTTTATTGTGATATGATTGCATTGAAGTTTGAAAAGGTGTGTAATTGTTGTGATGTGATTGTATTGAAGTTTGAAAAAATAAATAAAAGTTGAATATTTTATAATTTTTATATTATATGATGGTATAATATATTATTTTTGGTGGAATGAATGAAAGAGAAATGGTTTATTTAATGTATTAAAAGAAAGAGAGAGTATGTCCAACATGGGGTAGAAATATAGGTTTGGGGGAAACCCCCAACCGAATGACCCCTCAGTGTTAAAAGTTCTCGTATTTTTTATGAATTCTGTGAATGAAGATCTGAACTAAAATTCAAACTATTATTCTCTGTCTCACCATCAAAAATATTATTAATTACTAGTTTTGTTATGTCAATGGTCCATAATCAATAGGTAATTTAACATATTTCATTTAATGAATAAGTAGTCAAATACAAATAATTGGTATCATCCAACTTCATTACTTTTAGAAACTTCATTTATAGAATTGGCAACTTTCTCGGTATCACCATCGATGTTTTCACATTCATACAAGTCTTAGAGACGTTTCTCTTGAAAAGTAAAAAAAAACTATAACATGTAAAACATCTAGATTCTTCACAACTAAACGATTGCAGAGAAATATCAAAATAATTATGTATATACATATTATATTTTATATGCTTCATAAGAGGTAACAAATTATAATAACATTATATAGTATTCTTTGTATGCTCATATATGATCACATGGCATTTTATGTTATAGAAAGGATCCTCTATTGTAAGGTGTATTGCAACAGACTTTGTAGTAGAGATGTGGATTGTGAAATCTTGATCGAGTGGTTCCCACGAATTCACACTTTTTGTGGGTCTCTATCGTGTAAATTCGTGAGAAACGCTCGATCAATATCGAGCAACCCACGCACCTACTGCAGAGTCTACTGCACCAGACCCTACAAAAGAGGATCCATCTCACTTATGATAATGTAGTCTTAACAAAATCAAAGAGTGTGTAGTAACCACACTCAATCATATAATAATCCAAGAGTATGTCAGACTTTAATATGAAAGAGCACTATAAGAGGTCGTTCGACTATGGGTTAAACCTCCTTTGGGGGATTTACCCTCTTAGCACATTCTATCTCTCTCATGTGGGCTTCACTTTTTCTCTTTTTTAATACAATAAATGAATCAATTCTCTTTCATCAATTTCATTAAAATATAATATATTATACCATCATATCATATACAAAATATAAAGTACTCAACTTATACTCATTTTTCCAAACTTTAATGCAATCACATCACAATAATTACTTAAATTTCCAATCTTCGATACAATCTCATCACAACAAACCCACACCCAATTTAACTCTCTATCCAAACACCAAAATACAAAAATGATTTACTCTACTCCAGTTAAACCACACCAAAAGAATATGAAATATTTCTTCTTGATCCATTCGATTGAGGGGTTATCCCCCCTCCCCCACAAAAAGAAACTTTCTCTAACCCTTTTGTGGGGCTCACTCTCTCTCCATTAAAAATATATATTATACCATCATATCATCTAAAAATTATAAAATAGTCATTTTCTACTCACTATTCTAAACTTAATATAATCACATAACAGAAACTACTCACTTTTTCAAATTTCAATAAAGTTATAGCACAACAACTACCCACTTTTCAAATATCAATACAATAATATCACAATAACTATCCACTTTTTCAAATTTCAATACAATCACATTATACAAATCTTCTCAACTCTAAACCCACCAACTAAATACAAAACATTAAAAAATTTACCCTATGTCAAATAACCACGAACCAAACGCACTCTCTTAGGTATGTTGATGAGTGTTACCGATGTGGCTATCATCGTTGGGTTGGGCAGCACTGCCAAATAGCCGAGACAAACAACTATACAGAAGATTGATTTTTTCCATGCAATCATTATTATCTCGATTCTATTTGGACAAACAACTATCTCAACCTTTCAAGTATTAAAGAATATATAATAAAATCATCTAGAAAGTATAGAAAAAAATACTTACGTGGTGTGACACAAGGAGGGAGAGAGAACTAGTACAGCTGTGACGTCGTCTTCCGGGCGGAGATGGAGAACCGGTGTCTTGACTCCGGCCAGTCTGGCGGTTTCGACAGTTCTCGCGTAAGAACCAGGGGTTGGAATGGTGGCTGGAGATGTCGATAGTCGCCGCGCGTGACCGGCTAGAGTTCAGGCCTTTAAGCTTTAGGGCAGAGGGAGAGTCGAGATCGGAGAGTTACTTCTGAGAATTTAGATTTGATTTGCCGCGGATTTGGTTGGTTTGGCTGGAACTTGGGGATTCAATTTTGGAATCGGGATGAGTTACCTGATGTAAACGAACGGATATGGATGCGTATCTTTATCTATTTTTGAAAACAAACACAGATACAGATATTGACGGATATTCAAATGATCTTGTCATATCCTTAGAAAACGGATACAGATGTAAAACGGATACTGATTACATACGGGTAATGTTAGAAATATTTTATAGAAACGACTTAAATATATACGAATTGGATGGAAAACACATTATATAAATTTACTAAATGTGTTCGTATCATAAAAATTATACAAATATGATTCAAAGAAGCTAAAGAATTATTTTATATAGGGTTAAAAATAAATGACTATATTTATATACAAAAACGGACATACAAATACGAATACGGATTTTGCAGATATCAAAATAATATCCATATCCGTATCTATTTTAAAACAGATACGGATACATACGTCAAAATCTATGTAAAACGGATATAGTGACGGATCGAATATGGATATATCCGTAACCGTTTGCATCCTTAATCACTTGCTATGTGGTACTACGGGTAAGAGGTCTTGTGGGCTTGTAGCTTACATTTGGATTATAATAAGTAATATATAATGGGTTAAATGGGTCTGTATAATATATAATAGGTTAATGGGTTAAGAGGTCTTGTGAACCGAGTCGGACTCATTGACAACTACTAAAATACTTAGAAGTCCAAGTTATCAAGAAGTTGTTGGAATTAACTTTGTCGGGATAATTTTATACAATTTAATGGTCAATATCAACTGTTTGTTTCCAAATTTTTCCCTTGCTTTAATATGCATATGTTTTTAAAACGGATATTTTCTTGTCAATGATGTTATGGATGCATACATACATTGATTTTAACAGGAAACCTGTTGAAAATCAGATATATGTGTGTGTGTGTTGATGACGCTTTTCGCAACAGAAGTAATTCCCACCTTAATAATAACATGCCACACTCTGTTAGTTCAAATGTGAGACTATGTTTATTGGTATCACATATTATTATCCTCTGGTCCCTCTCCATATCTCCTCCATATTATTATCCTCATCCCCTTTGCACATCTTCTCAACAATGTTATTAACTTATTGCTATATATTCAGTTTTAGAATAGAGAGAGACGTCTAAAACATCCATTCCTGGGCTTGTTTGGTTGGTGGGTTGGGTTGGGATACCCCTATAAATAGTAAACTGTGAGGAGAGTTGGAAAGAGGGATATACCGGTGTACCTCAACCCAACCCAGCAACCAAACAAACCCTGACTATACAACTACTATTTATTTGTTTACACTTGGGAAGGTTTTTATGTGCCCAATTACTATAGACTTTTCTATGTAAATACCATTTTTTAGAAACAAAATGAATATAGACTTTAACAACGACTTTACATTAAGGAATGCAATAAACATCAATGCCCAAATAATACACATTTTTACACATTTTTTAAATCTCTCAAACCATCACTAGTTCAAAAGCACAAAACAGTCGCCATTCCATTATATATATCCATAAGAAGTTTGGAACAAATACGACATAGGAATTCAAATATTTTACAACAAGAGAGTACAACATTTACATATTATATCTCCTCGATCTGATGATAGAAAGATCACATGAATCCCATCTTCTCAATCGTCTTTGTTGGTGATAGATAATTATGTTTCTTAGCGACATCATCTTAAGCAGAAGTGTTTGGAGAGGTAGTTGTAGATCTGTAGGCGGGGAATTAGTGCAAAAGCATTATTCAAGGATGTAAATCATGTAAGGTAATTTAAAATAAATAATATTCGTTGTTATGTATATAATATCGGATCATTGTAGTCGTTAATTATTTAATGTAAAAAAGGAGTGTTCTCATCGGTGTCCGGGTTGAGAAACAATAGTTCGTCTATCTGCTCGGTAATTTTCACAATCGCTAGCTGATCGACTCTTATGTTTGTCATGAGCATTCTAATGTCTCCGGTGATCACGTAAGGAGGGTAGCACGGGAAGGGATACTTGTACGATCTATGCCGGCACCGCTTCTCATGTGCTTGCTTCAAGTTGTACATGAATAATCCTGATCATCCCTCGTTGAGGTACCTACAAGGGAACTTAAGGTACTCCACCATCTTCTCTATGATTAAGGATCTGGTATCCTCCATCACATTCTGGCAATTCTGACAGCAGTTGTTCACATTTCGCTTGCAATTTGAGCATATAATGTGACCACTCGAGCACTGCAATTGGCAACATCACCGGATATATATATATATATATATATATATATATATATATATATATATATATATATATATATATATATATATAATAAATCCTGATCAATTCCATGAAATGCTAGAGATTAAGGGGGAGTGGAAGAGTTAATTGACCCAATATATGGGAGGGTTCATGAAGTTCATACAAAGGATCTTGAACGTCCTAACCTTGGGAGAATTTTTATGATTGTGTACCGCCCTTCTTCTGAAGAATTACAGAAGATGGTGTGTCTCCGACATCCTTTGAACAGAAAGGAAAGCCAATTTTCTCCAATATCACAATCAGAATGGCTCTTTGTTTTTCTCTGGGCACCTAAATGGTTTACAAGTGAAGAGCAATATTTGTTGTGCTTCCTTTATGAGGCCATCCTCACACATACGTTGCTTGTCAACTACTTAGCTCTATCATGCTTTGTAGCATCTCATATAGGATTACGCCGATTAAATATTATGGAGTAAATGAGAGTATTTAATGTCGACGCTCCCATAAATATTTTGTAATAATTAGAAAATATATTCTACGTAATTACATGGATATATATATATATATATATATATATCCATCTGTTTATGTGTGCGTGTCCCATGAATTCCTTGTTGTCTATATTAGATCTATCATCTATATGTGATGTGATTTTTACCCCTTTGGAGTTCCCATGCATCCTATAATATTAAAACATTAAAAATGCGTCCAAAGCGAAATGACACAAAGAAAGGGAAAGACATACACACATGTACATAAACATAAATAAAACATATGATTGCATCCATGCATATCTTTAAAAATCGGAAGTTGCAATATATGAGATGAAAACTGATCGACAAAAATCACAATTCTTGAATATTGTATAGAATTTTTTTTTGTACATGTGCCAAAGTCGACACATGGGATGGTGATTTTTTTGATTGTGCGGTTCTACATTGATTTCAACAATTAATTTAATGCTATGTTAATTGGTGTGTCAGTAAATAAAATGAAAATAAAGGAAATAATACGATGATGAAAATGCAAAGCAAAGTAGTAGAGTACCAAAGTTAACGTCCGTTTACGGTGGCACTATAACAAAATTGAGCTATAGTGAACGGTTTTGAAAAAATCCGTCACTAAATTATCCGTTGTTAAATATATAATAAAGATATTATTAGTTGCGAAATGAGTTTTCGTACTCAAAATTAGCTATGAATATCATACATGTCGTTATATCATTAGCAACGATCCACATAGCGATGCTTATCCATTGCTATTTTTCAAAATATCAACTAATCCTCACTATTTTTTTAGTTCAAAATTTAGCGACGATTAATTAAAATTCTGAAAAATAACAACAAATAAACATCGCTATGTGGACCGTTGCTAATGATATAACGACCGATATGATATTGGTTGCTAATTTTGAGTACGAAAACTCATTTCACAATGAATAATATCGTCATTATATATTTAACAACAGTTAATTTATTGACGGATTTTTTTCAAAACCGTCACTATAGCTCAATGTTTTTGTAGTGTGGGTATGGACGACCACTAACTCGATGGACACAAGTGAGAGATGCCAAGAAGTTGGGGACACTACTGATATTCTCAAAAGGGAAGGGGCATAACTGAAATTGCAGGATCTCAGAGGGGCACAACTAATAAAAATCTTTATTCAAATGACCACACATGTGATCCAAGTCACAGGGCTCGTTTGATTGAAGGGTTGAGGGGGGTTTGGGTAACCTCCTGTGAATAGTAATTGTTTGAATGATTATGATGGTTGGTAGAGGATGAGAATAAGAAATGTGATGTGATACCACATTGATTAGTGATGGAAATCCAACCCAAGCATTACCCAAAAAACATGGGATAAATCGGGTTACCCAAGGGTAACCCAGTATCCAAACGAGCCCTCGGGTCATTTGACGATGCCACGGTTACGTTGTAAGTGCAAACTTTTGCTGGAATCGTGGTATGAAAATTTATTTTATATATAATATGCAGTTATTCTGACCAGTGATAATGAATATGACAACAATGATTAGATTGAAAACTCCTGCACTATTCACATCATGCATCACATCCTCTTCATTTTTACGCCTTTATTAATACCTGCTACCATAATAAAAGAAATTAATAGATGCTCCTGGGTATGAATCCATGAATCTGCAGTGATGAGAAATCAGTAGTACGATTGTATCATCAACTGTAAAGAATTATAGCGTAATTTTTCCTTATAGTGTAACCTCCCATCGTACAAGCCATAAACTCTTTGCATTTTTCTATTTTATTAAGAAATTACGTGATTAATTATAAAAAATACTCGCAATGTGATAATTGATTGCAAAGAAACAGTACAGCAAACTAAGATCATCTTTTATATTTAGTAAACGCATAAACTTAAGGCAATGCAAGATAAAATCTGTAAGCCAGTTCAAAATCCCAACCCGAACAAGATCGATTCTCCGAATAACCACATCCTCTAATCCCATTCCAATCAGTCATTACAATTTGCATGATTTTCGATAGTTACGGTGAGAAAATACTGAAAAATCATATTTTCCAATGATACCTGTTGTTATAGGGCATACATACATACATACATATCTATTGTATTGTTTTATAGTGCATTATAATTAAAAAAATGTTTTTATAATAATACATGTTTTATTATGATTAATAATATTATTTTTATTGGATTATTATGAATTATTAAAATACATGGATTATTATTATTATTCATAATAGTACATGTAATATTATAAATCTTAAAAATTCACGTATTATTATGCAATATAAAAAACATGCATTCATGAAAATACATGTATTCTTTTGAAGATATGCATTCTTATGATTTATAATAATATATTTGTTAGAATAAATCAAAATAATAAATGTATAAATCACAATACATTTATTATAATCTATCATGTAAATACATTTACTATTATGCAATCATATATTACTATGGATTATTATAATACATTTATCTTTATGAATAATGAATTATAATTGTAAACTTAAATAGTTAAGAATATATAATGGTCATGTATTATTAATTTGAATTTTGTATTTTTATTACAATTCTTACCGTATGTATACTAATATTTGTATCAGCATGTGTTCATACTTATAATGTAATCGCTTGAGCATGTATTCGATATATTTAGAAATCTATGAAAATATTATTCTGATTCATAATCATAACATTCTACAAAAATGTATTGTAAAAACGCTATTACAGCTTATATTTATTGAAATTCATATTTTATATTGTTCATAAAATACTACACAAGACGAATTTAAAGATTTATACTTAGGATGAATCCAAATATAGAAATAGAGAGTGAGTGAGAAAGAGAAAAAGAGCGTTGAAAGGAGAGAGATTGCGTGAAGAAAAAGAAAGTACATTTAGAATCACTAAAAAATTTTAAGTTATAGTGATGATTTTTTAATTCATTATTGAATTAGCTGTTGTTACATATATAACTATTCCATTATATTTTTATTTCACATTAGATCTCCAGCAACTACTTTATAAAAGCCTATGTTCGTACCTTCAAGCTTCCGTGAAGTTGGGTTCCGACCCGGCAAGGTGCGCCCGGATCGGGTAATTGGTAAAGCCGAGGACAAACGTCGACAAAGAATCTCCATCAAGACGGGTATCGGGTATGTGTCAAATACTTAGGATTCTTTTGATTGCAGTGTTGGGTTTGGGTACATCGATGTACCACTCCTTCCAATCCTCTCACCCCTCCTCACAATTTATTATTCATAGTGGTATCCCAACCCAACCCAACCTAGCAACCAAACAGACCCTTAGAAATCAACGAGTTCCTATTCGTAATTGTGTCGTTTGTCATAACATCAGGATGCCTGAGTATTATGTTACATCAATCATCGTTAATGGTACAAGAACCTCGGACTATATGCTGATCATATGTATATTTCTGTTAATATAAAGCAACAATTCAAAAGATGATATAGCTTCTGGACTCAACGTGTAGTCGTATAACAGCGTCGAAATAGCTTCCTATTGCAATTACAGTGATCATCAATATATAATGCAGGCTTTGCCTCTAAGAAAAAAGTAAAATGCAGGTTTATTAAAAATGCAGGTTTATTAAAATGCAGGTTTATCAATATCAAGTAATATGCATTCATTGACCAGCCGACGCCACATATCAGTTGCAGTAGTATTTATTACTTGCTGTTGGAATGTCCTGTACATCCTTTTTCTTGTGAACAGATTGTTTGCTGTAGCGCAACAGGTGCAGTAATGCGGATAGTCATCCGATGAGGATGGGACGGCCCTCATAGGAGGTCAGGGAAGGTCGATCTCCTATGAGGGTCGTCCGATCCTCATTGGACAGCTCTTTGCATTACTATACCTGCTGTATCACAGCAGAGGATATACTTTGAGTCACTAACTACATTTGATCACCTATTCAGAGGTATGTTGTAGTCTTCCCCTCAAGGAAGAAAGGGACAACACCATGGTTAATATAATTGTTCCCTTTTTTTTGTATTTTTTACACTTGTGTCGGTATGAGATTATGCAATTACAGCTTTGCTCCTACCTTTTTTTGTTATAACATCTGTGCCGTTGTATTTACACAAAGTTCATACTACTGCGCTGTTGTTAATACACTTACACCCATGTTTTACCTTAACGGAAGGAAAGAGCTGTGACTTTTACAAGAATACAATGTCATGATTGTAATTGCAGGATTTTGACGGGGTAGAAACATAAAAAATCTTTTTTTTAAGAATAATTTTTTTTTGATGAGTAAGAGGTATCATCTGTATTTCATTAACCAAAAAGGGGGGTATACACAATTGGGCCACTGACAGCCATACAAAAGAAAACAAAAGTGCAGTGAGAAAACAAAAACACTGCATTACAAACCAGCAACAATGAGTTGGAAAATTCAAACAATCATGCAGGTCCACATTTCTTCAGCAGCAGGGCAGTGTTAACGCTAGCGACAATGGAAGCACCAATAGCCTAGGGAGACGAGGATTGCATCACAGCCCACCTTAGGTTTCTCTCTCTCCAAATTTCCCATACAACCGCAGCGAGCACGGAGCACCATAGTTGTTTTTGTTTTCCGAACAGAGCTGAACTAATCCAGTCGATCAAGCCCATTAGCGAGTGAAGGGTAGGGGGGTGAGGAAGCCCAAAGCCGGAGAGAACAGAACTCCAGATATCTTTAGCGAAAGCACAAGAGAAGAAAAGGTGATCACGACTATCCTCCGAAGAGCCGCAGAGGTAGCACTGACCCGAAGTGGCAAGCCCGAACCTCTGTAGCCTGTCAAGAGTGGGGAGCCTGTTAGTGACCGCACGGTAGAGGGTGCAAGCGTGCTTAGGGACAGGACCCTTGCACCACACTATCGCCGCCCAAGAGACCACCGGCGCCTGATGCCTTACAACATCCAAGGCCTGAGAAAAAGAGAAAGCTTTTTTAAGAATAGTTGATTGAGGATCTAATGCAATTGCACTACATGTGGAGAGGTTTTTTTTCGTCTCTAAGCAAATTGATCCCTTGGATTCAATGGATAGTCGAGATGATCACAAGAAATCCTACTGTGATACAAAATCCTCGATGGAGACTCGAATCCATGGCCTTACTAGTAAACCTCTATAGTCCATTGAGAGGACTGCTTCGATGTGTAGTAGTCAAGACCCAATCTTTTGAAGTTGACTCCATACGAGGTTTAAAGTTATCCTCTTTAGGGTCGCACTTCTTATCAGGACTGGACTTTCCATGTCTTACAAGTTGTTAAGTTCAGTTTTCTTTTCTTCGATAATAGTATAGGTTCGAAGTTAAGAATACTGCATAAAATGCCCTTAGATACAGTAATTCAGTGTAATAAAATATAATAATATTTAAATAATTAGAATATTAAATTTAAAGTGTATTTCCGCTTTAGTTCATTTGATCGTTCTACCTTAGATAATATTTATTCCGATACGATTATTTCATTAAGATTTGATCTTTCATTTCTTTAGTCATTAACAAGAATCAATAACTTTCAGTCCAATCATTCAGTTTGGCAGATTGTTTTTACGTAGATGATAAAGTACCATAATCTCTTTTTTCTGCTTCTAAATAATCTTGGGCTCTAATCCCATAGAGATTATAAATTCGACTCATGTAAATTCCATGTAATGAATTCCATCTCAATGATACGGAATCATATCAATATCATGAACAATAACATCATCTCAATATGCCAAATCAATCAATTTTAATGTCATGTGTAAATTAATAGAAGGTCCATAATATTTTAAAACTACATCGAAAAGGATAATTAGTAATAACATGACAACTATTTAGTCTCGAAGATTTGATGCCACTAGACTATAAATATAGGTATAATCATCTAAAATTACCATTTAATAAAGCCAAATTTTGTGAAAAAAATGAGAGATTTATAATATGCAATAACTGGGAAGAGAATAATAAAGCCACGAAGTTGATTAATGTAATTTTCACATATCCTTTTGCTACAAATAGAGAATTTCACCATATTGATGGATACATGAAATAAAATTAAACGTAATTACCTTGAATAAAACACATATCCTCATAATTTAACCACTAATCTAATGCACGGGATCATTAGTCCAAGGCAAAGATTGGAGATGATCAATGATCTCCTTCTCAATTTGGAAGGCCCTTGCCAATGCATCTCCACGGATGGCCGGTTGCGCACCGAAAACAGTCGCGGCGACGGGGATCAGCCCGGGGTTCTGGCTACTTAAGCTAGACAAAGAAACTGCATGCTTGTTGCCAACATTCATTTGAAATTGGATCGAGCCGATCGGGAAGACGATCACGTCCCCACGGTTCAAAACCTTCGCGAAGAGCCGGCTACTGGGTGGCGGAGTGAGGAACCCGGCGTAGAGCGTGCCCTGGAGCACGGTCAGGATCTCCGTGGCCCGAGGGTGGGTGTGGGGCGGGTTAACCCCGCCCGGCTGGTAGTCTATCCGGGCCAGCGATATCCCCATGGTGTTGAGGCCCGGGAGGGTCCTCGCGTTCACTAGGGTCACGTTCGAGCCGAACCGGTTCGCGGTGAAAGCCCGTCTGTTGATTCCCGAGAAGACGAAGTCGTCCACCGTGACATTGGCCGGATTCTTGCACGCGAATCCATTTACAATAGCTGCAAGATCGAACGGCACCATAATAATCAGGACAACTAAAAATAACAACGATTAATGTAAATTTTATTGAATTGTGAAGATTTCAAACTATAAATATGCACTTTGAGTTGGAAGAATTGGATACCTTGCGAGTTCAAGTCGCTAACACAGAAGTCTTGCAGAGGGCTGGGGTCGAAGGCGGTGGATACGGAGCATATCAGAGCGAGGACGGCCGCGAGGACGGCGAGATCGGCGGCGGGAAGAGCATAGGAAGCCATTCTCTTTGCTTCTTTCTTCTGAGTCTCAGGTGTGGTATTTATATAGGATGCTGATGTTGTCTTGAACTTCAAAACTGGTAAATTGTCGGTGTTTAATCTCTTGATTGACTAATTTATTCGGATAAATTTTCTGTTGATTTCAGGAGTTTTTAGTAACGAAATCGGCAATTTGATGTTTGTCTTAGTCATGTGGGCAATCGTGTGGTTACTAAATTGGGTCATTGGATATGTTATCAAGGGTTTCGACCATTAACTGGATTGTGCATTTCGTCTTTTTTTAAATAAATTACGGCAAGCATTTACATAGGAAAATACGTGTTAAAAATACAGTAGGATCACAAATACTGTAGTACATTCAAGTAGAGAAAAACATTGGGACAGACCTTATTTGATATTATCGTTTTTTTGTCCGGCCGAGATCCAAAATGTAAATATAGTGTCATACGTAAACCTCACCAAATGTGAGTGTGATTTATAAGTGGTGGGAATTACTACTTGACAATTTGGTCTTGTGCATTTTGGGTGGTTGTCAACGGATTTAATTGGGTCCGAATCCAACAAATTATCAGGGTCAATTTTCCTCGATAACGGACCGGAGATCTAAACCCGGTACGTTACCCATAAAATCTATCAAAGTCGAACTGAAATTTCTAAACAGTTATGGGAAAGAGTAAAGCTCCAATGTAATTTCTCGTATCCTTTTTAATCAAATTTATGAAAAGTGTTGATATCTTGCAAATTTAATTCCGAGTAAGTACTCAAGAACCAGCGATCCATTCAGTACAGTATAGTATGCTCGTACTAACTTAACCACTTCCGTACATAGATAAAGTACGAAATACTCATAAGATTTATTTTAATGTAAAAAATGCATTACATCATTGATTATTTTTTATTTTTGAATTTTTTATTATAAGTTTTTATACAACTGATTACAAAAGGGAACTGTTGTGAATTTTGTAAGAATATACAAGCACATGTACACTTGCAAAAAAATGTTAGAGGAACAAGAGATATTGGAAAGAATCAGATAAATACAAGTGAAAAATGTGAAATAGTTTGTAGTTTTTTCAATTGTTTGGATTTTTTGCGAAACAGAAATCAGTGTAATCTGAGTATTTACAGTAAATAATTCCAGTAAAAAAGAAATTCGTCATAAATTTGGGATGTTGTTGACAGGGCCGTCCCTGACATTTCGTGGGCCCTGGGCAAAAGAAAAAACATGGGCCCTTATAAAAATTTATAATAAAATTTTATAAAATTAGTAAACTTCTTATAAAAAGTTCTTGAAATTTTACAAAGACACATGGATGTTTATGACCATCGAGTATCAAACAATAAGACATGAACTACACATCAAATCCTTGTCAAGCTACAGTGGATAGGACTGAGATCTATTCTGAGTTGGAGGGCAAAAAGTTTTATATCGTGTTGAATGATCGCTGGAGTGGAAAATTGAAAAGATGGAAGGAATTGTGGGATCCTCTTACATATGGGAGTGATGGAAGCAAGTTCATCATTACATCCCGAGAGGACGTTAGCAAAGAACTTACACTTGCCTTCGTGAAACCATATCCATTCGATATTCTTTCTGATAATGAGTGCTTGCAGATCTTTCCGTCATATGACTTTCCATATCGAGGGCCATCTTCATCAAGTGGTTGCCATAGTACCATCAGATTGCAATGAATTAGCGAAGAGATTGTAAAAAGGAAAAGCAAAAGGCTTCCATTAGCAGCAATGGTGCTTGGGTCCACCTTATGTAATGAAAACCAAGAGAGTGCATGGAATGATATGCGTGCAAGAATTTTTTAGGATGATTGCAATATCATGCCAGTGCTTATGTGGAGCTATCGATGCCTTCTCTCGCATATGAGATAATGTTTTGCATATTTATCGCTATTTTCCAAGGACTACCAATTTAAGAAAGAAGATGTGGTTTGGATGTGGATGGCACATGGTTATGTCTATGTTAAGGGCAACCTTGGGGACAACAATAAAACAAATGAGAAAACAACTTCATATGCATTGTACGGCTGATGTCCGAGCCTCGGTAACTTGACAAGGGACACGAGGTTGCACTGCACTGGAAGTCTGCAAATGTCAAAGGGAGAAGGCTCACAGACAACCTATGATTCGTGAGAGAAAGTGGGGTTTGCCGATTTGGAATCCGATTGCCAGAGGACGATCACAATGGTAGGCAGATTGGTGACTCAGAGCTAGACTTGGTCCGTTTAGAATAAGAAGTTTGATGATTCATGAGAGATAGAGGGGGAGGATTTGATGATATAACTTGGGAATGACCGGAACATGAAATGTCATTACCGTGTTGAGATAATATGGGAGGGGAACCATCATGCATTGTTGGGAATTAAGAGTGGGAAAATTGGTAGAGTATGGATCTTAAAATGGACCCCTAAAGTTGATGGGCCCTTGGCCTACGCACCTCAAAACGACCCTCAGGGCCGGCCCTAGTTGTTGAATGAAAATGTTATTATCGTTTGATCAATAATTGCGTTCCTCTGAATAAAAGACGTTTTCCTTGATTTCTATGTTAAATATTCTGTAGCAAATTTAAGAAACAATGATCAAAATTGAACATGTCCTTCCTCTAAACAAACAAGTCAAATCTTAATCAAAATCAAATTAAGTAATCTGATAGGTACGATTTCTTAAAGTTGGAGTTGGTAAATCTTTAGCTGAAGAACTGTATCCTAAATATTTAATTTAAGGGATATTTACCCAGCAGATCCTGAAATCTTTGTAAATTACCTCTACGACCTTTGAAACATCCTAATTCCTCCCACGACCCTGCAATCTTGCTCCGTCTTACCCAACAAACCCTGCCGTCAATTTTAACTATATTTGAGTCAAACACTTGGGTTAGTCTTGAGTTAATCTAATCAATTTACCATCAAACGGTTAAGATTAACCAAAAAAAGAATAAGAAAAAAATCCAGTAAATTAGAGGCAGTCGTTCTTGTCGTAGCAGCGGCAGCGGATCTACCATTTCCATTCACAGACCAAGTCTGACGTCGATAGGATCAAGAGGGTCCTCCCCGGTAACGTCACAATGTCTCTATGCGTGACCAAGTATGCGTCGACCAGGTACTCCCCCACAGCCCCACTGCCCCCGACCTCCTGTGCCCCCACTCCTGACCTCCTTCGTACCCTCCCCATTCGCCAACCCCACCGCCCCCGACATCCTTCCTGCATATGGCTGAAAGAATGCTGAAGCTTCAGATGGGGCTTCAACTCCGTTGACGCTGACTGTGCTCCGGCGAGACGTAATCGAGTCACCAGACGTCCGAGGGTCTGGCAAAACTCCGACCTTATGCTGCGTGGGTCTGTGAATGGCGCTCGATGATAGCTGCACGAGCTCCTCTCCAGTCCTCCTTGTGCGGCTGAGAAGAAGTGCGAGAAGGGGCTCGACTCCTATGCGCAGAGGAAGAAGTGTGGATGGGTTTCGCATATGGTGGGGGGAAGCAGAGCTAAGATCCGGCTATGCTCGCTGGAGGTGAAAGAAGAGATTTGGAAATGAAACGGGTTCTGATGGGGGGTTTTTAGTGCTGGGGATCACGCTCCAGCTGTGGGTGGAAGGTGGGAGCGGAGCTCTGGTCCGTTGGTCAACTGGAAATGGTAGATGGCCGCGAAATAGAACGGGTAAATGGAAATTAGTGGGTTGCGGGGGTTGCCGGAAGCAGCATCGCCGGTTGCAGGGCGAGTGGCACTCAACGTAAATTTAATAAACAAAATGGGTATAATGTAAAAGAACGTAACGGAATCTGGTTAAGTTTAACGGGTAAACGAACGGGGGTTAACCTCAGGGTCTGTAGGGTAAGAGTTAGCAAGATTACGGGGTCGTGGGAGGAATTATGATGTTTCAAAGGTCGTAGAGGTAATTTACAAAGATTTCAGGGTCTGCTGGGTAAATATCCCTTAATTTAAAGGTTGCTTAATTTTTACACGTAATTTTCACTGGCACTTAACTTCTCCCGTTGAACAACTAGAGGCATCGATTCACAAAAAAACATGGTATCTGATGTGGAAACAAAAAGTGTGCTACTTATTTGGACAAGCTTCATGGTCGAACTCAATGATGCAATTTATGTTTGTGTTCAAATAATTCTTTGTCATATGTGTTTATGTCTTTGGTATTTTTAATAGTTGTGTGCCTTTTATTGGTAAATTAATGCTTATTTTAATAATTTTCTATTTTTGAATCTCACCTTTTCTTTTTTATTTATGTTTTATATTTTCATACTCTTTTTTTTTTTATTTTAATTGATTTTTGAATTCCGTTTGAATTTTAATGGAATTTTTTAAGAGATAATTTTATAGGAATTTTCTATTTGGTCTAAAAAGCATTTTAAATTTTAAAATATTTTTTTTTGCAAAAGGACTTTATATAGAACATTTTTTTTGGTTTTATAAAAATAATATAAGTCAAAAATAATTTGAATAATATGATTAGAGAGGAGAAAAATAGGAGACAATTACAAATAGGTAATGAAGTAAAAGGGTAATTTATTTGGTTTATAGAAGGAATACGGAGTAGAGAGGTGGTGTTTTATGCTAGGCTTTTTTTATTTTGTTTTAGATTTTTGGAGAATTTTTCTAAGTTTTGGAGTGTTTTTAGTTTTTGAAGTAAAGAAATTTTGCAAAGATTTTTCAAAGGGCTTATACTTTTATGTAAAAGAAATAATCCAAGATCTATTTGTATATTTCAAGCTATATTTTATTTTTAATGATTTTCTAAGACAAGTATATAGATTTAGTGTTTTTAATTTCTTAAATTAACAAAAAGTTATAAACATAGAAAAACCCAAATTTCTACCGATAGCGGATACTTAGTGAAATATAATACATTCTTTTCATTTTTGTGAGATTTTGGTTTTAATATTTTTTATGAATATTCTAGAAATAAACTATAGAAGATGTGTATATTAATACAAACCTATCATAATTTTGAGTGCAAAATGATGAGAGACATGCAAGATATAAACTTCTAAAATTCCAATAATAATACGCAAAAAAATCGAGCTTTAATTCAAAAGAGACTTAAAAGGATTAAATTCAAATATAGAAAAATAAATCACTTTAAAGTAGCCAGTTAACATCGACTACTTAGTTGTACTACAAAAGGAAGAATGGTTTCTTGTAAAATTCCCATCCCTCATGATGATTGAGGTGGGACGACTTCGCCTGATCATTCATTAGGCCTCCGTTTAATGCATGGAGGGGCTTACAAGAATTTTCTAAGCTCCTCTCGAGGTTTACACAATCAAATGAGGGATGTGGAGGACCTTGAATGTTTAAAGACTAAGGTATACATAGGACTTCCGATTACCTCTATTGTAATTATTTAAAATTCTGCTTTATTTTTATAATTTTATATTCTACAATATTTGCAATTTTTATTTAGTTCTCCTTAATTACACTCAATCCTCCCGAGATCTTTCTGCAATTTTATTAAAGTTCTGTTATTCTCTATAATTTACCCATTAAGTTATTTTTTATTGAAAAATTCCATTTCTGTCCAGATAGTTTTTGATAACTGTAATCAAGCCCTTAGCTTTCTGTTTATTTGCATTCATGCCCTAGATTTCTTAGAAAATCACATAAATGCCCTAGCATTTTCAAAAATCACCAAAAATAGAATAAAAATTCATAAAATCCCAGAAAATTCTCATGTGATCCTTATAATGTCCATAACATAGTAAAAAAATTTCAATACATTTTAATTCCAAAGAACAAAAATAAAAGTATGATTCGGTTTGAGTCAATAAAGTTGAGAATACCTTTGTAAATAGAATAAAAATTCGTGTAAAAATACTCGAGTTCCAGTGGATTGATCATCTACTTGCCCTATACATATTATAATATTTGTTGGATTGTAGTTGAATAAGCTTTTATTTGAATATCTCGATTTTCGTGTATACACAACGTCACTCATAAAATACACTACTTAACACATTGAAAAATCACATCTTCATTTTGGCACCAATGTCTAGGACTTGGTTACTTTATATAATTTATTTTGGTATTTTGATATTTTTATTTTATTTTGTAAACTAATGTTATTTATTTTTTAGGTAGAAAAATATAAAAAAACAGGACTACTCTCTCTCTCTCTTTAAATATCTCTTATTCAAAGATATCAAGTATATTTTTTTGAAATCACAATCGACAAGCACTATAAGTCATTCCAAACACTTAGGCATTTTAGATACTCACATTTGTGTATTTTTTTTAAAAAATTGAAAATCATAAAGTCAGGTCCTCTTGTTGCATTCATCTCTGCGGTCTCTCTCCCTTTGCTTACTATTTAAACAAGATCACAATTGAGTTGCTCACCAAATCAGATAAGTTCTGAAAATTAATCGTGTTGCTCGAATGAAAGTAGTTTGAAGTGCTTGAAGTATTCAATATTATTCACAATTTCATATGTCAGTGCCAGTAATCCTACGTAGGTTTCTCGACTCCTGAATTCAAAATGTTTAACCACATCTTAGTTAACGAAACCTTAGAAAAGTTGGTGATTGATGAATCAGTGATCCATCGCCTTTATTCTTGCATTTTGGCTAAAATCCTTGGTAAAATACATGTAAATCTTCACTAATTCCAACTAGTTATCATTCTAACCATAAATATTATTATTATATATTTAACATTTGTTTTACTCAAAATAAAAGAATAAAGAGAAAAGAGAAAATAAAAAGAAAAAAAGGATGGACATAATTATGTACATATTGATCCTAACCCCAAGACTAGGTCAATATTGACTTTATCGACAAAATCAAAAAAATAGGGGGAGATAAGGATCATAACATATAAAAATATCAAGAACACCAAGACCAAAAATATAGTTTACTTAATTTTCATATTATAAATATTTCACATATTTTATTTACCATGTATATCATCTTAAACCCAAACACTTCTTTTATAAAAAGTTGTTCAAAAAATATATTATTTTATAAAATATCAGAAAAATAATTCAACATAAATAATAATTAACCACAATAAACCGTAAAAGCTGCAAAGACGACTTCTTAGGTTCATAACTATTAATAGAAAACTCCAAACGGATCAAACTCACTTTTAAACTTCTTTTTAGACTAAATAATATTTATTAAAAATGTTAAAATAATAATCGAATAAAACCGATGAGTTATGGCATTTGGACCCTGTTGTATATATATACTTTACGTAGAAACTTCTTCGAATTTTCATTAAATAACCGGAAATTCGATTAAATTAATTTTTTTCAAAAAATCTTTTAAAAATGTATATAAAAATTTAAAAATATAATTAAGTCAAAATACCAATAAAACCTGAAGCTATGAAGCCGCAACCGAAATTTTCCGGACCTCGTAACTTGACCATACGGACTCCGAATTGGGCAAACTCAGTCTTAAAATTTGTATTATTTAATTATCTACAAAATGATACTGTTCTGCTAAAATCAGAGTTATTACAAAAAAATGGATTTCGGGACCATATTGGTATATTGTACAATGTATTGTAATATATTATTATTTATACATGTTATTTATTATATGTATATTCTTTATTAATATTTAATTATTAAATTAAATTAAATCAAATAAAAATTTATTTATTTATAATAATTAGTATTAATTTATTTAATTATATGTTTAATAACTTAATCATTTACTTTATTACTTATTGCGAAGTTAATTATATATTTAGTTAATTCTTAATTAATTTATTTAATATAATTTTTATTTTAACTTATTATTACATATTTTATTTATTCAATTAATTAATTTATATTTTTTATTATTTTATTTATATTTTATTCGAAAGAAGGTTGAGGTAAGTTACCAACGTAAAAGAAATCAATTCGGATTCATGCTAGGTCGCTTAACTATTTAAGCCATCCATTTGCTAAGGAGAACAATGGGAATTTGTAGAGCTAAAAGGAAGAACCTCCATATGATCTTATTCGGAGAAGGATTATGATTCTGTCCCACGAGAGATACTATGGAGAGTTTTGGAGAAGAGACAAGTGCATGTCCTATATATAAACCTCATAAAGAACATGTATGATAGGGCTTTATCTTGTGTAAGGACCCCGTCTGGGAAGATTAGCTATTTTGACATCAACATTGGTTTACATCAAGGTTCATGTTTGAGTCTATTTCTTTTTACTTTGATTATGGACGAGTTGACAAGTCACATTCAGGATGAGTTACCTTGGTGTATATTATTTGTTGATGATATTGTATTGATTGACAAGACTAGAGATGGAGTAAATGAGAAGCTTGATGTCTGGAGATATGAGTTGAAGACTAAAGGATTTCGTATAAGTAGGGCTAAGACGGAATATATGAAGTGCACCTTTGATGGAAGCAATGGTAAAGGAATCGAGGTGAAGATTAGTGACGATAACATTCAGAAGAGATATTCTTTTAGATATCTGGGATCTATTGTGCAACATGATGGGGAAATTGATGGAGATGTTACTAATAGAGTAATTGCAAGCTGGCTTAAGTGGAGAGTAGCCTTTACAGTCCTCTATGATAAGAAAATTCCTTTAAAATTAAAGGAAAGTTTTACAAATCAGCCATGAGACCAGCTATGCTCTATGGATCTGAATGTCATCCTGTGAACCATGGACATGTGCAGAGAATGTTGTAGCAGAAATGAAAATGCTAAGGTGGATGCGTGGACACACACACACACATAAAGATCGGATTCGAAATGATGCAATCAGAAAGAAAGTTGGTGTAGCTCCGATCGAGATAAGATGCGAGAAAACTGCTTAAGATGGTTTAGTCATCTGCAAAGAAGATTAGCTAATGCACCAATTAGGAGATGCGAGTATTGGGATGCTGAGTCGGCTAAGAGAGGGTGAGGACGACCCAAGAAGTTTTGGAAATAGACTATATGAAGGGAACTTAGTTTTGTGGATATAAGACCGAGATTGATCCGCGATATATCTAAATGGAGGCAAAGAATCCATGTAGCTGACCCTACTTAATTGTGGGAAAAGGATTTATTTTTGTTGTATTCTCTCCACCTATTTCTTTTCTTCCCCATATGCTTCGCCTTCCTCCCTTCCACGCCACCGCCTATCCCTCTTCCCCTCGTTCATCCCAATAGCTCCAACAGTCGGCCGTTGACCGGTCGTTTGCCTGACCTCCAGCAGTCACCTCGCCCACCGACAGTGACCACATCAGCCTGCGTGGGCCGCACGAAACCCTCTGATGACAAGGCTTTTGCTACTTGGGTTAAGGAATAAATAAGGTCGTTGTGACCCAAATCACAAGGCGAGATCAATCCAGAAAATTAGACCACCAAACAAGGAAATCAAGCAATCAAAATGTGGCAAGTGGTCTTGCTATTTATTTTTACCTTGTATAGCTACCGGGGTCGAACACAAGGAGCACACGATGCAAAAGCTACGAAGTAGTCGGGAATCCTCGAAAAGAAAAGAAATGGTGGTTTTAATTTTTCAATTTTTTTATGATTTTTGATATAAGAAAAAGGCTAAAAGGAAAGCAAAAATCAACACTCACACAATTATTTAATAGCCCAAGTACACTCAAAAATTCAGAATAATTTTTTTTTATTTTTTTAAAACATTCACTATTTTTGTGAATTTTCTTATATTTTTTCTGATTTTTAATTAATTTTATAAAAATCAAATAAAGTCAGGGATAAAAACCAATGTACTCTAGAATCTAAAGGCAGATTAAAATTACTTAAAATGCCTATAAAATTCGAGTAGCAATTTTATGTGACACTATAAGCAAAGATCTAACTACAAAAGAAGAAAACACATTTTTTTGAATTTTATGGGATTTTACTGAATTTTCTAAGGTTTTTAGTCTTTTTGAATTTTATGGGTTTTATAAATGAGAATGCAACGAAAATTGGATAGAAACTTAAACACAACAAAACACATACAATTGTTTTCTTAGAATTTTTCAAGACATTATAATATTTTTAGTTGATTTTATAAGACAATAGTGATAATTTTTAGGGGTTTTGAATATTTAAAAACAACAAATACAATCACACCAGAACAAAAAATTCATCAAAATTCATATACCATGGCAGGAGCCATTGTTGGACATGTGAGCCCACGGTGAGCCATTATGCAATAAATGTTATTGCACATATCATTCCCTAATCTGAAATGAAGAATAAATAATTTGCATAACAGGTCCCTTAGTACAATTAGGGTTATGTACCATGGCTATCTTAATGATCATACAGCTGTTGATTCAATTATTGAATCATAGAGGCTGGTGCTTGGATGAATATCTAAAGGGTTAGATTGAGGACTCATCAAGCACCGTCAAATGACTGTTAAGATGTGATCTCCAGCCTGAGTAGGAGATGGCAATCCTTTCTCACATAGGTTGATATCTGACCGACCTCTTGATGCAGGTCCTCTGCATAGGAATAAAGATTCGGAGGTGTCAGATTAGTTAGGTCAATGGGTTGACTTAACGAGATCGAGATAACCTAAGTCCTATGTTGAATGTCGTCACTGCATAGGCACGCATCCTCTGACGGAGACATATGTATTGCTATATGTCTGAGTATGTACATTTGACAGACCAATAGGTTGAGGACCTAACCAAGGTCTATACACCGGCGCGTTGGTGTGCATATAAGGGCATATGAGTAATACGATCTCTCAAAGGGATTATACAGGTTCACTACTGAATCGGAAGACATGAGCTCACTCATGAGATATTGGGAAGAATCAAATTCCGTGCATGGTCGTCTTGCTTTGGAAGCTTGACTGAATTTGTAGGTTTGATATATACTTTTGGAAAGTATATGATCAAGACCTAGGTATGATATATGCTTTTGGAAAGTATATGATCGATACCAAGTCCCAATAATCAAATGAGAAACTTAGTGATAAAACCCTGAAGAAGACAGTGTAAAATTGATCTTGATCTTCGAGTTGACAATGGGTCTTCCAGTATGCAGGATGTACAGGTATTGGGAATACCTGAGGGTGATGTGATCATAAACGATTGTATATCCATGACGCTTCCATTCCGAGGGAGTGATGAAACAGGTCTGGATTTTAGTGACTCCTTTCAGTAGAGAAGCAATCTGATCTTAGTCCAAGTATTGGACATTGGTCTGAATGAGATTCAGATGCAATGAGAAGATTATATTTGCGGTCTTGATTTAATCAAGCATCTTTGGGAGGTTCGTAAGATCTGGATTTGAGATAAGATCTCAATATCCAAGTCACTATACGTGGAACAATATAATCGCCATGTCCTTATCTCCAAGTATCTGCGGAGAAAGCATATTATTCTTGAAAGGGTTCAAGAATAATTCATTTGATGAAATGCATATCCAAGCAAGACGGACTTGATGATTAAATGAGATTTAATTATCAAGCATAATATGAATATGATTCATATTGTGAGAATTATTATCGAAGATAATTAAATGGGATTTAATTATCATGGATTAGAAAATGTGGATAATACTATCCATGATATATGTGTATTATTGAAGAGAGAAAATTTATGTAAATAGTATTTGTTAATTAATAAAGTGGATTGGATTCACATTTATTAATTAATTGGAAATGCCATTTACAAATTAGTTTGGGTTGTGAATATGATTCACATATCTTCGATGGCATGATTGAAATATTCACAAATTAATTTGGAATTAATTTGGTGGATATTATTGCAATAATAGTTATTGCAATTTATTAAGAAATAATAAGATAAAATAAAAGGAGACAAAAATAACCCCCTATAATTTACGGTGGTTTGTTGCCTCCCTTTTTTGTTACCACATTATCTCTTAATTAGTTGATTTATGATAAATTAAATTATGTTGATAATGTTGCAACATATTTTAATTTAAATTAATGTTATTGGTTTTAACCAACAACAATCATAGCCATTGATCTTACATGGACCAAGCCTGGCCGTTGGATCCATGTGTCCCATGGATTGAGATCCATTGGATCCTAAACTAATACAAAAGGAGGGCTAGGGTAGCCTTCCAAGACACAACATCATTAAGAGTTGTACAAGGTTACAACTCTCTCTCTCTCTCTCATATTCTCGCCCTCTCTCTTTCTCTCCTCCAAAAGATGGCCGTTGTGTTGAGAAAGGAGAGACTCTCGACTTTCGCCTTCGACGACTCGTAGATCTCCATCTTCTTTGGAGTTGCTTACTCTAAAAGGAAGACGACGGATTTCGTCTGACGAAATCGGGAGAGCCATGCTTGGATATTCATCAAGGATTGTGGGAAGGACGCGACTCATCATCGTGCCCGCAAGTGCGTTCTTCGTGGATCGGACTTGAGACCGGAGGATCTCTACTTTGGGATCTCACGATCGCAACCACGCTTCAAGAGGTATTCCTTATACTTTGTGGTTAGATGAAACGATCCGAGAAGTGTTCTCATGATCATGTGGTTTCATCTTTAGTTTTAAAAATTTTAATTTCCGCTGCATCTAGCGACTAGTGCGACTAGACGCCTCGATCGCATACGATGCGATCAACACACTTCTGTGATGCGCTTAAGGATACTCAATATCCTTCAAATGGTATCAGAGACAGGCTGAATAAGGTTTTGGATATGATCCATAGACCTTAGACGATTTGGTTCTTGAAAGGGTTGCGAAATTTTTTCTGCATTTCAATTTTCGCACCTCTGTCTAATTGAATTTTTCAGTACTGTTTAAAATATTTAAACACGAAATTTTCAATTAGTTTTGTTCCCCGTTAAACAAGGAAACCATAGGACTTGAGTTTACTAAATTTGGACTTCATTTGCTCAAGATATGGCTTTTTGAATATGACTATATTGACTGTTGCGGGAACAGCCGATTTAAAGGTGATTAATGAGATAATTAAGGTTTTAATCTTCCTCGAAATGCATGAATTATCACTTGGGTTCTTTAATAAATCAAATAGGCAATCTTTGGAAACTGAGTTTGCAATTTTTGGATTTAAATTGATCAAGATAAGTTAATTTTAGTGATTGGGAGTCACTGCTGGAAATTAACATTTTTGATCTTGAACCTTGTGATAAGTCATTCAATTATCATGATGAAAATTAATTGTTAATTTTCTGGAATAATTAGTGATAAATATTTGTGAAATATTTAAAGAGATAATTATTTCATTGAATGATATTTGCCTAAATCACAATGTTGAGATATTAGATCTTGATCATTAGTTCATCAGCAAACATTGCTTTCATGAAAAACCATAGTTTATCCTACAATAGTTGTAGGACAACTTTTGCATGAAAAATCCTCTTTCTTGAATAGGATTGGGGATTTGTTTAGCAAATCTCCTTATATTATAATCAAAATTGTTTTGATGTATATTATATGGTATAATTTCGGTAGAAAAACCGATGGGCATCTCAAAGTACATGATGATCTATCTGGTATTATCCTTTCCCGAGGTGGATGTGGTGCCTAGTCAGAGAGCATTGAGGTCGCGGGTTGCAACGTATGTGGTTCGTCCCACTCTCGTCGGTACTGACCATGACAGCGGGTAGGGATTGTATAATGCCGGAGAAAGTCAATGTGTATTTTTCTAATTATTAAAATTCGAATAATACGTACTTTGAGATAATACCTACTATTCAAGTAAAAGACATGTTTGTTGATTGATGATTGGATTAATGATTAATTTAATATGATTAAATTAATTATATCCAATAAACACTCTATTATGAATAGATGTGTATTTCCCTTGGAAGAATTAATTATGTGAATATGATTCACGATAATTAATTATAAAATTTGAATATGAGGTGGAGGATCACATAAGTGACATCCATGGTCTCCCATCAAGGCAAAGGATTCCGTCGCCAGTTGTTGTATATAGGAGACGCCTGTCCGAAGTGACAGATCCTATATATGATTTAATTGGATCGGGTTCTTTGCTTCTCGAAAGAGTAAGGCCGTATACGTAGTGACCCCAATATCGGGTCCTCATATTATTGGGGCGATATTGGATTGCGTATAGCGAGTATTAAGCCTGTTGACGGTTGGTTCAATTAATGACGGGTCAACATTGCCTTAGGGGTGGTGAGCCCAGGTGTTAAAGACCGAATTGGGAGATGCAAGTTGGACTTGCAAGGCGGAATGTGTTCCCGCTTCTTTTTATCCGAGTTGTAGGTTCTCATATTATTGGTATGCAACGAAGATAGGAAAGGAGATCCCAGATCTTGCTAGTGATATAATGGTAAGAATATCTCTTACATTGAAAGTGATTAAGGGAATGAACTTTCAGTGTTGACAAGGCAAGACAACTTTGATATAAAATTCCTAAATCAAAGTAAGATATGTATATATTATATATATATACCCTTATGCAAATTTCTTATTTCAGATAATTTTTCATTAAACCCACTCAATGTTATACTCAATAATAACTAGTAAAATATCATGGATTGGACTCATGATCCAGATATTGTACTTGCTATTGAACACTAATGTATGTGGTTGCCAATGTGCAATATTCCTCAACATAATGAGGAATGACAATTATGTAAGACAATAAGACATCACCTTAGGGTTTGTATGTCTCTATAGTCTTGATCTTTCAATCGAGTGTACCTTGGAAGTGACATGTCGATGATGATCATAATTGTCAAATAATCCTTATAAAATATGAGAAGATGTTCTGGCATACATGTGTGCTCTAAACATTTAATCATGAATGACATGGTTCTCTGCATTATGCAGAATGGTGGCTCGAAAGAGATGATGTATTCAAAGTGTTTGAATACCTACCTGAACCTAAATCTCCAAGAGTTGAGATGTATGTAGATATGGTGAGTGTCATCATTCTACTATATATACTCAAGTCATTCATGGAGCTTCATAATATTCATATTGTATGAATTTAATGAAGCATGTATAAATGTTGAAGTCCTCTTGTATTGAAATCTTTTGAATTCAACATAAGAGATTCTTTGTCTTGAACAATGGTTGTTTATATATGAAGAGAGCACAGTGGAAGCATGGGTCGGACCCGAGTAAGAAGGAAAGTTAAAGAGTTGACCTACTTCTGTGACTTCCATGTGACATCCAAATAGTTGGATGAATGCCAATACTGCAATAAGTTGATGTGTTGATAGTATGACTATCAAATCTGTCTAAAATCCTTAGTGAAGGACTCATATAAAACATCAGAATAATCTACATATAATCATTGACTCTGACTTTCTTATTTCATAAGATAAAGTCTGACAATTGTATCACAATCTTCTAATGACATTTGCAATTGGTTGCATATATATATATATTAGAAGATTAGAAATTTGATCTTAAGTTTAGTAGTCATCTACATGGATATTGCTGTAATTGTTGCAGCAATCTCTATTGGATAGATGGACTTCATATTCTCAGTGGGAGAGCCCTTAGTCTTGGAGAATGCCTCTATGACCTAGATAGTAGAGTACACTCATTGTTTGTTTCTAAATGTTGGAGATAAACATGAATTCTGAGATAGAACTATCATAAAGAGTTATTATGGAAATATTTCAGATAGTAATCTAACATCTAGTGGACTCCACAAAATTAGAAATTAATGAGTAGTTCATTAAGATTTCTAATACTGAAAATTAAACCTTGAAAGATCAATAGGAGGATGAAGATCATTTGACGATGATCTGGCATCAAGTCTTGGACATATGTCTATTGATATGATCAATAGACTAGTAAGAGATGAAACTTTAGAATGTCTAAAATTTCAAATCTTACATACTTGTGAATATTGTATTCAAAGTAAAATGTCCAATACACCCTTCTCTTAAGAAAGGTGTAAGATGTCAAGGTATTCGGGATCTCATACATATTGATGTATGTAGATCATCTATATCATAGTAAACATTATGGATATGTGATATCTATTGATGATTATGTATGATATGAGATTTCTTCTCTTCACCCGAGAAACCTTTGAAATGTTCAAAGATTTCACAATTTTGGTTTAGAACCAAAGTTTGAAGGAAGATTAAATGAATTTGATCTAACCAAGGTAGCAAGTACCTATTAGATGAATTCAAAGAATACCTTATGAAGATATGAATATCATTCTATCTCAATCCTCCTAACATACCTAAACTCAATGGAGTTGTTGGGTGATACAATTGGATCATGTGTGACATGATTTGATCAATGATGATTTTTAGCATAATTATCCCTTAGTTTCCAGGTATATATGTGTAGTAGAGACTACAATATATATCCTTAATAAGGTTCCATGCATGTAAGCTGGAATCTAGCACTTGAGAGTGTTGCTTCATTAGGAAAATAAAGGATGGTATTGGATACCTACTTTATGACCTTGAGATTCTTAAAAGATCTCATCTATGAGAATGTGATTCTTGGAGGATGACTCTCTTGAGAATCAAGATGAAAATGAAGTGTATGAACTCATTTAATCTTGAGATGATAATGAGGCTCCTGAAATCGGAAACTTAAAGGATACTTAAAGATGAAGCACTAATACCTCTTCAAATGAATTTGAGGATGTATTCCATGTGTCAGTTAAGTCTGACAATGATCGGACTTCATGTGATGAAGCTCCTGAAGATCATGACATGGAAAGATGGATATTAGCAATAACGTCTAAAGTAGACTTCATATACAAGTGTTGTATATGGACCGTCGAGGATCCACCTATAAGGGTTTGACCCATTAAGGTGTAAATGGATCTTCAAGAGAAGAGGGAACCTGATGAGAAGGTAGAGACCTTCAAAGCTCGGTCCGTAGCCATGAGATACAATCCGGAAGAGAAGACATTGCTTGCAATGAGACTTGCTTTTCGGTAACCATGTTTAAAATCATCAGAATATTGCTAACCTTAGCTACACAACTTGACTATTGCATCTTCAAGATGTAAGTCAAGACTGCATTCCTCTTAGAATACCTCTCTGAGGATATTCACATGAAGTAGCCCCAGGGCTTCATGATCGAGGAAAGCAAGGTGTGCAAGCTAAAGAAACTCCATATATGGACTCAAATAAGCTTCTTGTAGTTGGAACATCAGATTTGATGAAATTATAAATGTTATGATTTCAGATAGAATCTTGATGTACCATGTAAAGCTTAGTGGGAGTGCCATTGTGTTCATCGTGCTAAATGTAGATAATATCCTAATCATTTGGAATGATATAAGGATGATAATAAGTGTTTTATATTCTGGTTATTCCATACCTTGAGATATGATCTCAAAGATGCCTCTTGGATCTTAGTTCTGAAGTTGTTCAGAAGCAAAGAAAAGAGAGTATTGGGACTGTCACATTTGTAGTACACCTTGGACATATTCCATTCTTGGAAATTCCAAGAAAGGCTTCCCTCCCTTGAGATTAGGTACTTACCTATCTAAAGGGATAGCACCTCAAAGAGTTGAGGAAGTGAATGCTAGAACTGCTTGCACTTGTGCATCAGTTACGGGAAGCTAAGTGTATGCTAGATGTGTACAAAAGCCAGATATCTACCATGCAGTGGGAGTAGTAAAGTGTTACTGATCCTACTATGGAGAAAGAACACTTGATTGCAGTAATAACGATATCTTCAAAGATGACAAGGCTTTAGAGATGGTGATCTCTAAGTCTTATCTTCATGAGCTTAAGACTTTATAGATAGATATCTAAAAGGGTCTTACGTGTGGATACCTTGAGAGATAGTGATCTCCTGGAATAAGGGTATTCTGATACGGATTATGGAAATACTTGTTATGATATTTATTGAGCAATAGTGTCAAGGACACTATAACTGCTTTAACTAGATTGAGTACTGGTTGCATTAGATGCAATATTCGCATTGGATGCAAGCACTGTTACCTAGGGATATGCAAGCGCTGTAAAAGGACTTGTCATAGTCTTTTGGGAACAGAGTGACTGATCAGCTTACCTAGCTATTTTTTTCTAAAATAGCCTATGATTGTCACATGAGTGTGGGTTTAAATGATTAGCCCATTAATGGCTCTTTGGGCTAGTGGGAGATTGTTGGACGTGTGAGCCCACGGCGAGCCATTATGCAATAAATGTTATTGCACATATCATTCCCTGATCTGAAATGAAGAATAAATAATTTGCATAATAGGTCCCTTAGTACAATTAGGGTTATGTACCATGGCTATCTTAATGATCATACAGCTGTTGATTCAATTATTGAATCATAAAGGCTGGTGCTTGGATGAATATCTAAATGGTTAGATTGAGGACTCATCAAGCACCGTCAAATGACTGTTAAGATGTGATCTCCAGCCTGAGTAGGAGATGGCAATCCTTTCTCACATAGGTTGATATCTGACCGATCTCTTGATGCAGGTCCTCTGCATAGGAATAAAGATTCGGAGGTGTCAGATTAGTTAGGTCAATGGGTTGACTTAACGAGATCAAGATAACCTAAGTCCTATGTTGAATGCTGTCACAGCATAGGCACGTGATGAGCCGAAAATTCTAATGATCCGGATCAGGTAAAAATATCACTCGGGTCGTTGCGACCCGGATCGATAGAGATCTCGGCTCAATCAAGAAAATTAAGTGCAGACCACCAAAATAAAGATAAAAACCAAAGAAATACGATAGCGGTCCTCGCTATTGAATTAGCCTGGTATAGCGATCAGGGTCGGACTCAGGGAGCACGTAATGGCCTTGCGGCCTACGAAGTAGTCAAAAGTGAGGAAATATAAACAAATAAATTTTTTGGTGGTTTTTTAATATTTTTATATTTTTTGGATTTTTAAACAATAAAGAAAATAAGGAAACAAGGGGACAAGCAACTACACACAATTATTTATCTACTTAAAAGGCATCCAAAATTTCAAACAAAAATATTTTTATGTTTTTTTTATATTTTTTACTATTTTTGGTTAATTTTTGGTAATTTTCTAATTTTTATTTGAATTTTATAAAAATCAAACAAGGCAAGAAAAGAAGGGTACTGTCCAGTCAGACATGGAGGGCCAATTTAAAATGCAAATGGCATTATCAAGGTCTGAAGGTAATTTTCCTATAAAGAAGAAAATACAAAGAAAATTTAGGCACCATAATTATAAATTTTTGTTTTTCTTTTAATTATTAGAATTTTTATGGGTTTTTAGGGGTTTTGTAATTTTTATAGGTTTTATAAAGCAAAAAATGACCAAAATTGGTCAGAAAATCAAACAAGGCAACACAAGCAATCTGTAAATTTTTTTGTAATTTTTGAAGACGATTTAATATTTTTTTATGATTTTTAAATCTGGACAGTAAGAAAATTGCGTATTTTTGAATTTTTAAAAATAATAAAAAGCATAAAAAATGTCTCCAAAAATTAGAGAAAATTTTACACCATGGCAGGAGACTTGTTTCCAATTTTCATCAAATTTGGAGTCAATTTGCTATTTTATTAAAATCAAACACAAGGACATAGTACATAGGGACCTAAATGCAATTAAAACAAGTTCCAAGGGGTCCAGCGCAAAATTCCCAAGAGCTCACGTGCAAAGCGCGTGACCTGGGGCACTTAGGGACCTATTTGCAAGAAAATTAAAGTTCCTGGACTATTTAGTAACACATACTAAAAGTCTAGGGCTTCAATGTAAATAACCCACTATATCAAGCACATGCGCAATTAAAAACATTCACAGGGGTATTTCTGCAAATACTAGAAATATAAATTCATTCATTAACACCCTGAAACATCCAGACCATACATGCAAATAACCCACAAAATTCACGTGACGATGCACGTGGTCCACATAGATAGGGGCATAAATGCAAATAAAATAAGTACGAGGTCCAAAGTGCAAAATGTCCAAAATAATATGAACGAGATAAAATATTTACAGGACTAATTACTAAAAGCCATAAACAGAAGGGCCTAATGGAAATTTACCCCTTACTAAATGCCAATGTCGGATGAGCGCCACGTGTTGGATCGAACAGTCGAGAAGGCAACGCTCAACGAAGGAAACCCTCGGCATGATCGAGCGGCTGGGAAGCTCCCTCGTGGAAGATCGGATGTCTGTGATGCGACGTGGGTATGCGAAGGGTCCAGGCTCGGATCGGACAGATGAGGGTTAGCCACGTGGATGATCTGACGTCTCCTATGCGACGTGGCTAAACCTCGTTGAACTGACGGTCATGATCACTCCTCCAAGGATCTGACGGTGCTGGCCGCTCCTCAAATGGAGTTTGAGATCTGAACTGGAGCTGGAGGTCGATCGGACGGTAGAGGAGGGTGCTCTACAAACTGGATGCCAGCGAACTTCCCCGGGCTCGTGTGTGCGCTGGAGACCTCCCCAGAGGCTGCTGAAGATCGGAGATGCTACGCCGTGGCCTCCCGCGTCGAATGGTTCCCTCCGATGGTGGCGAAGAGCTCTGGAGAGCTCCGGCGGCACGGGCGGAGGAGGAGCTGCTATGCCTGAATGTCGAAGCCCTCAGATGGGCTCCTCTGGACCTGCAAAGATATGCTGAGAAGAGGGATCGGGCAGGGTTCCACGAAGCGCGGATCCCCACGCGGAAGATCGAGCGAGGATCTCGGACGCACAAGGAAGAAGGAGAGCTCGGGGTTTGCGGGTATGGGCGTCGGATCGAGCGTAGAGAAATTCGAGAAGTCGGTCGCGGGCTCGGATCCGGGGCTCAGTGGTCCTGGGGGGGAGTTGACCGGGGGTCAGCGTCCCCCGTGGACCAATCAGGATCAACCATGTAATAAATATTTAGAAATTCAAAATAAAATAATAAATGGCTGAATTACTAAAAACTCAAAACATAAAAAATGTTTGTTTTAATTTTTCCTTTTTTTGTGATTTTTAATTAATTTTTTGAAATAAAAATAAGGTATTTACACTATAGTACTATACACAGGTATCTATACAATATAGGTTTTTAATTTTTATTTTTGATTTTTGATTTTTTTATTTTTGTACATTTTATTCCCATTTTATATTTTATTTATTTATAGCATAAAATTAGGAATAAAAAGGTATTTTTATTTTATTTTTATTATTTATAAACAAGGGTTAAATAAATAGATGTATACATTTATATACATGGTATATGTACAATGTTCTTTTGATTTTTAATTTTGTTCTTTTTATTTGATTTTTGTTTTTATGGTTTTTATTTTATTTATTTACAACATAGAAGATATAATATATACAAATTTTTAGGGATTTTAATTTATTTATTTACAAGGCTAAATAAATAGGGATAGGTGTGCTATGTACAAGGTGAATATATACAAGGAAGGCTATTTTTATTTTCTTTTTAATGTTTCTATTATTATTTTGATTTTGTATTTACAAATATTTACAAATATATACAAGCCCATTTTATTCTATTTTTAGAGGAAAAATTTTTTATTATATTTATAGGTATATTTACACACATGAGCTCCTTATCTCTCTCAACTTTGGCTTTTATGCGGTCAGGCCCATGCTGAGCCCTCCCTTGGGATTAGGTTGATCAATATTTATTCTAAATATTTCACTCTTTTTCTTTTAATTCTTTATTCTTTTATTTTTTGCACAAAACATGCTAATTATTAGTTTTTACACAATGCATGCCTTTTGCTAATTATTTGTATTTACACATATCTACATGCATTTGCGAAGGCTTTTGTAGCTAAAATATAAGAATAAAGAGTGATGAATGGATATTCATCACCCCCCCCCCCCATACTTAACTTTGCTAGTCCCTTAGCAAACACTTATTTGAAAAAGAAGTGAAAATGAGAAAGAAAAAGAAAAAGAGGAGAATGTACATGGATCAAGGTTGATTATTAAACTTGCCTTCATTAAATTGAATTATGGAGCTCGATCATATCTTTGGATTATTAATGTGTCGGAACCTTATTTGGACTTAAGCTTAAAACTTAACAGCCTCTAAGTTCCACCAATCTATGGACAAGATTCCTCAATAAAGCAGATCAGAACAAGTCTACATACACAAACTCTAATGACCATGAATCTTTCCATGCAGTGTAAGTGATATGTAGCTCCTCACCTCAGAAGTAACAAAGAAACAACCTCCCCCAACCTGGTAACTCTAATGCCTCGGTCTAGCAACTCTTTCCTCAAGAAGCGGGGTATTCCCTTCTAAGTTCAAGTGCAACCGCCTCAAGAAGAGGGGGAAGGAGATGAAGAATGGACCATGACCAGTATAGCCACGAATCCCTGGGTGCCCAACCAGTGTAGCTAAGTCTCCCGCTGCAAGCTTCATGAGATGTAACATGGATACCATAAGCTTTTGCTTTATTTGACTATATACACTCCGGTGGGGTTATTAAATTTTCAATCCGACCCACCACTTTTTTTTGGTTCTTTTCTTTTTGCACATTTTTTTTCATGTGCAACTGTACAACATATCTACATGGTGCAGCATATATACAAGGAGTTTTTCCTCTTGAGCCAGTAGACTATCCTCTTTTGAAGCTTTATTACAACCCGCGGCTTCTGTCTTTAGACTTCATAACCACTAGACCAAGTTGAGACGTACTTCCTTCACTATAAGAAGAAGAGAGGTTCCGCCTAGAAATACTACCCTCATATGCTACCCCAAGCCAAAGGAAACTGCCTCCTCACCACCTCATCCGTGGAGAGCTATGTGTAAGGTGCTGGTGCAAGTCAAGCCATTGTCTCTAAGAGTCATGCGTGTGTTGTTAAGTGCTCTACTTAGGCTCATCAAGATGACATATGCTCATAGCCTAGTGGACTCAAAGAATTAAGTCCCAATGGACCTGAAAAGCCTTAACCCTAAGCCCTATAAGGTTCCTCTTAGAATTAGGTGGATTAAGATCTTAATCAAGCTCCATTTCCCAATTTAATTCCAGGCTAGTTTAAATGTCAACTATAATCCAGGAAAAACTATACAAATATTTACAAAGATGTTAATTCACAAATATGCACTTTACAAATATTTACAATCGTGCAAATTTTTTGAAAAAATGTTTGAAAACATGGATGTATGCATTAATGCGAGTTTTGCAAAATATTTACAAACATTTACACAAGGTTTTTGCAAACTTTTTGTTTTCAAAACATTTTGGAAAAAGTTTGTACTATATACATAATTTTGATATACACATATTTACAAATCCTTTACACAAATCGTTTTACAATCATTTGTACAAAAATAATTTGTATAGATACATAGGTATGTGCAAAATAAATTTTATATACAAGGGAGAAAAATTTTAGATTTTTGTGAGTTTTTAGCCATTTTTTTATTTATTCACACACTCACACAAAGTACGAGTTATGGCTAAGGTATATATGAAATATATACACACCCCCCTATACATAGCTCGAACGATGTCCTCAGAGTGATCAAGAGCGATGAAGAAGACATAACTCGTGCTTAGTATAGGGAAGTGAAAAGGAAGGCTATATACAAAGATGAATGAATGAATAGAAAATCAAGAAGATCTCGGCTTTCCCCCCTATACTTAGGATCAAATAATCCTAAGTATAGCAGGCTGTACACAAAGGGAAAATCGAGTGGCGAATGTACAGGGTCTACCCCCCCCCCCCATACTTAGGGTAAAATATCCCTAAGTATAGGCAGCAAGACAGGGATAGCAAGACACGAAGAAAACAGATATATACAAGAAGGAGGGGCATCACTCCCCCTATACTTAAGGTGAAGAACCTTAAGTATAGGCAACAACAGAAGTGATGGAATAGAACGAACGAGCAACCCGGTGTTTCCACCGCCCTATACTTAGGATGAGGAATATCCTAAGTATAGCAAAGATAATCTTAAACGAGACATGGGGTGAAAACAAGAACGGAAGAAAGAAAGATCAAACTATAACACGTATATACAAAAGAGTACAATGTTGAGGTGCCTCTCAACAAGCGCTAGGTTTTACGCCCCTAGCTGGGCACAAAGGCTAGGATAACGTAGTGTCAAGGTTCAGGACGACATCGGTAAGGCGAATGCCGTACTGTCGTCGCAGTCTCGGTATGAGAACAGCGACGAACTCGAAAGTGTAAAGAATGACACCCAAGTATGCAATCAAGCGGGTGTCTGCTACCGGCCAAGGATCTAGGAAGATGTGAATGGGATCCGGTAACACAAAAGAAATCATCAGCTCAGGATCAGACTGGAGTGGAAGTGTGGAGCCGAAGAAATCAAACGTTGAGAAGGATGGATCAGTCATAGTATCCTCCACGTCAATCAATGTCTCAAAAAGGTATGTATAGTCAAGATCAGGAGACTCTGTCAGAAGACTGATACTCGATGAATGAAATAGAAGCAGATCAAATAGATCATCGAATATCTCCAGGATGGGCTCGTCCTCACGAGGGTCATCGAGGTGAGAAGTCTCAGCATCAGAAGGATATAAAGACTCGGTTTCGTGCTTCGCCAGATCGGAAACACACTCAGAAGGTGAAACCGAGTACTCATCGAGTGTGGCATCCTCCCGCAGACAACCCTCGGGGAGAGATGCAAGATCATAAGTAAATAAGAGAGGATCAGGATCTAGATAGGCATCTGCGCTGCTGTCAAGTATCCACTCTGTGCACCAGGCTGCATCATCATCTGAAATGTCACTCTCGGCAATCTGGAAGCAGGAGAAGGTACTGGTCAGCACCGCGGAGGCTGGCAAAGTGTTTGCGGCTGAACCTCGCTCTGCGGTCGTGCTGGTTGCCAACTGGTCCTCAGCAAGTGTATATTTGTCAACAAAGAAGAGGACAACAGACTCGAATATGGGACTCTCTATGTCTGTACTCTCAACGTGGTGTCCCTCATCGAGCTGTAGCTGCTGGGCTGAGTCCTGATAGCTGTCTGCATCCAAGAAGTATCTCTGCAGAAAAGAAGCTGACTCCTCCGGGACTGGGAACTGAAGTGGATGCGTCAATGGCTGCAAAAGCGGGGGTTCCTCCATTTCCTGGAGTATCAGAGGATCTGATATCCAAGACTCGTCAACTGAGAACTCTGGGGCTAACTCGAATTCCTACTGGAAAACCAACGGGAACTCAAGTAGACTCTGGGTCCGAATCTCTGCTATCACAGTCATCTCCTCTGCCTGTGGTGCTGCATGATCCAAGTCCTCTGGCTGGTGTGTAAAAACTAAATCCTCATGTAATGAGACACACCGCACTGGTACTGCGACGTCCGCATGTGTTGTCCCGACTAGGGCATCTCGTGAAGAAGATCTCTGTGAAAGTAAGCTCGAGACGGTATCCAGTAAGTGAAGGTCGGAACTGCGGTGTGAACCGCCACATGTGGTAATCACCAGTGCTATTTGCTCTGCGGTCATCCCCCCATGGAGATCTCTATCAAGTCTGTCAGTGGAAGCCCGTGATCGGGAAATCTCCTCAAGAGTTCAAGAAACCTCGGCCATGCCTCATGCAGTGGCTCCTGGGGTTCTACTGAAAACTCGGTGATCAAAGACCGCATAAACTCTTGTCTACGTGGGGGGAAGTATCTCTGTAAGAACTCTCGGCGTAGCTCTCCCCATGTATCGAATGTCCTCCCCAATCGTCTGTGCCATCTCATGGCTCTCTCGTGAAGTGTGAATGTGAAGGTCCTCCTCATCAGCTCCTCTGCTGTGATACCTGAATATCTCTGTGCTCGACAAAATTCCTCGAATGCGGACAGGTGAAGATAAGGCTCCTCGTGCGGCTCTCCTGAAAATGTCGGCAGTCGTTGAATGTAATCCAAATCCAAGACGAATGGACGTAATGTAGAAGCTGACTGAGCTCCCTGTGCTATCTGTTCCTCCATCAATCTGGGATAGGATCTATCTGATGATCTCCACTGCTCTCTCTGATCACGAATGGAGTGCACGGTCAACTCAGCAATGGCCTCGTCTGGGTCTCGCATCTGCTCTATCTGGTATCCTCGGACTTCAAGCACAGCATGCCCAGAGTAATGAATGGGATGGGAGGGAGGGAGCAGGAGGTTGGTCGGAGATCCGACCTCCCTAGAAGGTGGACTGGACTGATGGTCAGATGGTGAAGAAAAAGCCGCAAGAGTCAGCTTGAAGTGAGAGGGATCCATCATCTAGGGGTGAAGGAGAAGAAGAAGACTGAAGGGAGGGTGGGTGGCAGACAGAAGAAGAAGAGAAGGAAATGGGGGAAAGAAAAGGGATCTGGAATCACACAAGATGAGAAAACATAACCCCCGATTCACCTACGCACGCGAGCTGAAGACCGAAAGGGATCGGTCAATTATCTTGTCAATTTTATTTTAGGTGATCATTCAGTCTATCAGAGCGATTACGTGAGCTGAATAGGAATCTTAATTTTTCTCAACCGACTTTCCCGTACAGAAAGCTGGTAATCAGTCAAGAAAAAATGGATATGGTTCTATCCTAGGGTGCGGGTCACTCTCTCGCTGGGGTTACTCTCCCCAAGACAAATTTTTCAATTTGGTGACTTTTAGGTCAAGTGTGATTAGCAGTCCCGATTTTATTGTTTTTTAGGTATTTTTCAATAAAAACAAATGCCTAACGAATTTTTCGGTTCTCCTGGTTATTAAGTCCAAAACACGGGGGAGAAGTCGAAAAAGCTGATGCGCGATAAAATCAATGATGCATGCAGAGTAAGAGATGCGTACCTGACTCCAGCAGTCTACATGCAAGATAATCCGCGCAGAATTGAAAGACAGAAATAAAACTACCTAAATGGTGCAGGCGGAAAAAATCGAGTTCCTAAACAGCAGTGCTACTCGAAAGAACGGCTAGCCGACCACCAGCCTCCAATCCAGAGAGTCCGGTCTAGACCCACCCCTCCTCTTCTCGACAGGTCGAGTTCAGGAGTAGCGCTTAATGGGGTACGCTCGCGGCGCGTAGGCTCGGAGGTGATGTAACGGCTATTTTATTCTCTTTTTATTTTTGGTCCAATTACCGATCTATAGGTGCAGGCAGATATATTAGGGTATTTGGATCCTAATTATTACATCACAGTCAAGAAGAAAATCCTACAGCTAGGGGCTCGAAAATCCACGTGAAACCGGAAAAGGAAGGAAAGAAATAAAATCGCGAAAAGCCGCGTAAAAACCGAACTAGCTAAGGGGTCCCCGAGCACACCGGTGCTCGGCGAAACAGACCTCGAAAGTCTGTCTCTGTCTGAGTGTCCCTGTATTATTACAATAGTTCAAATAATGCTGAAAAGTAAATCTAATCTAACCCTAATCTACGGCTAATCCCCGCGGCTATTCCGCGGCTCCCGCATTCCTGCACGATTCTCACGTCCTCCTGCAGCTCTGTCGAGAAGAGAGCCTTGGTCCTCGGGCCCTCGCAAGAAAGAAACAGAGAATGGTCAGACCAGATTATTATATAAACAAGTCAGATATATATGTACAAAAATCTATACAAAAAGCAGCGGAAAAGAAAGCCGCGAAAAATCAACTATGACTACTAAGTCGTGCTCCCCGACAACGGTGCCATTCTGATGAGCCGACAATTCTAATGATCCGGATCAGGTAAAAATATCACTCGGGTCGTTGCGACCCGGATCGATAGAGACCTCGGCTCAATCAAGAAAATTAAGTGCAGACCACCAAAATAAAGATAAAAACCAAAGAAATACGATAGCGGTCCTGGCTATTGGATTAGCATGGTATAGCGACCAGGGTCGGACTCGAGCACGTAATGGCCTTGCGGCCTACGAAGTAGTCAAAAGTGAGGAAAATATAAACAAATGAATTTTTTGGTGGATTTTTAATATTTTTATATTTTTTTGGATTTTTAAACAATAAAGAAAATAAGGAAAACAAGGGGACAAGCAACTACACACAATTATTTATCTACTTAAAAAGCATCCAAAAATTCAAACAAAAATGTTTTTATGTTTTTTATATTTTTTACTATTTTTGGTTAATTGTTGGTAATTTTCTGATTTTTATTGAATTTTATAAAAATCAAACAAGGCAAGAAAAGAAGGGTACTGTCCAGTCAGACTTCGAGGGCCAATTTAAAATGCAAAATGGCCTATCAAGGTCTGAAGATAATTTTCCTGTAAAGAAGAAAATACAAGGAAAATTTAGGCACCAGAATTATTAATTTTTGATTTTTCTTTTAATTATTAGAATTTTTATGGGGTTTTAGGGGTTTTATAATTTTTATAGGTTTTATAAAGCCAAAAATGACCAAAATTTGTTAGAAAATCAAACAAGGCAACGCAAGCAATCTTTAATTTTTTGGTAATTTTCAAAATGATTTAATAGTTTTTTGTGATTTTTAAAGCTGGACAGTAAGAATATTGTGCGTTTTTGAATTTTTAAAAATAATAAAAAGTGTCAAAAATGTCTCCAAAAATTAGAGAAAATTTTAAACCATGGCAGGAGCCATGTTTCCAATTTTCATCAAATTTGGAGTCGATTTTCTATTTTATTAAAATCAAACACAAGGGCACAATACACATGGACCTAAATGCAATTAAAACAAGTTCCAGGGGGTCCAGTGCAAAATTCCCGAGAGCCACGTGCAAAGCGCGTGACCTAGGGAACTCAGGGACCTATTTGCAAGAAAATTAAAGTTCCTGGACTATTTAGTAACACGTACTAAAAGTCCAGGGGCTTCAATGTAAATAACCCACTATATCAAGCACATACGCAATTAAAAACATTCACAGGGTTATTTCTGTAAATACTAGAAATATAAATTCATTCATTAACACCCTGAAACATCCAGACCATACATGCAAATAACCCACAAAATTCACGTGACGATGCACGTGGTCCACGTAGACAGGGTTATAAATGCAAATAAAATAAGTACAAGGTCCAAAGTGCAAAGAGTCCAAAATAAAATGAACGGGATAAAATATTTACAGGACTAATTACTAAAAGCGATAAACAGGAGGGCCTAATGGAAATTTACCCCTTACTAAATGCAAATGGTCGGATGAGCGCCACGTGTTGGATCGAACGGTCGAGAAGGCGCAACGCTCAACGGAGGAAACCCTCAGCATGATCGAGCGGCTGGGAAGCTCCCACGTGGAAGATCGGATGTCTGTGATGCGAGTGGGTATGCGAAGGGTCCTGGCTCGGATCGGACGGATGAGGTTTAGCCACGTGGATGATCTGACGTCTCCTGTGCGACGTGGCTAAACCTCGTTGAACTGACGGTCACGATCACTCCTCCAAGGATCTGACGGTGCTGGCCGCTCCTCAAATGGACGTCTGAGATCGGAACTGGAGCTGGAGGTCGATCGGACAGTAGAGGAGGGTGCTCGACGAACTGGATGCCGGCAAACTTCGCCGGGCTCGTGTGTGCGCTGGAGACCTCCCCAGAGGCTGCTGAAGATCGGAGATGCTACGTCGTGTCCTCCCGCGTCGAATGGTTCCTTCCGATGGTGGCGAAGAGCTCTGGAGAGCTCCGGTGGCACGAGCGGAGGAGGAGCTGCTATGCCTGAATGTCGAAGCCCTCAGATGGGTTCCTCTGGACCTGCAAAGATGTGCAACAAGCTCCTGGGTCGAGGGCAAACTGCCTCGACCCGGTTAGGGGTGGTGAAGGTGGTCGGCGCGTCGGGATGGAGGGGCTCCGGCGAAGCGACGACGGAGGAGCCCCAATCCCAGTTCCTTTGCGAACTGTGTTGAATGATTGGGCGGAGAAGGTGCGTGGGGGAAAGGCGATCGTGATGGATGACTCCGATGATCGGGACGAAGGCAGAGATGGTCGGAATCAGCGATAAACGGCGATGGGTCGATTTGGGCGAAATGCAAAATTAAAGAAATAAGGAAAGAACTGGGACTATCTACTGGTCGAGGTCGACTGGGGACGAGCTGGGGTAGCTCTGGGTTCTTGCCTCAAGGGTCGTCGATGCCCGAGGCTCGAGCGTGACCTCCAGGCGGCGCACGGCGGCGCAAAGCTGCCGGATCTATGGTCTACACGCTCCCTCCTCGCTGCGACACCACTGGAAGCGAGTTGTCACTCTCGCGTAGGCGATGGAGGTCCTTGGGTGGAGAATAGATGAGCCAAAGATGAGTGAAATTGGAGGCGGAGCTCGGCTTATATGCGAATGCAGGTCCGAGAAGAGGGGATCGGGCAGGGTTCCCCGAAGCGCGGATCCCCACGCGGAAGATCGGGTGAGGATCTCGGATGCACAAGGAAGAAGGAGAGCCGGGGGTTTGCGGGTATGGTCGTCGGATCGAGCGTAGAGAAATTCGAGAAGTCGGGTCGCGGGCTCGGATCCGGGGCTCAGTGGTCCTGGGGGGGGGGGAGTTGACCGGGGGTCAACGTCCCCCATGGACCAATCAGGATCAGCCATGTAATAAATATTTATAAATTCAAAATAAAATAATAAATGGCCGAATTACTAAAATCTCAAAACATAAAAAATGTTTGTTTTAATTTTTTCTATTTTTTGTGATTTTTAATTAATTTTTGAAATAAAAATAAGGTATTTATACTATAGTAATATACATAAGTATATATACAATATAGGTTTTTAATTTTTGATTTTTAATTTTTTTATTTTTGTACATTTTTATTCTCATTTTATATTTTATTTATTTATAGCATAAAATTAGGAATAGAAAGGTATTTTTATTTTATTTTTATTATTTATAAACAAGGGTTAAATAAATAGATGTATACATTTATATACATGGTATATGTAATGTTCTTTTTTATTTTAAATTTTGTTCTTTTTATTTGATTTTTATTTTTATGGTTTTTATTTTATTTATTTACAACATAGAAGATAGAATATATACAAATTTTTAGGGATTTTAATTTATTTATTTACAAGGCTAAATAAATAGGGATAGGTGTGTTATGTACAAGGTGAATATATACAAGGAAGGCTATTTTTATTTTATTTTTAATTTTTCTATTTTTATTTTGATTTTGTATTTATAAATATTTACAAATATATACAAGCCCATTTTATTCTATTTTTAGAGGAAATTATTTTTATTATATTTATAGGTATGTTTACACACATGAGCACCTTATCTCTCTCTACTTTGGCTTTTATGCGGTCAGCCCCATGCTGAGCCCTCCCTTGGGATTAGGTTGCTCAATATTTATTCTAAATATTTCCCTCTTTTTCTTTTAATTCTTTATTCTTTTATTTTTGCACAAAAACATGCTAATTATTAGTTTTTACACAATGCATGCCTTTTGTTAATTATTTGTATTTACACATATCTACATTCATTTGCAAAGGTTTTTGTAGCTAAAATATAAGAATAAAGAGTGATGAATGGATATTCATCAGCACGCATCCTTTGACCGGAGACAGATGTATTGCTATATGTCTCAGTATGTACATTTGACAGACCAAAAGGTTGAGGACCTAACCAAGGTCTATACAACGGCGTGTTGGTGTGCATATAAGGGCATATGAGTAATACGATCTCTCAAAGGGATCATACAGGTTCACTACTGAACCGGAAGACATGATCTCACTCATGAGATATTGGGAAGAATCAAATTCCGTGCATGGTCGTCTTGCTTTGGAAGCTTGACTGAATTTGTAGGTTTGATATATACTTTTGGAAAGTATATGATCGATACCAAGTCCCAATGATCAAATGAGAAACTTAGTGATAAAATCCTGAAGAAGACAGTGTAAAATTGTTCTTGATCTTCGAGTTGACAATGGGTCTTCCAGTATGCAGGATGTACAGGTATTGGGAATACCTGAGGGTGATGTGATCATAAACGATTGTATATCCATGACACTTCCATTCCGAGGGAGTGATGAAACAGGTCTGGATTTTAGTGACTCCTTTCGGTAGAGAAGCAATCTGATCTTAGTCCAAGTATTGGACATTGGTCTGAATGAGATTCAGATGCAATGAGAAGATTAGATTTGCGGTCTTGATTTAATCAAGCATCTTTGGAGGTTCGTAAGATCTGGATTTGAGATAAGATCTCAATATCCAAGTCACTATACGTGGAACAAGACAATCGCCCTATCCTTATCTCTAAGTATCTGCGGAGAAAGCACATTATTCTTGAAAGGGTTCAAGAATAATTCATTTGATGAAATGCATATCCAAGCAAGAAGGACTTGATGATTAAATGAGATTTAATTATCAAGCGTAATATGAATATGATTCATATTGTGAGAATTATTATCCATGATAAATAAATGGGATTTAATTATCATGGATTAGAAAATGTGGATAATACTATCCATGATATATGTGTATTATTGAAGAGAGAAAATTTATGTAAATAGCATTTGTTAATTAATAATGTGGATTGGATTCACATTTATTAATTAATTGGAAAAGCCATTTACAAATTAGTTTGGGTTGTGAATATGATTCACATATCTTCGATGGCATGATTGAAATATTCATAAATTAATTTGGAATTAATTTGGTGGATATTATTGCAATAATAGTTATTGCAATTTATTAAGAAATAATAAGATAAAATAAAAGGAGACAAAAATAACCCCCTATAATTTAGGGTGGTTTGTTGCCTCCCTTTTTTGTTATCACATTATCTCTTAATTAGTTGATTTATGTTAAATTAAATTATGTTGATAATGTTGCAACATATTTTAATTTAAATTAATGTTGTTGGTTTTAACCAACAACAATCATAGCCATTGATCTTACATGGACCAAGCCTGGCCGTTGGATCCATGTGTCCCATGGATTGAGATCCATTGGATCCTAAACTAATATAAAAGGAGGGCTAGGGTATCCATCCAAGACACAACATCATTAAGAGTTGTACAAGGTTACAACTCTCTCTCTCTCATATTCTCTCCCTCTCTCTTTCTCTCCTCCAAAAGATGGCCGTCCATCTTGTGTTGAGAAAGGAGAGACTCTCGGCTTTCGCCTTCGACGACTCGTGGATCTCCATCTTCTTTGGAGTTGCTTACTCTAAAAGGAAGACGACGGATTTCATCTGACGAAATCGGGGGAGCCATGCTTGGATATTCATCAAGGATTGTGGGAAGGACGCGACTCATCATCGTGCCCGCAAGTGCGTTCTTCGTGGATCGGACTTGAGACAGGAGGATCTCTACTTTGGGATCTCACGATTGCAACCATGCTTCAAGCGGTATTCCTTATACTTTGTGGTTAGATGAAACGATCCGAGAAGTGTTCTTGTGATCATGTGGTTTCATCTTTAGTTTTAAAAATTTTAATTTCCGCTGCATCTAGCGACTATTGCGACTAGACGCCTCGATCGCATACGATGCGATCAACACGCTTCCGTGATGCGCTTAATGATACTCAATATCCTTCAGCCATGTGTCAAAATTTCGTGAATTTTGGAGCTAAAATGCTATTAATTAAATCAAAAATAAAGAACACATCATATAGGGACCTAAATGCAAAGAAAACATTTCTCTGGACCAAATAATGCATGCACAAAATCTATAGGGTCTAATCTGTAAAATTTCAACTAATATCCACACATATCTCAAATCACAACACACAGGGGTGTATTTGCAAATACTGAAAATAAAACTTCAGTTCATAACATCAGATAAGTCCAAGGAAAATGATGCAAATAACCCTGAATCCCACGTGACGACGCACGTGAGTCCACACAAACAAGACTAAAATGCAAATATGGAAAACTACAGGAGCAAGAGTGCAAAATGTCCTAACTGTATACTTTATTTTACAGAGTAAACGACAAACTAACATAAAAGCAAGGTAGATTGAGCAAATTACCCATGCAGCACGTGAGATGTGCGTGGTTGGACAGGTGGCGTCCGCAGGCTGGGTGCGAACGTGCGGCTCTAGAGCGGTCAGGTGTCAGATCCAACGGTCGTCAGATGTTGGGGAATGTGGGAGGTACATGGGCCATTAGATCTGACATCTAATGGCCTGTCAGCTGCTGGAGATGGACGACTGAGATGGCATCTGGGCGAGGGGGCCAATCCGATGGCTGAGGGAAGCTCTGGAAGAACTACGCTTGGGCGAGGTTCACCAGAGCTACGGCTGAGGGCTCGATGGCGATGAAGGTCGAAGCCCCTGGAGCGATGGCGGCGGAGAGGCGTAGATTGACGGTGAAGATGGCGTATCGGAGTCGCGTCGATGAGGAATGGTGGCATTTTCGGTGTAGGTGGGTGATGAATACCCATTCATCACTCTTTATTCTTAAATTTTAGCTACAAAAACCTTTGCAAATGCATGTATATGTCTGTAAATACAAATAATTAGCAAAAGCATGCATTGTATAAAAAGTAATAATTAGCATATTTTTTTACAAAAATAAAAGAATAAAGATTAAAAAGAAAAAGAGGAAATATTTAGAATAAATATTGAGCAACCTAATCCCAAGGGAGGGCTCAACGTGGGCCTGACCGCATAAAAGCCAAAGTAGAGAGAGATAGGGGCTCATGTGTGTAAATATACCTGTAAATATAATAAGAATATTTTCCTCTAAAAAATAGAATAAAATGGGTTTGTATATATTTGTAAATATTTATAAATACAAAATCAAAACAAAAATTGAAAAATTCAAAAGAAAAATATTCCTTGTACATATCCACCTTGTGCATACACCCACACCTATGTTTATTTCACCCTATAAATAAATAAATTAAAATTCCAAAAATTTTGTATATACTCTATCTTTTATGGTGTAAATAAATAAAATAAAAACAACAAAAACAAAAACAAAATAAAAAGAACAAAATTAAAAACCAAAAATAACATTGTACATATACCATGTATATAGATGTATATATCTATTTATTTCACCTTTGTACATAAATAATAAAAATAAAATAAAAATATCTTTTTATTCCTAATTTTATATTATAAATAAATAAAATATAAAATGGGGATAAAAATGTATAAAAATAAAAATTAAAAATCAAAAATAAAAAAAACTATATTGTGTATATACCTATATATAGCTCTATTATGTAAATACCTTATTTTTATTTTGAAAAATTAATTACAAATCACAAAAAAATAGAAAAAGATAAAACAAATATTTTTATATTTTAAGTTTTCCTTAATTCGGCCATCTGCTATTTTTAAATGAATTTTTAAATCTTTTCCACGTGGCCTGTCCTCATTGGTCCACGGGGACGTTGACCCCCCGGTCAACTCCGCCCAGGACCACCGAGCCCCGGATCCGAGCCCGCGACCCGACTTCTCGGATTTTTCCCGACTCGATCCGATCACCTCGCACCTAAACCCAGGGTCCTATTTGTTCTTGCCAGATCCGACACCCTCGCCGGGATGCCCGCCTCTGGGTCCGCGCTCTGAGCTGCCCTACCCGATCGACTTTAGCCGGACCCCTGGCTGTATAAATGCCGAGCTCCGCCTCCATTTTCCCCATCTTTGGCTCCCCACCTTACCATCCCAGGACCTCCACTGCCATCCTCGAGGTGACAGCTCGCCGCTGGTTGCGTTGCAGAGAGGAGAGGGTGCTCGGACCACTGATCCGGCGTCTTTGTGCCGCCGTGCTCTACCTGAAGGTTGAGCTCGAGCCTCGGGCCTCGACGACCCGCGAGGCGACGACTCAGAGCTTCCAGAGCTCACGCCCAGTCGATTCATCCTCCCAGGTAGCCTTAGTTGTCTTTCCTTTTCTTTGATTTTGATTTTGCCCCAAATCGCCCAGTCGTCGTTCACCTTCGATTCCGGCCACCTCCGCCTTCGATTCGATCATCGGACCATTCCACCACGTTCACCTTCTCCCCGCGCACGTTCTCCACCCATCCATTCAACCCAGCTCGCACAGGAGCTGGGGTTTCGAGTTCCTCCACCGTCGCATCGCCGGAGCTCGACCGCCCCGCCGCACCGATCATCTCCACCACCGCTAACGGGGTCGAGGCATTTTGCCCTCGACTCGCGAGTTTGTTGCACACCTTTGCAGGACCCAGGAAGCCCATCTGAGGGTTTCGACATCCAGGTGCACGAGCTCGCCCTCCGCCAGGCTCGCCTGAGCTCCCCAGAGCTCCGTCGAGCCATCGAAGGATACCAGTAGACGCGGAAGGCCTCCACGCTCCTTCTCCGATCATCCGTGGCCTTCGAGGAGGAGTCCAGCGCCTGCACGAGCCCGGCGAAGTTCGCCGGAACCCAGTTCGTCCTCCATCCTCCCCTGCCGTCCGATGCACCTCCAGCTCCAGTTCTGATCTCCACCGTCCATTTGAGGAGCAGCCAGCACCGTCGATCTGTGGAGGAGTGATCGTGACCGTTCGATCGTCGAGGTTTAGCCCCAGCGCATCTGAGTTGATGGATCTCCACGTGGCGCGCATCTGACGGTCGACGTAATAAAGGGTAAATATCATCTTAGGCCCTTAGCTTCTGAGTAGTTCAGCTGTAGTCTTGTAAATATTTTAGATATTTTATTTATGTTGGGTAAATTGCATAGTGGACACTGTCTTATATGGTATTTACATGTATGTCGCTGCCTATAGTGGATCACGTGCGTTGACACGTGTTTTGTTGGGATATTTGCATGTTTAGCTTTGTATTTCTAGGGTGTTAATGAATGAATGAAACTTTTTAGTTAATTGCATATATACCCCTGTGCGTGTTGAATTTGTGCATGTGCGTTATAATTTGGGTATTTTACACCAAGGTCCCTGGACTTTTAATACTTGTTATTAATTAGTCCAGAAACCTTAGATTCTTTGCAATTAGGTCCCTGAGTGCCCAAGTCACGCGCCTCGTGCGTGTTTTCTTGGAAATTTTGCACCGGACCCCAGGGAACTTCTATTATTTGCGTACAGGTCCCTGTGCATCGTACCCTAGTTTTGATTTTTAATAAAATATCAAACCAACTCAAAATGTGATATACATGGCTCCTGCCATAGTGTAAAATTTTCTCCTATTTTTGGAGACATTATTTATTTTATTTACTATTTTTAAAAAATCAAAAACACGCATTTTCTTTACTGTCTAAGTTTGAAAATCACAAAAAATATTAAAACACCTCTAAAATTCACAAAAAAATTAGACAATAGTTTTTTTACCTTGTTTGATTTTCTGACCAATTTTGGTCATTTTTGGATACACAAAACCCTTAAAAATTACAAAACACCAAAAACCCTATAAAAATTCTAATAATTAATTTAAAACTCCAAAAACCATAATTCCAGTGCTTAAATTTTCCTTACACATTCTAGTTTGTAGGAAAATTACCTTCAGATCTTGATAAGGCCTTTATCTGATTTATATTGGCTCTCCAAGTCTGACTGGACAGCAGCACTGTTTTCTTGACTTGTTTGACTTTTAGAAAATTCATTAAAAATCATAAAAATACCAAAAATTAACCAAAAACAGTAAAAATTATAAAAAACATAAAAATATTTTTATTTTAATTTTTGGGTGATTTTTGAGTGCCTTAATAATTGCTCGAAGTTGGTTGTTTTATTGCATTCTTTGTTTTCTTTATTAATTAAAAAATCCACCAAAATTAGTGCCTTTTATTTTATTCCTTTTTTAGACTACTTCGTAGGCCGCGAAGCCATCACGTGCTCCCTGAGTCTGACCTTGGTCGCTATACCAGGCTAATCTAATAGCCAGGACCGCTATCATTCTTATTTGGTTTTTCTTCGATTTTGGTGGTCTGAATCTCATTTTCTTGATCGATCGAGGGACTCTTGAGCGACTGAGGTCGGAATGACCTTAGTTCTATTTCTTTACCTTAGTTGCTCGGGTTTTTCGCGTCGTCAGAATGGCACCGTTGCCGGGGAGTACGGCTTAGTAGTCAGTTTTCGATTTTTTCCGCGGCTTTCTTTTTCGCGGTTTTCTGTATAGATTTTTGTAGATATATTTTTTATGACATTGTTTAAATAATAATTTGGTCTGATCACTCTTGTTTACTTTCTTGCAAGGGCCCGAGGATCGAGGAGGTGACTTTCGAGGAGCCGGCGCAACCGCGGGATTCGGAGGCGGCTCCTTTCTGCACGGAGCCGCAGGAAAGAGCGAGAGAGTAGCTGAGTGAGAGAGGAGTAGTTTAGGTTTATTTTACCACATTTGATTATTGTAATAATACAGGGACAACAGGACTTGGACTGAGACCTTTCTCGGAGTCTGTTTCACCGAGCACCGGTGTGCTCGGGGGACCCTTAGGTTTTTTGCGGCTTTTTCACGGTTTTTGTTTTTCGCTGCCTTTTACGGTTTTACGCGGTTTTTCTCGAGCCCCTAGCTTTAGGACTTTCTGGTTGACTGTGCCGTACTCAGTAGGATCCACACACTTAATAGATTGCTTGTGCCTATAGATCGTTAATTGGACCTACTAATAAAAGATTAATAAAAATAGTTGATTCACTACCTTCGAGCCTACGCGCCGCGAGCCTGCCCCGTTAAGCGGTACTCCTGAACTCGACCTGTCGAGAAGAGGAGGGGTGGGTCTAGACCGGACTCTCTGGATCGAAGGTCGGTGACCAGCTAGACGGTTCTATCGAGTAGAAATTGCCTGCTTAGGACTCAGTTTTTCCCGCTGCACCATATAGGTAGTTTACTTTTCTGTCTTTACATTATACGCGGATCATATTGCATGTAGAGTGCTGGAGCCAGGTACGCCTTTCTTACTTTGCATGCATCATTGATTTCATCGCGCATCGGCTTTTTCGTCTTCTCCCTCTGTTTTGGACTTAATAACCAGGAGAATCGAAAAATTCGTTAGGAGTCTTAGCTTGTATTAAAAATATCTAAAAAAGAAAAACAATAAAATTGGGACTGCTAAGACTATTGACCCTAAAAGACACTTGACTTAAAAATTTGTCTTGGGGAGAGCAACCCCCTCATTGATTGGTTTGAGTGTGCGAGAGAGTGATCTGAACACTAGGCAGAGCCCTCCGGTACTATTCTCGACTGATTACCGACTCTTCTGTGTGGGACAGTCGGTTGGGAAAGTATCGGGTATCCCAACAGGTCACGTAATCGCTCTGATATCTTGATTGTTCACCAAAATAAAATTTGACAAGATAATTTGACCGAGCCTTTACGGTCATCAGCTCGCGTTGCGTTGGTGAACTTGGGGTTTGCTTGTGATCATAATTTTTCCAGATCTCATCCGCACTACTCGCCAGATCACGATGATGGGCAGGAGTCTCTTAGGCAGCCTCTGGCTACACCGCTTTTTAGCACTCCAGCCCACTCATCTAGGTCGGTTCGTGGGAGCTCAGACCTGCTCTCCGAACCCGAGTATGACTCCGCCCTGTTCCCTCTCGACCACCCTTCTTCTTCTGAGACCGAGATACCAGTGTCAGAGGAGAGACAGACAGATGATTTATCGGCACCTGAGTTCAGTTGTTTTGATTTTTCAGAGACTATGGCCGGCGCTAGTGATCATCGCTCCAGAGGTCCACAGGAGGAGCATTTCGTTCTGGACCAGGGTTCGATCAACTCCACCCTGATCGCCTCCCTTGAGTCAGTGCAGCAGCAGTTGAGGGATCAGGGGGCATTCATGATAGAGATGAGGCGAGAGCTTGAGCAGTTGAGAGCCGACCGCGAGAACCGCGGAGGAGGACCCGACGATGCGGCAGCTGCCACAGCAGCCGCAGCAGCAGCATGAGGAGGACCACCGAGACCGATGCGGGAGAACCACAATCCCGGATCGACTTTGAGCACCGTTGGGTGGTGCTACCAGCTATCGTGGGGAACTTCAAGTTCCCCCCGAACACTTTGCAGCTCCTTCCCCAGTTTCACCGGTTGGCCACTGAGGAGCCCCATCTCCACCTGCAGGAGTTTGAGATGATCTGCAGTACTGTCCAAGATTGTCAGGTAGACCAGGATACCATCAGGATGATTGCCTTCCCCTTCTCTTTGGCAGACAGAGCAGCCACCTGGCTGAAACATCTGGGGAAGTTCGTCTACACTTGGGAGCAGCTCCGTGCCGAGTACTTGCACAAGTACTATCCACTCGGGCGGACCAATGCCGCGAGAGCCCTGATCAGCAACTTCTCCATGCTCCCCAACGAGCAGTTCCATGAGGCATGGGAGAGGTTCAGAGAGCTGACTGATAGATGCCTGCACCTCGACATTTCCAAGCCGAACCTCGTGCAGAGCTTTTTCAGCGGGCTGACACCAGAGCTTCAGGGCCTGGTAAATGCTTCTTGTGGCGGGTCTTACTTTGCCAAGGATCACGACCAGGTCTAGGCCATCTACGAGGAGATGGCTGAGAACTACATGGTAATGTCCCAGACCCGGTTGTACACTCAGGGCAGACCGCAGAAGCCACAGACCGTGCAGTACCAGAGGATAGCACGGGTCGACGTCGGTCCTTCCAGTTCGTCCGCATCAGCAGCAGCACAGGCCGAGTCATCAGCCGCGGACATGGGGATTACCAGTGAGAAGCTCGATCGGATGGAGTTGATTGAGAAGAAGCAGTGCCAGGGCATCACTCAGATGGAGCAGATGGCACAGACTCTGAGCGACATGAAGACCCAGCTCATGTGTCTCCAGGAGGCACAGACGGCTTCCCAGCCCCGTCTTCAGTCGCGAGGCGACTCCGGCAGCAGCAACAGCTCGTTCCAGCGCTCCAGCTCACACCAGCAGCCTAGACAGGTTCACCTTGTACAGGCGGAGCCGTACCAGCAGTCGTAGCCCACCTACCAGTCACCACCATCTCCAGACACCCAGATGGTGGTATACCAGCCGGATCAGCCTTCTGGCAGTACTTCCGCCAGACCCCTACGATTCAAAGTCGTTGATGGATGTCAACGGGATTTGGTATGACGGCCCTCAGCCCGGTATCCGATGAAACCATCCCGGATTCCGGTGGGGGACCGGAGGTGCCCAGCCCCAGGAGCAGCCATCAGGTCAGGGTGGCCAGTACAGTCAGAAGAGAGATCACCAGCCGCAGCCGCCCCCAGTGTACCCACCACAGCAGCAGCAGCAGTCATCCTATGGTCCTCGTCCCTATCAGCAGGGACAGTCTTGGAGGCATGAGCAGACTCACCACCAGCAGCAGCAACATCACCCATACCCCTCTCAGCCACAGCAGCAGATCCAGCAGCCTCACTACCTGAGAGGCTACCCGTCGAGTTCCCATGAGAACCCTGTCTTAGATGATATAGCCCGCATTCTCACAGATCAACAGGCTACTTTTCGACGGGAGATGGATGAGTTCCGCCAGGAGATGCGGGACATCGTGAGAGGGAAGGCCGCCATCCCTGCCCAGATCGAGCCGAATCCGAACAACCTGAAGAGGAAATCTGAGCAGGTAGTTTGTACTGAGTATGCCACTCCTAGTGATGCATTTGGTGATATGTCTGCATATCTTTTTGATACTGACTTTGTCACACTTAGGAGCGGTAGGATGCCAGCAGGCAGCGCCTCGTCTGAGTTACATCACGAGGACACTTCCAGAGTGCTTGATGAGGAGGAGGAGAGCGGTACTGAGGCCGCTATAGATGATGACGGTGGTACTGATGCCACCAAGGACGCTGATCCCCCAGGCGCTGCTGTGGCCGCCATTTCACCAGTTCGAGGAGGTGGTACTGAGGCCACCCACGATGCCGAGCCAGAGCGCGGTACTGAGGCCGCGAGTCTTCCAGTTGATCCAACCGATGGTGGTGCTGAGGCCACCCATGTTCATATTGAGAGACATGTAGTTTTTCCTACTTCTGATGTATCTCGGAACTCTGTTGTGAATAAAGGAAAAGGTTTATGTTCTTCTGGTCCCATTGTGGTTCTTGATGCATGTGTGGATCCGGCCGTCGAGCCGTCTAGACCTTTTCCTAGTCCTTCATCTGAGAAGGACCCAGTGATCCCCTTCCCTAGAGCTCTTCAGATGGGGAAGGGGAAGAAAAAAGAAAATCCGAAAAAAAAGAGATCAGGAAGAGTTCAGCAAGCAGATGATAGATCGGTTTCACATACAGCTGACTCTTCAGGAGGCCTTGCAGCACATCCCCCTTCTTCAGCGTTCACTAAGAGACAGGACCACAGTCAGGAGGAAGAGGAGGAACCACCATTCAGAGATCCATGTGCTGACGAAAGCCACGTGTTTCGCTATACAGAATCGTCTGCCGGCCAAGAGGCCAGATTCAGGAGCCCCGTATGTCAGATGTCACATTAGAGAGCAGAGGTTCGACCGTACTCTACTAGATAGTGGATCTTCGATCAACCTACTTCCGGCAGCCCTTCTCGACCGCTTCGAGTTGGGCACTCTTAGACAGAGCAGGACAGTCCTTCAGTTTGCTGATAGATCTGTCAAGAGGCCGAAGGGGTTGTTACGAGACGTTGTCGTCCTGATTTAGGGCCTGCAATTCCCTGTGGACTTCGTAGTATTGGACATGGAGATCCCAGCATCAGTGATCGATACCCCTATCATTCTAGGTCGCACATTCTTGGCCACAGCCAAGGCGGTGACCGACCATGATAGCGGGAAGGTATACTTTTACGTCGAGGGTGAAAGTGTACAAATAGAGACGGTCGAGGATAGCCGAGCCAGAGACAGATCATGCTCAGAGACCACTTCAGACACAGAGCAGCTGACAGATGCCGGGCTAGACATCCACCAGGACTGTGACTTTGTGATCACAGACGATGAGGCAGTTTGGGCAGACCCCGCAGTACAGGGCATCCTCTCATTTTCAGATTCCGCTGATGCAGAGATGACAGTAGAGGAGAGCTTGGAGAGCACATTCCTGATCTAGGATACTTTCGAGGCATCAGAGCAGGTTCTCGACCGCGACACGGAATTTTGTGATGCTGGGGGTACTGATGCCACCTTAGATGATGCAGATCCCTCGGAGTCAGAGTCTGATTGGGCAGATTGTGATGATTACATGCCAGACCTGATTCCCACTGAGCCTACAGCTAAGGAGGAGGTAGATGCCGAGCAGAGCAGAGATAGTTCAGTTGAGCAGCCTTCTCCAGATCCAGTTTGTGAGAGAGAGTTCTCATTCTCCCAAGCAGATTTGGCCGCATACACTCAGATTCTTCAGAAGCCAAATTTGCCAGCGCTAGTTTGTCCAGAGCTGAAGCCGCTTCCTTCGTCGTTGAAGTATAGATTCCTTGAGGGTGAGCCTGAGATGTACCCAGTCATTATCTCTACCGATTTGACTGGAGAGCAATAATCCCGTTTGATGGGGGTTCTTGAACAGAACCGCAAGGCGATAGGATGGAGCGAAGAAGATCTCCAGGGGATCAGTCCGACTTTGTGCTCTCACCACATCTATCTTGAAGATGAGGCAAAGCCGTCGTGTGAGTTCCAGCGGCGGCTGAACCCGAATCTGAGAGGTTGTCATGAAGGAAATTTCGAAGTGGTGGAGCGCCGATTTTATCTACCCCATCTCCGACTCCAAGTGGGTCAGCCCTTTGCATGTGGTGCCCAAGAAGACGGGCATCACTACAGTAGTTACGGAGTCTGGAGAGGAGATTGTTACACGAGTACCTACTTCTTGGCAGGTCTGTGTTGACTACCGGAGACTCAACCAGGCCACCAAGAAGGATCATTTCCCCATGCCCTTTATTGATCAGATCATTGAGAGATTGGCAGGGAAGAGCCATTATTGTTTTCTGGATGGGTACTCGGGCTACAGTCAGGTAGCCATCGCTCCCGAGGACCAGGACAAGACTACCTTTACCTGTCCCTTCGGCACATACGCCTTTCGACGCATGCCATTTGGGCTATGCAATGCCCCTGCGACGTTTCAGAGATGCATGCTGTCGATCTTTTCGGACATGGTAGGGGAGTTCTTGGAGGTCTTTGACGAGCGCACTGAGCGACTATGGTAAAGGTACAAAAATGGTCGTTGCGACCTCAACCACTCAGCTAGGCTCGATCAAGAAGAATAGACCACTAAAATAGATAAAAATCAACCAAAATGCGAAATAGCGGTCTTGCTATTTATTTAACCTGGTATAGCGACCAGGGTCGAACTCAAGGAGCACGGGTTGGCCTTGCGGCCTACAAAGTAGTCAAAAAGGCAGGAAAATACAAGAAGAAAATATTTTTGGTTGTTTTTAGTGATTTAATATTTTTTTTTGGATTTTTAATGTGTTGAGGAAATAAGAAAAGCAACTAAGCACACACTTCAACAATTTATTAAAAGCATTGAAAATCAACCAAAAGTTCAAACAAAAATATTTTTATGTGTTTTAGAATTTTTAGTGTTTTTGGTGAATTTTTGAGATTTTTCTGACGTTTATTTAATTTTCTAAAAATCAAAAAGTAGCTAAAATAGTAGGTACTGTCCAACCGAGCTAAAAGGGCTTAGATAAAATATCTAAAGGTCCCAAAATAACTGGGAGGTAATTTTCCTGTAAAGAAAACGAAATAAGGAAAATTTAGGCACCTATTTTATTGTTTTTGGATTTTTAATTGATTTACTAGAATTTTTATAAAATTTTGAATGTTTTTCAATTTTTATTGGTTTTCAGTAATGAAAAATAGCCAAAGTTGGCTAGAAAATCAAACACAACAAAATAGACAGTAGACAATTTTTTGTAATTTTTGGACACTATTTAATATTTTTTTGTGATTTTTAAAGTTAGACAGTGAAGAAAACAGAGGTTTTTGAATTTTTAAAAATATCAAATGAAAACAAAAATGTCCTCAAAAATCCTTGAAAATTTAACACTATGGCAGGAGCCATGTATCCAATTTTCGTTGGATTTAGAGGTAATTTGCTATTTTATTCAGAAATAAAGAGGGGGCACTGTATACAAGGACCTATGTGCAAATACCCAAAGTTCTGGGGGGTCTGGTGCAATTAACCCAGGAAGTCAGGCGCGTCGCACGTGCCTGAGGCACTCAGGGACCCAAATGTAAGAAAAATAAGTTTCGAGGGCTTATTGGTAACAGGTACCAAAAGTCCAGGGGCTTACCTGCAAAATACCCAAAAATAAACGCACATGCTCAAAAGTTTGAAGCACAGGGGTATAAATGCAAATAAACAAAAACTTTCATACAACTGATAACATCCAGAACTACAAGGCCTATATTGCAAATAAACCAGAAAATCACGTGTCGATGCACGTGTCATACAACGCACAGGGGCATAAGTGCAAGGAAAATAAAGTGTGAGGTCCTTAATGCAAAAGTACCAAAAACTCGACAACTACACTAGGTATTTACAGGACTAAATGCTAAAAGAAATAAACAGGAGGGCCTAAGGGTAATTTACCCTTTATTAATAGAGCGGCTGGATGGCGGGCACGTGGATCATCTGACGGCTGGGAATAGCGGCCGCTCCACAGCTGGGCTCCTTGGGCGAATCCGATGGCGAGGGTTCCTCCACGTGGGCGATCGGACGGTGTCGGGCGCAGGTGGCTAACCCTCGTGCATCGAACGGTTCAGATCTCTCCTGCTCAGATCGAACGGGTACTGCTGCTCCTGAACGGACGGCCCAGATGGGCCTGGAGCGAGCGGGATGATCGGACGGTGTCTGGAGGTCGAGAAAGAACAGGTGGCCGGCGAACTTCGCAAGCCCAGTGCGTGCGCTCCTGACCTCCTCGCGGGGCGCTGATGATCGGGGAAGGTTTGGCGTGGGCCTCCGCGTCGGATGGGGGTCTCCGATGACCCAGCCAAGCTCGGAGGAGCTCTGACGAGGTCGGCGGAGCTGTGCCTCCCGGCTTGAAGTCGAAGGACCTCAGATGGCCTTCATTCAACCTGCAAAACAATCTAGAAGGCTCGCGGATCGAGGGCAAACTGCCTCGACCCGGTTAGGCGGGGTGACGGTGAACGATGAGGCGATGTGGACGAACTCCGGCGAAGGGGGACGGTGAGCTCGAATCCCAGCTCCAGTGCGAGCTGGGTTGGATGGAGGTGTGGAGAAGATGCGCGGGAAGGAGGCGAGGGCTATGGCGATGCCCGATGATCGAATGGAGGTCGGAATCGATAGGAATCGACGATGGACAGCGGCGGAGCGATTTGGGGGTAACTAGAAATTACTGAAAAAGAAAGGCTAACGGAGCTACCTGGGTGGATGAGTAGACTGGGGATGAGCTTGCGCAGCTCTGGGTCGTCGCCTTGAGGAGAGTCTCCCTCCGAGGCTTGATGCTCCTGCTGGTGGCGGAGCAAGGAGGCGATGCTTCGCCGGATCAGTGGTCTCGCGTCCTCTCCTCGCTTCGACACCACGGGGGCCAAGCTGTCACTCTCGCCTACGCAATGGAGCTCACGGAGGTGGAATCGAGTGGCCAAAGATGAGATTCGAGGTGGCGGAGCTAGGAATATATATCATGGAGGGTTCGGAAAGAGGCACGCGGGTAGGGCAATTTGGAGCGCGGATCCCAAGGCGAAGGCTCCGGCGAGGGTGACGGATGTGTCGTGGACGGATCAGACCCGGGGTTTAGGTAAGAGTCAATCGAGTTTAGGCGCTAGAAATTAGGGAAATCGGGTCGGGCGCCCAAGCCCGTGAGAAGTGGTCCTGGGGGGGGGGGGGGTAGTTGACCGGGCGGTCAACAATCCCAGGACCAGTAGGAAGCGGCCACGTGGCTCGCTTTTGAAATTAAAATTAAGGGTAGCAAATGGCTGATTTAGTGAAAACTTAAAACATGAAATATTTTTATTTTATTTTTTTCTATTTTTTAGTGATTTTTAATAATTTTTTTGAAATAAAAATAAGGTATATACATAATATGTTATATATAGGTATATGTACACTATATGGGGTTTTTAATTTTTGATTTTTAATTGTTATTTTTGTACAATTTTATTCCCCTTTTATATTTTATTTATTTTCATTATAGACTAAGGAATAAAAAGGGATTTTTATTTTATTTTAATTATTTATATACATAGGTGAAATAAATACACATATACATTTATATACTTGGTATATTTACAATATATTTTTGTGTTTTTAATTTTGTTATTTTTATTTTGTTTTTGTTTTAATTGTTTTTATTTTATTTATTTACACTATATACTATAGAATATTTACAAAAATTTTGGAGATTACTTTTATTTATAAGGATAAATAAATAGGGATGATGGAACTATGTACAAGGTGATTATGTACATGAATGATATTTTTGGTTTCTTTTTAATTTTTATACTTTTATATTGATTTTATACTTATAAATATATACAAATATTTACAAGCCTATTTTTGTGAGGAAAATACTTTTATTTTATTTACATATATATTTACATACATGAGCCCCTATCTCCCTCTACTTTGGCTTTTATGCGGTCAGGCCCATGTTGAGCCCTCCCTTGGGTTAGGTTGCTCAATATTTATTCTACATATTTCCCTCTTTTTCTTTTTAATCTTTATTCTTTATTTTTGCACAAAAACATGCTAATTATTAAACTTTATACAATGCATGCTTTTGATAATTATTTGTATTTACA